>CADCXT010001487.1:0-232495 GCA_902806775.1 Microtus agrestis
TGTATAGAATACTTATTTCTGTAGATATGTGTTGTTACCCACATTAATAAACCTTCAATTGTCTTAACAGAATTTACTTGTCTCAAAGCTCCAGCTATACTTAAACACACATTGAAAAGGAGTGAGAATAGTGGACATCCTAGTCCTATTACTGATGTTAGACTGTATGTTTTTCCATTTGAAATGATGCCGGTCATGAATTTACACATAATATTTAGCTATTGAAGTCTGTTACTTTTAATCATATATTATCCATAACTTTTATAATTAATAAATTAATTGATTCGAGGCGCTCTTCAGCATATGTGTTGCTTTTACTGATTAATGAATTGAACCTACTTACAAATTATTTAGCAGAGTGGATAGGTGGAAATCTAAACAGAGATGCAGAGGAGACAGGTGGAATCAAAGAGACACTGCAAATTGCTAAGGATAGGTGATGCTGAATATCACTGAGATCACAGGTCTCATGGTAATGCGTACATTAGTAGAAATGGGTTATTTAGCCAAGTGACATTGGCCTGTAATTTTTTTCTGAGGTGTCATTACTTTGTTTGGTGTTAGCATGATTGAGGTTTATGAGAACTTTGAGAATGTAGCTCATTCTCTTTAGCCACCATAGTTTAAGAAGGACTGACTGTAGATGCTCTGAAAAGCTGCAGAATTCAGCCTTCCAACCACTCTAGCTCTAGACTTATTAAGGTGCAAAATTTATTGAGTGAATTTAGTTCTTGAGCACTGAGGTTGTGTTAGTTTCTCATGGCTGTGACAAATAGCTAAATAATTAATGCATCAAGTGATAACTTAATATTTTTATTAATCATTTGGGAATTTAATATATGTTAGTCTGATCACACTTAATTTATTCCTCCAGGTCTATTCTTTACCTTCTGCCAACTCTCACCCTTGAAAGACCTCACCAACAAGCTCCCAATTCCTGTATTGCCCATTATTTACTCAATGGAGCATGGTCAAATCTCCCAGTGGGCAGACACTAAAAAATGAGTCTGTCCCCATTTCCCGCTGGAAGCTGTGTAGCGTAATAACTACATATCATCTTTATCACAGTTTCTAGGCGGACTGTCTTAGATGGCTTCTGCATGAATCATGTTTTTCTGTTTTTGGGAGGAGGGCTGTGGAAAAGAAGCCCCCATTGTCTCTCATTGTCAGTTATGAGTTCACAGTCACCAATAATAACACCGCCAAAAGCTTTCCTTGCCCATAGCTGGCAGAGACATTAACCTGGCCTCCAGCATCAACACAGTCCTGCAGTGTTAGCACAGAGATCATAGCCATCAACATGGGCTCTGGCAGCAACACAAACTACAGGCATCAACATGAATCTCTGATAAGAAATTATTGGCACTTATGGAAATCTTCAAGTAAGAAATATAATACAGAAAATGAACCATCCTTATCTCAGATGTCTTGTTGTTGTTCAGAGTCAGTGTGGTTAGCAACAAGCTCTGAAGGAAAACCTGCATGAGACCCAAGTTGCTGCACATCACCCCTGCCCTCAGCCCCACTGCTCTGTTAGCAACCTAGGCAGACAACCTGTCCAGACTCTTAATAACATTCTCCTTTGTTTAACAAAGCTTTGGCTTTCATTTTTCTTAACAAGAGGCTATATCTATAATACATACATAATCAATATACATAACCACAAGATAATAAAGTAAGTATATTAATTGCAGTGATAACAAAAATAATTCCTTAGCATGTTGGCTTCAAAATAATTACAGACACCTAATGAAAGATTGTGTTTTTCAAATTTTTAATTTGACACCCTCCTGAGTTCTTCTATTTGGTTTCTTGGTCATGTATCCTTGCTAAACTCCACATTAGATAGTACTAAGTTTTTATTTCCTTTCTTTTAGGGACTCTAGTTCTAATAGATTAGGACTACATTTGTAATTTAATTTTAATTATACTATTTTATTATTATTGTTCAGGCCTGTCTTATGATCTCTATGAAAGTTTGTTTTTTTTTCCTCTAAATGAAGTTAGTAGATTTAATGTTTTTTTCAGAGACTCAAGACATGCATATGGGGATTGGATTTGTCATGAGTGTCCTTTCTAGGTTTTCCAGAAACAAGTATTGACTTATGTATTCAAGAAACTGAGCAAAGCATGAAACAAATAAATTCCAAATAGCACATTAAAATTAAACAAAGATGATAAATTGCTCAAAAATATAAAGTTACAAGGTGCATGTGCAAACACTTAATCAAACAAATACACTTTTCAAGCTAAAAATGTATATATAGAAATGTACAGAAATTGTAGAAGAATCAAAGACAATAAAAATTTCTCAACAAAAGAATCTTATGGAACTATGTTCAATCAAAATAGAATATGTAAGCAAAATCACAACTTAAATGATAACATGTATATACATGAACAGTCAAATCCATGGAAGCATACACTGTATCGTGTTTATATTTCCATACATAGTAAAAACACCAGATGAGCGAAGGAAATGGATCCATAACTATAACAGAAGGCTTTAGTTACCGATGGAGAGAGAGAACAATATAAAAAGAAAAGGGCTCACTGAAAATCGTCATTCGCTAAATTAATTTCACACATAACTCTTTTGTAAGTAGAAAGCAACAACAAATGAACATTCTTTAAGAAAACACATGGACTATTTGCAGAAATTGCCAGATGCTAATAGCTTCAGCAAAGAAAGACTAAATTGATAAGAATATGTTTTTTAAATGCATTTGTGGAATCAACCTGTAAACTGAGTCTCCATATATTTAGAGATAAGGGAATCTATACTACAAATGATCACCAAATGATGAAAAAAAGGAGTTGCAGAGAGATTATAAAACGTTTCTGTGGCTGAATAACAATGAAAATGCTACAACATCTACCCTGACCTACACTGAAATCATCCTGGGGAGAAAATTGTACATTAATCAACATGCAGGCAGATAAAATGACAAAAATGGGGTACTTAAGAAAATATTCACATAGAATTATATATCAAGAATTTATAAAAATAATCAATGCAGTAATAATGTGAAATAAGCAAACATATATAAAATAAAGATGAATAAGATATGAAATCAGAGGGAGAATAGGAAAGAGATCAAACAGAAAAAGTCATATTTAGTAATAAAAAGGATACCAGAGTTATAAGTTATATCCAGCATAAATTTCTTTTATAAATAAATTTACATATAGCATTCCCAGCACATCACACACAGAGAGTCGGCTTCTCTGCACACACACACACACACACTCTAGAAACACAATAACAAAAAGAATATTCGTGCTGTATATAGAAATGACTAAAACAATATGTCTTTATATTTAAAATCTTTAAATTTTTAGTAGAAAAGAAACATTCTAAGTCAGAATTTACAAGATGAAGATTGTCATTAATCCTTACAAAAACTAATAAATTTTTAAGATTAAACTGAAAGATCAACAGCTATTGTACTTTTTACCTTAATCACAAGCATAGGGAAAAACTCAATGTAATCTACAGAATCAACATAAAACGTTCAATGTGGCAGGGTAATTCTAATCCCAGTGTGGGTTTGGCAGACAGAGTGTGGTCCTTGTCATTTGCTGATCAGTCTCACCCTATTTGGCATGTTCCATAGAGATGAGAAATATTTTCTCAAAAAAATACTACCATTATCATGGTTGGATGGTGGTGACGCATACTTTAATCTCAAGACTCAGGGAGGCAGAGGCAGACAGGTCTCTTGGATTTGAGGCCAGCCAGGACTGGCTTAGGTAGCTACAGATAAACTCTGTCTCAGAAAAATAATCTACTGTCAATGGTCACCCCTCAAAACATATACTAGCAAAATATGTCAACACATAAAGTGCATCTCACCACACAATGAGAATACACAACATATAGAGAGAAAGAGAGCAAGTGAGAGACAATTTTAAAAGAGATTTTAACATAATACTAAAATAAAAATTTAATGAGAAACCAAGTCCAGAGAGATAACACAAAAGTTAGTAAAAGAATATATGGGTTAAATTTATTTCTTTTACATAAATATCACCATAATATTAGGAAATAAGTGGTTTACTTCCTATAGAAACAATATAAGCTAAATAAATTAATTTTCTTTAATAAATGTAAGACACTTTTCATTTATTACTTTTTATTTTTTTAATTTCATTTTAATTCCAACCACAGTTCTCACTCCCCTACCCTTCTCTCCCCCTCATCTCCGCCTTGCCTACCCCTCTATTCACTACTTCCCGAAAGGTTAGGGTTCCCATGAGGAGTCAGAAAGATCTTCACCAACCCCACATCCAATAGAGGGTTGATCTTCAAAATACACAAAGAATTCAAGATGGTAGATATCAAAATACAAAACATTCTAATTTAAAAATTGGGTACAGAGTTAAACAGAGAATTCTCTGCAGAAGAGCCTCAAATGGCCAAAAGACATTTAATGAATTGATCAACACCTTAATCATCAGGAAAAAGCAAGTCAAAATGATTGGAGATGCTATCTTACACCCCTTGAAATGGCTTAAAAAAATTACTAGGACAGCTTATGTTGGAGAGGATTTAAGTCAGGGGAACTCTCCTCTACTGCTGGTAGGAGTGAAAGCTTGTACAGCCACTTTGGAAATCTGTATGGTGGTTTCTCAGAAAACTGGGAATCAGTCCACCCTAAGACCCAGTGGTACCACTCTTGGGCATATAACCAAAGGACACTCAGTCATACTACAAGGATACTTGTTCTACAATATAAAACATTTTTAACAGTAACACAAAATTTTAAAAATAAAGTTTAAAAATTCTTTGTAAATTGAGAAACCATAAGAAAGCTAGATAAAATCTGAAACAATATGAAGAGACATATTTCATTCGATAGAATCTTGATTTTTTTGTCATAGTAATTGGAAATAAAATAACCCCTTTCCCTCTTACTTATTTTATTAAATATGAAATTTGCATTCCTAATCAGTAAATCATCAAAAGAATAAATATCTGCACACATCTGAACAAAAAATTTGGCAATTATTATTTGTGTATGGCATCAATATATATTTAAAAAGTAAAAGTATATGATTAATGATTGAACCAGATAGATGAAATAAGCAGACCTCCCACCCAAAACTAGTGAATTATTTCAAACATTTATAAAAATGTTTATAAAATGGTAATATAAATTATAATGATAGCAAATATGATCACTTATCCTTAGCTAAAACAACAGATGTTGATTAAGACTTTTATGCAGAAAAGGAAACATCATAAATAAATCCAAACCAAATTAAATAGGTAGGTCAAAGTAATTACAAAAATTCCAATTCATAATCATGTATTAGCAGATAGGTGCTCAATGTGATTCAAATTAATATTCTAAAATGGTTTATGGAGGTAATTGACAATTACTTGATATTTAAATTAAACACAATGATTAATCAGATTCAGTGTTGAGAAAAGAACAGGAGAAAAAATTGATTCTACTGGAGTTTAAATATTCCTTAATCATTTTTATTAGGTCTTTGAGAATTTCAAACAGTGTGGCTTCATCACATTCATGCCCAAATTCACCAATATCCACCTTATGCATCTGACATTTTAAATCCGCATCCTTGGCTGCCTTCGTCTCTTTCCTTTTGCCACCCAGCAAGTCCAAATTGTGCTGACAATATATTATTGTACGTTCACCCATTTGCTGGAGTGTGGAAGAATAATTGAGGAGCCACACTCTTAAAGAGAATTGGTTCTCCCATTCCTAGAAGCTGGTAATTGTGAAAAGATCCTCAGTTAGGATATTGGAACGTGCTGACCATCTCCCTCTTGTAATGCTAGGATTTGGTGTGTCTTGAACTTGCACAATTAACATGCATAGTGTCAGCAACTACTGGGGGTTCTTGTAGGCACTGACACTGTTGTTTCCTTTTATTCATCTACTACTCTGGCTCCTTAATTTGTTCCTCTACTTCTTCCATAATGATATATTAATTTGGAGGATTATAGGTATTCCATTTAAGGCTAAACATCCATAGTCTTTTTATCTCAGCACTTGGACAGGTTGTGAGTCTCTGTATTAATCATGCCTACTGTAATTATAATCTTCACTGATGAGGAATGAGAGATTCATTAACTATGGATATAACAATAAGTCATTAAGACTTAGTTTAATTTATTTTCCTTTAGCAAAATAGCACCAATAGGTTATCCTTTAGGATCTATAGTTGCCTAACCACAAGTTGTTGGTCCATTGTGGAGAAGGATTGAAATGTAATCAGTAAATGGTTGGTTATTCTCATGATATTTGAGCCACTATTTCAACACTGTAATGTCTTGACAGTCTAGTGGTTGGAGTTCTCAGAGTTTATAGCTTTGTAAAACTGATGGTTACTTTTCTCATCTGTCGGTATGCACAGCATAGAATGTAAGGTACGTATTTATACTTAATGCCTCAAAAATGCTTTCTTAACAGGACCCTTACAGTGTAGACATTAAGATCAATAATTAATAAAAGAGACTTTTGACACCAAAAGATTCCATACAGCAAAAGATACCATTGTTTGAACAAAGAGACAAACTGCATAATTGGAAAAAAAAAACTTTACCAACTATATATTTGACAAAGGGCTACTATACACAAAGAACTAGAAAAAATCAGTCACAAATAAAACAAATAACCCAAGTGATCATAGGGTATAGAATTAAGCAGGGAAGTCTTAATAGATTAACTAATGGCTTACAAAATTGTAAAAAGATATTCAATATTCTTAGCCATGGGGAAATGCAAATTTAAACTACTTTGATATTTTACTTAATTTTATGGCAGTTAGAACAGTTAATACAAAAATAGAATAAACAGTAAAAAGTAAAATTGAACCAAATATTGGAATGGGTGTGAAGGAAATGAAAAGTTTATCACTGCTGGTAAATGGCTAAAATCATATCTACCATGTGATTCAACTATTCCATCAAGACCGTCTAACCAACGGACTTGATACTATGTTAGAGAGGTGTCTGTTCAGTCATGTTCATTACTGCTCTATTTTGAAATAAATGTGAAGTGGAAATATCTTAGACAGTACTTCTATAGTACACCCTCTTATCTCAAGGTTCATGGCTCATTATAAATATAGAGAATTGGTCATGTGCAATCAAAATGAAGAAAAAATTGCCTACATATACAACCTACTCTTTGGTACAGATTATGAAAAACCGCATTACATTGTATTTTTATATTTTAAGAACTTTGACCTTCATAGACATCTGAGAGCTTCCATGCAGCAGGTTTCCAAGCTTGTCCCAGAAATTGGCCTTGATTCCAGTTGTCTTTCCCAGTCCTCTCTCCTTCCATCCCGCTCTGACCCAATCCTTCCTGTTCCCATCCTCATCCCCAATATAGACCCCTCCATCTGCCCACTGCCAATGTCTATTCTATTTCTCATTATTCCTTTGCATATATTCAGAAACTAAAATAAGTCAGGAACATAAGGTGCTGGACATTCACTTTGAAATCAGAGCTGAGAATAGTTCAAAAACTGATTTGGGACACTGTCAACTGTGAGATCTCAGGTATTCAGACTCAAAGGTCACCAGTGATAACACACTATGGTGTCTTTTCGAATCTCAGAAGGTAAATGATCACTTTAATTTAAGGATTTCAGTGGAGCTTATATTTTCACAAGTTATCAAAGTTAAACATTTAAAAAGGAAGCAAAGTGACACCCGCTGCAATTAGAATCCTTTCTTCAGGGAGTCTAGGAAGAAATCAATTAGGTAATTCTAACATTGTAGGTGATCTGAGCTCTTCATAGCAAAAGTCATTGCTGTTAAAGACACTGAAAGCAAATGGCAAATACTTGTGTAATGACAGAAAAGACAGATAATTATTTAACAAAGTAATTTCTGAATATAACTGACTAAAGAGTCAAGACAAGGTGACTTTTTCTTTAGGAATTCTTTAGTTTGTTAGGCAGTCCCTTTTCTGTTCCATGTTGCCATTTTACAATGGAAGTAGTTTTTCTTATTTTAATTTTCATTTATATAATATATTTATAAATAATTATTTCACACATTAAATATATTTAGACTCACTCAAACAAAACTGCATGCCAGTTTTCAGATTCTTCTGTAAAATATTTTTACACTGTAATCATGCTTAAAATTAACTTTCTAGTGCCATTTATGTGTTGTGACATGATTCTGATCCACTACTGTATTTTCCTTAATTTTATTTATATATTTACTTGTTTATTTATAGAAATTGTTATTAGTTCTTTAAGAATTTCATATAACATATTTTGGTCATATTCATATCCAACTCCCACTAATGCCAGAATCCTGATCTTCCTACTCACTCAGCTTTGTTTCCTTCCAGCCTTATTCATGGCACTATTGACCAGTGGATATGTCTTTCTAGGCCACTCATTATTAGTCTTCAAAGTTCATGTATGGGTAAGATCCATCACTGCTTTTCTCTTCTAGTAAAAAATAGAGCATCTTTTAGCACTGTGAAGGTTTTCTCTATGGTTGAAGTTTTCAGGAGGACACCAGCTTAATTTCTTCATATTCTATAATTTAAGAATGTGATTCCTAGATGATAATCAAGAATATTGACAATAGCCTCTAATCATCGGAGGAGAGGGTCTATGGGATCTCACTAGCCAGCAGTTTCAAAAGAAGTAACTAGTTCCAGTCACTGGGTTCCTTACATTCATGGCTTACTTAGTCAATGATTTTTTTTAAATAAACCATGAAAGGGACTTAAAAAATGACTAAATGGTTAGAAGTACATTCTGTTTTTCCATAGTGCTTAAATTCAGTTCCTGGAATACATATTGGATGATTCAAAAGGACCTATACCTATAGATTCTTGGAATCTGACTACCTATTCTGGCCTCTATAAAGAATTGCACACATATGGCATAAACACATACATGTGTGAGTACATGTGTGCACACACATACATACTCACAAAACCAGGGTAACAAAGTAATTCCCAAGTTACTCCTTTTGTTGCTTTATAACAGTGGATATATGTGTATTATAAAGGGATTATGAGTAGTCTAGGGTCAAAGTGGATAGAGGATAAAACATTGATATTGTAAATAAATAAAATCAGATGTGAATAAAATGCTATTTTTCAACAAATGCACAGGGGGATCATAGATTTTTCTTTTCCATACTAATGTATTTGTATTTTATTAATTGTTTGCTTACTAATCATGAAAAGAGATCCATCAAGTTGACTATAATGTGTAAGGGAAAGTAAAGATTCTTTAACTTGGGAAAATTATGATACTTCTCTCAAATTAAAAATAGAATGTACAGACCTGTCAGATATTGAGTTATATTTATTTGATATGATTTTTGTTGTGACCAAACTACTTATTCTCAAATATATTAAGCCAAGATAAAAATAGTAATTTGTTTCCCTCTCATGTGGTTTCTCAATAAGAGGTTAATGTTGTATGAGGTTGATTGCTCTCTCTTCAGATGAGATGTTATTTATTCACCTACATTGTAAGGACAGAGCCTTTTCAATCTTAGGTTTCATAATTTTCAAAGAGAAAACTTAATTTTTTGAAGAACACTTATTTTTCTGTTGCTGTCATAAAATTCTGTGGCTAAGAACTCATGCAAGAAAGCATTTGTTTTCACATGCAGTTTCAGAGAAGTAAACACTCACTAAGTCCATGATGTATTCTCCCACAGGACAATGAGAAGAGGCTGAGAGATAATCTTGACGTATCAACAGGAGTCAGAGGGAGAACTGGATTGTGGGAAAACTACACATTCTGAAAGCCTGACCTGGTAACTTACTTCCTCCAGCAAGGTTGTACATCCCTGTTTACTAACCAAGTAGCACCACCAATTGGCCACTCTGTAATCCAATGCATGAGATTATAGAAGACATTTATCATTCATACTGATACATATTGAAATTCGGTATAGGATGTTCTTCTGTCTATGTGCTGCTTTCATTGGTTGCATAAAGAAACTGCCTTCGCCTTTTGATAGGGCAGCACTTAGGTAGGTGGAGTAGACAAAACTGAATATTGGGAAGAAGTGCAGACAGAGAGCTGACATAGAGCTGCCAGAGATAGACATGCCAAATCTTTCCTGGTAGGCCACTACCACATGGTAATATACAGATTAACCGAAATGGGTTAAATCAATGTGAGAGAAAGCCAATAAGAGGCTAGAGATAATGGGCCAGGCAGTGTTTAAATGAATACAGTTTCTGTGTGATTATTTTGGGTATAAGCTAGGCAGGATGACTAGGATGACAAGCAGCCTGCTCCTCCTGTAACAGTAATTAGTTATATTTTCTGAGCAAAATTGATTAACAGACATTGTGAAATCACTCTTATAGTCATCTATACAAGTGGTATTACCATATACATAGTTAGTCATCAATAAATATATAAAAATGTTGACTAATGTACTATTTTTTTTCTTTGCAACCATAGTAGACAAATTATGCATGAGTATCTGTAATGATTATTATTTATTGTACCTTGAGAGAATGGAAATCATTAAGGCAACTAGTCTATTTGAATATCTGTTGGGGACCAGCTTCAGCAAAAATGCCACTTGCCAGGGTAGTGGCATAGGGATCAGAAATATGAGTAAAGAGTACAAAGTTATGAAAATAATAAAAGAGAAAACATAGAATAATATTGGGAGGAGGTTTCAGTGAATACTGAAATTGTCCACATTTAATTTCCATTGCTTAAAATACCTTGCCCCCAAGAGGAGGAATAAGTTAAAAAAATTCTTCATTAACTTGATAGAAGGCAATCAACAGACCAGTTGAAGGTTCCAGGCTACATCCACAATTATTCTGTTGCTAGAACAAAACAAGTAATTCTCACACCCTAGATCAAAACATTCTGTAGACAAACCACTCACTTCATGGAATCCAATATTATCTTCTTAAGGGAACTGGAACCTTAGATGAATCCTTAGACTTTTGTTTGAAGTAGAAACATATCTGCCTTTCTATTCCCAAAAAAACAAGGTCTGGATATTAGCCACACTTGTTGACAATATCCTTGAGAGAGTAGAACTCTCTTATCTAAATGGGACCTTCCTTTGAGGTAGAAACACAATAACCTTGATGGAATAAAGGTAAGTTCCAACGCTCTGATGTTTGGTCAAGGTGGTAATGGGCTCACATTTTTGGGTCTTTGCAAATATCTGGGAGGGGGCACCCTTAATGATTGCATTAGTGATGTGGGAAGACAGTCAAACTGTGGACAGAAATATTCCATAATCAGAGACATGCATTATATAAGTGGAGAAAGGAGGCTGACACTAGGATACATTATTGTTCCCTGCTTCCTGATAGTAGATTTGAGGTGACCAGCTACTTAATGCTTTTGTCACCTTGACATCACTAACACAATAGATTGTATCTTTAAATTGTGATCCAATAATAAACTTTTTTATATATTTAATATTTTTAGGAGAATTTTTTTCGCACTCAAGAAAAAGAAGCTAAGTCTTTATAGGGAATGTAAGAAGCAAAAATTGCCTCATGTGAACAATTTTTATGATGGCTGTGACTTCAACTTCTTTAGGGTTCTATAGCTCATTATATATGACCAGAACACAACCTAATTTGTATTTCTTACAATACTCGTAAAGCACAACTGATTTTAGCTCCTCTAACAACCACAAAGTCTGAATAATTCAAACCATTTGTCATTTGTACATTGGGAGACTACTGATTTTTGTGATTTTGTGAGTTCATTTTGTATTTAGCTATTTTTTAAATGTTTATCCATTCTAGGAGTTTCCTGGTAGAATTTGCAATCACTTATATATACTACCATATCATATGACAATGAAGATACTTTGACTTCCCCCTTTCCTATTCTTATCGCTTCAATATCTCTCAATTTTACTATTTTTCTACATAAAACTATAATAATTGGAGAGAATGAAGAACTTGTCTTGGTCTTGATTTTGGTGGAATTGTTTTGATTTCTGTTCATTTCTGTTGATATTGTCTATAGGGTTGCTGTAAACTGCCTTTATTAGATTTAGTCATGACTCTTGTTTTTGTAATCTCTTCTGGACGTTTTTCGTTAACAGGTGTTGGATTTTGTCACAGGCCTTTGCTGCATTCAGTGAGATGAATGTGTGTGTGTGTGCGTGTGTGTGTGTTCCTCACACTTAAAAATAAGGATAATCTAGGTAACAGGCTGAGCAGGCCCACATGAGGGAGGAGAGAAGGATTTTCCACCAGGTTCTACTTAGTCCACTGGGCTTGCAGATAGATAAAGAAGAGAAACGTTGACAAATATGAGACTGTGGAATTGGATATGGAGGAGAGAAGTGGGAATGAAGAGCTGAAGCTTGCCTATGATTTTCACTGGTCTACCTGTGTCTCTGGAAGAGTTGGCTGGAGGTTTTCCAGATAGTGACTGTTGGAGTTGGGGAACGGGGTGAATAGATAAGTCAAGAGGATGGCTGGAGGAGATATGTGTAAGCTATTGACCATGGGGCAGGGAAGAAAAACCGGCCACAGCAAAGGTTCACTACAAAGAAGGGGATGAAACTGAGAAATAGGATTTGGTGGAGACAAGGGAGAGGTGAAAATCTACAGTTAGGATCCCTGTATCCCTGTCTAAAGTGACCTCCCCATTCCCAAGTAATGCCTGCTGGAGTTGGAAGTGGGATTCTTAGTAAGTAGAAGAAAGACAGAAGGGGAGATCTGTATGTTCTTCAGGAGATGGGGCAGGGAGGGAAAGTGGCCACAGAAAGAGGTTGAGAATGGGAGATTGTACTTGGAGGAAGAGAGAAAAATCTGCAGTTCGCTTACCTGATCACCTGGATGGAGCTATTTGCCAAAAATTTGTGTTTTATGGTCTGCGTTGTTTTATTTTCCCTTTACATAATAAAAGCTTATTATAGAACTATACTTCCAATGAAACAATTTCCATGCAAAATATCCAATATGGATTTGCCTTTATAATGTGCATATCCTTATCAAATGCTTCCACAAGTCATTACTGCACCGAGTACAAGATATCATTAAATAAGCTATGATTACAAGATACTATTTAAAATAACATTGATAATAAACATCACTCTCTAAGTTCTTTTTAGTATAATTGGTAATTTTGCATATACTTAGGAAATAAAGTCTCTAAATGAAAAAGAAAGGATAAAAAAGTGAGTGTACAAAGTAATCTAGATGAAAAAAAAATAAACTGTGTTCTTGATTGATGAAATCCAAAGGTGATATAGCTGTGTTATATTTTAGTTTTCAAGCAGTAACAATAAGACTCCAAACACAGTCCCGAGACTAAGGTGGTTACCATGCAAACAAGAGAATAGAAGTTCAGTTCTCCACATCTCACATATATGCTGGACTGAATTTGTGGTTCATCCCTAATTATTCTAACTCATGTTAAAGAAGGAGAAAGGCATAGAAAAGCCATCCCAGCAAGCTAGGTAGCAAAGTTATCAGTGAGCCCTGGGTTGCATTGAGAGACTCTGCCTCAGTGTATATGGGGAAGAACAATGGAGGGAGATTCTCAATATTGAACTTGCCTTTCACTTACATGTGAGCACTTGGGCATATCCATATGCACACGGAAACAAACATGTGCCTATACATGAAAAATAATAAAATGAAAAAGAAAATTAAATAATTACAGGAATATCCTTATAGTCTTTTGTATCAAACTTGTTGCATTCTAGTGCAATGGATGTACAATATTTACTTTTGTTGCTGACTGTAGCAGTTTGTTCCATCTCATTAATTCAAGGAATAAGAAACATCAGGGACTATCAGGAACACCATTAATCCAAAGACCATTTCTGCTCATGCCTAAGTGAAGCTATTAAATATATTTTAGGATCTGACTAAAATAGTTATTAAAAAGCCTAACCACTATATCTCAATTTATTTTCCAAGATAATCATAACATCCTTGTCTTGGGTCATGAGCTGATGCATGTTCTCTTGGATTCATTTGTTATATTATCTTCAGACCAATGTGGGGAGAAAATCCTAATCACAAAAATATGTTAAATATTCAAAGTAAGTAAAATACCTTCTCATGTATTATATATTTGCATCTTAAAGTGACACCATTAGATAACATAGCATTTATTCATTTGTTTTGTGTGCTCTGTGTTATACAGAATATTAGGTTTTTCTTCTTTTTGTTTAAAGAATATCAATTACACATCAACATTTGATTAATAAATTTAGTAGCTTGGCACTGATGATACATGCCTTTAAACCCAGCATGGGGAGACAGTGACAGGCAGATTCTGAGTTTGAAGCCACTCTGGTCTACAGAGCAACTTCTAGGACATCTGGGGATACATAAAGAAACCTGATGGTGGAAGATTATTGGTTAATTAATAAAGAAACTGCTTGGCCCTCATAGGTTAGAAGATAGGTTGGTGGAGTAAACAGAACAGAATGCTGGAAGGAAGAGGAAGTGAGCTCAGACGCCTTAGCTCTGCTCTCTAGGGCAGACGCGATGAAGCTCCAAACCAGGATGGACATAGGATAGAATCTTCCTGGTAAGTGCACCTCGGTGCTACACACATTAGTAGAAATGGGCCAGGCAGTGTTTAAATGAATACAGTTTGTGTGTTGTTATTTTGGGGCATAAGCTAGCTAGGTGGCCCAGAGCCCGGTGGCAATAATGCCAGCCCGCAGCTCCTACTACAGAAACCCCATCTCAAAGGAAAAGAAAAAGAAAAAAATAGTAACATGAGAATCTGTAAGCACATACCTTTAGTTATTTAAATGTATTATATAAATTTTCATACTCATTTCATCATATAATTTTTACTTGGGAAGTTTTTAAGTTTTTTTGTTATTTTGTTACCGACTGTAGCTACACTATACAAATGGTTTATTTGCCTTTGGGTGCCTAGTTCATTTCACTTAACCAAATATTCTTCACGCTGTCAAAAATGACAAGATTTACTTCATTTTATTTTCATTACCCATGAACATTGTGGTTAAACTATTTGTGTGTGTGTTTTCTGTTTATTTTCACTAAAAAAATGTGGTTTTTTTGTTTGTTTTCATATAATTCCAATCAGGGTTCCCTTTCCCTGAATACCTCCCAGATCCTCTCCACCTTCTACCCATCCAACACTATCCTTTCTGTTGTGATCTAGCTGCCCTCACTCCTCCTGACTGACAGCAGATCTTCCTTGTAGTCTGTAATTTACAAGGATGTTTGTGTTCTTTCGCACCAGTGGGTCTCCACAGAAGAAGTAGGGGTATAAAGGTTGCTGTGCAAAATAAGGGTTGCTGTTCTTTCACCTGAAAAGAAGCCTCCATGTCTCAATCCCGGCATCCCCCAACAGTCTTGGCTATAGGCTCCATTGGCTGCGGCAAGTGGAGGTCCCACTGAGATCTGGAAAGTGGGAATACATGAACAGGGTTGCTCCAGCCGTCAGCTAAATTGAGGAGCATATTGGGGAAGGTAAAGTGTTTTTATTTTTTATTTCCAGAGATACTCTGAGGGATATCCTCCAGAAGATAAGCAAGTATAAAGAGGCAGGAGGGTGAATTGAAAGGCTTCAAAAAGCAATTGAAACTCATAAAGCAACAAGGCATGGAAGTAACAAGGAAGACAGCCAAAGATTTTGTACATGAGGGGGTTTAAATGCTCCAGACTGGGAACAAGCCAAGTCAGATTAAAAGAAGTATGTGTATCTTCATCTCCAGAGATGTTCTGAGGGGCACCTTCTGTCAGACTGGTCAGTAGGGAAGCAATGAAAAGGAGGCAGGAGCATGAATTGAGGGCCTCAAAAGATAGAATGTGTAGAGATATTTGTTATTGTGTTGATTGTGTTGTCTTTTGTGTTCTGGACTGGAGAAAGACACTTAGTTCTGGGAACTGCTAAAAAAGGTATTTTGACTTTAAAATACAGGCCTAAGGATTTGATGCTTTGGAAAAAAGTTTCGGCTTGTCTCCACAGAGGATGAGAACCTGTGGATTCATTGCAAATTTATGTGTTTTAAATCACTGAAACCCCCTGAAATGTTGGTGTAAAATACCCCCAAGGATGCAGCACCCTCACTCAGCAGGAAGTAGCCAGACAGGTTGACTTCACCCAAATTCCATAAAAGATTGTTAATGTGGGGCCCCTTCAATACTTCCAGAGCAGGAGCAGCGAGTCTGCTTCCCTGAGTTCTGCTCCACTCCATGCAGCAGTTTGGATCCAGAGTGAGTGTGGCTCAGGCCAGAAGGCAGCTGGAGCAGAGCTTTGCCACCATAGCTACTGCTGCGAGACTGGCTCTCTCACAGACTGTGCAGACGGCTGAGACTGTCATCCAGCTTGCTAAAAAGAGTCAGCAATGCTTTGGGCATATTCAATTGGGCATATTGACCTTGAACCAACAAGTAGCCCTTGTTCAGGAGCAAGTGAACTCTTTTTGGACTTTTCAATGATTTATCATGTTATGTGAGTTACTCATGGCACTGTATTGCATGCTTCTGCTATTGTTATGGAACTCAACTGTCATATGAGAGGGGTTTGGAATACTGCTTTTGTTAATTTTACCACCCAGTTAGTGAATGATAGATGGTTGCAGCACTGGTCTGGCTCCTTGGTACTATCAGTCCTGGGGATACTTGGTTTAGGGCTATGTGTCTGGGTAGCCACGGATGGGCAATACTTTAGGGGCAGGATGCTACCTAAGACAGGGAATATTAGAGGGCTATTCCCCATGACAGGCAAAGTATTATAAAATAAAATGCGGGGAGTTGTTGTGATCTAGCTGTCCTCACTCCCCCTGACTGACAGCAGAACTTCCTTGTTGTCTGTAATTGACAAGGATGTTTGTGTTCTTTCTGACCAGTGGGTCTCCACAGAAAGAGTAGAGGTATACAAGGTTGCTGGGCAAAATAAAGGTTGCTGTTCTTCCACGTGAAAAAAAGCCTCCATGTCTCAATCCCAGAACCCCTCTCCCCCGCCAGTCTTGGCTATCCAGGCTGTGCTGGCTGCTCTGGCTGCAGCACTTTCTTTCTTTATCTCTTTAGATTACCAACCAAGAGACAAATAGAAAAGTAAACAAACCAAAATTTAAAACAAGAACAATAGATAAAGATAAATTACAAGAAAGTTGTTCTATACCTAAATATCATCATTAATTTTGAGATATATAGCAGAAATCCCGTTGAACTATCAATTTCTTTCAAATAAGATGCATAGCCATGGTGTAAAGCTTGGGTCTCACAGTAGTCTTATATTTGTAAAAAGTGTCCATCTGTTAATTGTAAAAATTCAGCTAATTTATGCAACCCTTAACAAAGAAACTGTTATTTTATCTGCTTTTCCCTTTATAGCTGCCCCTCTAACAAACAAGTGTGGGAGTCTATTGTGCTCTGACTTTCATTATTCTTAAGATTAATGATGCTGTCGGTCTCTGATCTCCATCCATCGCCAGATAAAGGTTCTATGGTAATATGCAAGATATTCATCAGTATGGCTATAGGATAGGGCCATTTCAGGCTCCCTTCTCCTTAGCTGCCCAAGGATCTAGCTGGGGACATCTCCTTGGACACCTGGGAACCCCTATAGAGTCAAGTCTCTTGCCAATCCTAAAATATCTTCCTTAATTAAGATATATACTTCCCTGCTCCTATATCCTCCCTTCCATTATCCCAACCATCCCATTCTCCCAAGCTCTCCCCATCCTACCCTTCTCACTTTTCTCTCCCCATTTCCCCTTACCCTCAGCCTACCCCACCCCTGAGTTCCCAATTTTTGCCAGGCAATCTTGACTACTTCCAATATCCAGGAGGATAACTATGTTTTTCTTTGGGTTCACCTTATTTAGCTTCTCAAGGATCACAAATTATAGACTCTTCAGGAGTCCTTCTTACTCAACATGGGAGGACATAAAGGCATTTTGACCCTGATAGATATAAACTCCTCTGTTTGAAGACATCGTGAGGTGATTCTCAGTTTATACCTGAGAAGGTTATCATTCCCTTAATAAATAGATAACTGTTGTAAGGAGGACCCTAGTTGGGTAATTTGTTGCTTTTAAACATAACTTTTTAAATATGAAAGAATAATGCTAATGAAGCAGAGATAATATTTACCTTATTAATGATAATATGTAATATATTTTCAAGGATTTATTCAAGAATGTTAGTTTCTTACTAAATATTATAATCAGTATATTTCAGAAATTATAAAACTTGCCATAATATAATTCCATCCTGGAAAGAAGGCATTGAGAAGAAGATGAATCAAATAATTCAAAGCAAATTTAAGTTAACCAAAGAGATTTTTTGGTGTTGTTGTGTCACCATTGTAGCATAAAATTAAATCATGTTCAATCAATAAACATTAATACTGGATGGACTACCTTTTTTCTGTTCAAAATAGACTTTGTTTTACCTAATCATATCATTTTGCATATTTTGCAGAGAAGCAACTATTACATAAAATTTTTAAAGTCAATATATATCCAAATACCTACTTCCAAAATACTGCATTAAATACATGAAACGTTATTTATGACTTTGTCATACCCCAGTCAAAAGTCTCAAATGCTTTATTCTTCCAGAAGGCTAGGGCTAACAATCTCAGTTATCTGAGAGGTCTAGTGTCCTACTAATGTCATTAGAAATAAACCTCCAAGCTGGGTAATGCTGGCACACACCTTTAATCTCAGCACTTGGGAGGCAGAGGCAGGCAGATCTATGTGAGTTTGAGGCCAGTCTGGTTTACAAGAGCTAGTTCCAGGACAGGCATGAAAACAACAAAGAAACCCTCTCTCAAAAAAATTAAAAAATCCAACAATAAAAATAACAACAACAACAACACCAAAAAAATACAAAAACTCCAAGTTTACTGTTTAATTTTTAAATAGAAGTTTGGAATACAACAATAGTTACTCCATAACAAGAAAGTATTGAGAAGGAGGAGGTAATTTGATCAAATGATATATTTAGTTAAAGAAAAATGTGGTACACTTCTGTGACTTCACAGAGCAATAATATGCTTTCAATTTAACAATGGTAGAAGATAAAATTGAGAAAATTTTTTTCTGTAAGTTAGCAAGTATAAATGAGAGCTACAAAATATTTGGACATTTATATATGAATTATATATGAGTTAAAATTACTTTAAGCATTCTTACCAGCAATATATTTTATGAATCTAATTACTGTACCTTTAAAGTTAGAATCTTATTTTAAAATTCTTACATTTCTAGCTTGTCTCTCTATTTTCTATTAAAAATATGCAAGAACTCAGTAACTGATACTTCTCATTGGGGTAAGTATTAAGAAAGTTTGGTGTTTTTGCACTGAAAATCTTTAGAAACAAATAAAGGGTAAAGTGCTTTGAGGCTGTCATCATCAATTGAGAGGATGCTCAAATATTTGGCATGAGATTCCACTAGTTTAGTATTTATAATCTAATCTGCAGGAGTTTATGAGGCATAAGAGTGAAATATGTGCGACTATGCTTAAGGCTAAAATTAAGTGGGAGTACTTCTGACTTATACGACTTAGAGAGCAATAAACTGATGTGTTAAGTATCACATTTAAAAGAGACAGTATTCAACTATGTTGATCTCTAAGAAAGACTCTTGCTTTAATATAAAGACTCAAACTTTACGGTAAAGTATTTTCTCATCAACATATTTCTTTGATAATGAAAAGAATAAAGATATCATTAATATCATAAAGTCATGTGTTTCTCTGTGTTTGTGTGTCTGTGTTCATGAGCATGAAAAGGTGTGTGTCTGTGTGTGTATGTACATTAACACGGACATGTTCACTTATGTGTAGGTCACAGTGAAACTATATTCAATTCAGGAGAGATTTCTTTCTTGCTACCTTCTGTGGCCTGGGGGCTAAATTCAAGCCATAAAGACTCATGCGGTCACTTCTACAAGCCATATCATCTCATTGGCCTATGGAGAGAAAGTCTTTAGTTTAATTTCCTTTGTTTCTGTCATGGATGCTAAAGAGTGAAAATTATCACCATATAAGTGAACAATGTGGCAAGTTTCTTTCTTTTAAAGCATCAAAGGAACCAAATGTTTTATTATGAAATTATAATTATGAAAGACCAGATGCTGATCTTGTCTATTGATCAAGGGGTAAAACTCAAATAGTTTCAGAAACTCTAGAGTTTACATTTGTTTTCTCGTCCTGTTTTACCCACATAGAACACCTTCTTTAGTCTACCTTTGCCTAAATCAGTGAAAGCTTAACTCTAGGATGAGGCTAAAATGAAGGATTTTGGCCATAGTACATGTAAAAAAGGATTTGAAACCTATGACTATAAATTAATCCTATACTAGAAACCAACTGTACAACAGAAGGTCAGATATTTATTAATACAGGTCAATCTGATTATTAGTAACAAAATATTCTAGTGATGTGTTAATGTTTTCTGCAAGTATATGTATTCTCCTATTATATAATATAGTTGACTAATATGCATTTGTTATATTGTTCTTCTAATGAAAACTGGTTATACACATAGAGTATGTATACATATATGTATAAATATAAATATATGGCATATACATATTACACATAAATATATGTGTGTGAAATACATTGAAGTTGAAAGAAAGTTGAAGTTTATCATTTCCTAGTTATTTCTCTACACTACTATTGCATGTAGCCATGTAGTCAGTCACATGTAAGTTGTGAGTGTGGTAAACACACATAGTTTCTGTGTCATATTTCACATATTCTTTGTATATTTCATCAGTTAATCTTACTGTTGTCATGACAGTGACCATTGTTGCATGTTGCTGACAAGAAACAGACTCTCAACAGCTCAGTAAGAGCTGAAGCGAAGGCATGGATTCAGGGATGGAAAAAGGACTCTATGAAATCCCACACTAACTCAGAATTGAGTATAATAAAGGGGTACTTATCTAGGGATAGACTCACAGATCACAGTCTTCTGCAAAAATGGGAAAATTGAATCCAAATCCAGCTGCCAGAAGAGAGAACAAGCACGCGCTTTACAACAGCATTTATAGTATAAGAGTCTACACCCAAGTGGGCTGGCAAATTAAAGGCTACTCTCTGAAGGATTTCCTATAGCACCTCCCCCTTTTCTTTAAAATGATATACAATAAGAACAAATATCAAGTACAAAATTTAGAATTACAACCAGCATAAACAATAGCAAACAAGAAACATGATAAATGTTTCAATAATCATCCTCTCCTAAGGACTCTAAGTCTTGTATTATGAATAATTTGGCCAAATCATGAGAGAAAAGTAATACGACTATCTAGGCTTCAAACCCATTGCACACCTGAGAAGGGAAATAATATTACTTGATCAAGTGTAATCAAACAACTCCAAAGTATGCAACAAATGACAGACTGTCTACCTTTCAATCACCCAAAGTCTCACTTGAAACATTGAGACAACAAACTTCGTGTAAGACCTGGAGTAACCAGCAGAGAATATTCAGAGGCAGGAAAAATTTCAAAACTGTCTTACCATGTCTTGGAAAGATTTGACAGTATTTTTTCTTGTATTCTTCTTTTCCTGTATGTACATCATGCATTTTGTGAGTGGTTGATGCATGGGAATTTTCTAGCCCAAAGGCCAGTTTTGCCAAGAAGAAAACAAGCTACAAGTGGGGTGTCTTTGTTGCCTAACAGCTAACCTAGTTGGAACCATCTTGAACAGCTGGTATCAAAAACCAGTCTTATAGTAGTGTTATCAGCATCATGGTGTCATATCAAACAGGTGGAGTGTTTGTGGGCCCCCATCTTCTTCCTGGAAACTTCAAAGATTACTACAGGAAAATTCACCGTTCATTGTGGGAAACTTAAACATTAGTTATAAAGACATATATTCAATGAAAGGTATGATAGAAACAAAAATAGGTATGGAAAAAAGTAAAAAAATTCCTAATTTTTTTTCTTCTTTCTGTCCTACACCAGATGAATTCTGACAAGAAACAAAACTCTAAATTTTTCTTTAACAACATACTTAGATTTAGAGAATGACAGAACATCTGCCTGACTCCAAAGACAGCTTTGAATTTTAAGTGAGTCATGACTTTTAGTCTAGTAGGCAGCATATATATACACAGTAATTCTTACCCTCAGATCACCTGTCCTCATAAGACATATTATCTTTTTGCTTTCTGGTTCTTTATTTTTTTCCTCTTTAGGAATTCAAATTCCAGAGTCTCTTGAATTTTTGATGATGTGTATTTTCCTGTAAAGACAAGAATGGAAACGTGTCCCAATCCTTATTAGGTTTCCTTACTACCTATATGGCTTTCACCTCTGTGGATGTGCTGTCATTTTTCTTTCTCAAGACGTTTCTCTTTTTCAAACCAAATGTTTATTAATTTTTGTGGTATCTGTACATTTTCTTCTCCTGTGAAAACAAGAGTGAAACCCCTTCCCCAACATAGCACATCTACTGGTTTCCATTGTGAGGTCAACACATTCTTGAAATACACTAGCTGATTTATTTCAGAAGTTGTTCTATTATCCATTGGCTCACAGCTGTTGTTGTTCCTTTCTCATAAGTGTTAAGAAAATTCAGGGTTAAGAAAGATTTTGTATTCTATTTCAGTGGGTATTTTCCATCCATTTCCATTTATTTAACATATATTATATAATTCGATTTGATCTTTCTACAGCTGCCTGGTCTGTAGGATTGTTTGATATACCTTTAATATGTTTTATATTTTAATAAACAAAAGACTGTTTCATTTTCTTAGAGACATATTCTAAACCATTATCTGTCTTTATTTGTGCAGGTAAAGCCATGATGGCCACAAATCTTAATAAAGGCATGATTACTGAATCAGCCTTTTCTGAACACAAACCATTTACCCATTGAAAGCCTGAATAAGTGTCAGTGGTATAGGGTATATATTTTAATTTTTCAAAATCTGTAAAGTGGAACACATCCATCTGCCAGATTTCAGTACCCTTTGGGTTACTCAATGCAGGTAGTTGTGTTTAGTTATAGAAAGATCAAGTAGAATTTTACTTTATAATCTCTGTAGGTTGTTACCTTATAATAGAAAACTCTTTCTTTAAACCTTTGTATTGACATGATGTTTCTTATGAAATTTTAAGGCCTTCAGTACACTTCCAATCAATAATCAATCAATTTTTGCATTACCTTGTACTAGAGGACCTGGCAGACCCATGTGGTTCTGTGTGTTACATATGTGGCACAATACCTATACCTGATTATATCTTGAACATGAATGAATAATGAAGTCAATTCTGTATCATGTGGCATAAATTCAGCAGTTTCAATATGAAAGACAACCCTTTCTGTATACTGAGAATCAGTAACTATATTGAGAGTTTCTTTAAAATCTATTAGTACCATAAAGAATAGCAAATAATTCTGCATTTTGGACAGAATTATAAGGGCTTTCTTCCACCTTACCTAAATCTTCTAATCTATAACCTGCCTTTCCTGATTTATTTGCATCAGTATAGAATGTATGGGCTCCAGTTATTGGTGTGTCATGTACAAAGCAGTGAAGAATCCAAGTAACTCTGTTTATAAGGTTAATTCTATTACTTTTGGGATAATAGCTATGAATCTGTCCTAAAAAAATTAGCACAAGCTTTTTGCCATGGCTCATTTGTGACCCATAATATTTTAATTTTATCAGTAGTAAAAGGCATTATAATCTCTTCCGGGTTATTCTTGCTAGTTGTCAAAGTCTCAATTTTCCTTTTATGATTAATTCCAAGAACTTTTGCATGTAAGATTTAATTTTTCACTTGGTTTATGTGGTAAGAATATCTATGCTAAAATATAACATGCCTTAGCAATAAAATTTTTGTAGGGGAAATTCTGAAAGGCAACATGACTAGAATGTAATTAAGATTTGGATTCACCCTATATACATTTTCCTACTGTACTTTTTCTTCAATTACTATCAATTACATCAGCTTCAGCTATTAATGCACTGAAACTATTTAAGCCTCTGTCACAATCTAAATTTTGTTTAAGTAAATTATTAGATCAGGTGTTATCCTAACAGCTGGTTGTATACTGGAAATGTCTCCTCACAATCTTTGAAAGTCATTAAGAGTCCACATTCAGTGTCTCCTAGTTTGTGTCTTTTGTGTTCTAATTTCCTGTAAATCTATTTTATAGCCTAGATTTACAGAATGCAGAATCTTCTCTCTGCATTTTTTTTCAGGAGCAATTTGTAATACCCATTTTGGCAAAACTTTCTTTATTTCTTCAAACATTCTTTCTAAAGTATCTACATTTGAATCTGATAGAAAAATGTCATCTATGTAATGGTAAGTTATAGATTTAGGAAATTGTTTACGTGTTATTTCCAATGGCTGACTTACAAAATATTGACACACAATGAGGCTATTGAGGATTCCCTTTTGGACGGTGGTCAACTTGTATCTCCTAGTAAGCTAAGAATTATTATAATTAGGCACAGTGAAGGCAAATTTTTCTCTGTTTTATTCTTATAAAGCTATAGTGAAGATAATAGCCACAAATAGAATAAAATATCTGGAAGCAAATCTAATGAAAAAAGTGGCAGAATTGTACGACAAGAACTTTAAATTTTTGAAGAAAGTAATTGAAGAAAATACCAAAAAGTGCATAGATCACCCATACTCTTGCATAGGCAGAATTAACGTAGTAAAGACAGCAATCTTACCAAATGCAATCAACAAATTCAATGCAATACCCAGCAAAATTCTTCACAGACCTTAAAAGAATGGCACTCAACTTCCTATGGAAAAGAAAAAAAAAAAAAAAAAAAAAAAAAAACCACACACACAAACCCAGGATAGCCAAAACAATCCTGTGCAATAAAGGAACTTTGGGTAGCATCACAATCTCTGACTTCAAACTCTACAACAGAGCTATTGTAATGAAAACAGCCTGGTATTGGCATAAAAACAGACAGGAAGACAAATGGAACTGAATCAAAGATCCGGATATCAATCCACACACCTTCAAAAACCTGATTTTTGACAAAGAAGCAAAAGACATCAAATGAAAAAAAGAAAATATAGTTAACAAATGGTCCTGGCATAACTGGATAACAACATGTAGAAGAAAGAAAATAGATCCATATATATAACCATGCATAAAACTCAAACCAAAAGGCAACAAATATCTCAACATAAAACCAGCCACACTAAACCTTTTAAAAGAGAAACTGTGAGGTACATTTGAATGCATTGGCACATGAGACTACTTCTTAAATATAACCCCAGAGCACAGACACTGAGAGAAACAAATAAAATGAAACTCCTGAAACTGAAAAGCTTACATAAAGCAAAGGACACAATCAATAAGACAAAACTAAAACCTACAGAATGGGAAACGATCTTCATCAACCCCACATCAGACAGAAGACTGATCTCCAAAATATACAAAGAACTAAAGAAATTTGTCATCAAAAGAACAAATATTCCAATAAAAAAGTGGAGTACAGACTTAAACAGAGAACTCTCAACAGAGGAATCTAAAATGGCTGAAAGACACTTAAGGAAATGCTCAACATCCTTAATCATCAGAGAAATGCAAATCAAAACAACTCTGAGATTACATCTTACACCTGTAAGAAAGACCAAGATCAAAAACACTGATGACAAATTATGCTGGAGAGGCTGTGAGATAACGGGAACACTCCTGCATTGTTGGCAGAAGTGAAAACTGGTATAGCTTCCTTGGTTATCAGTGTGGCTTTTTTTTTTTTCAGAAAATTAGGAAAGAACCTTTCTCAAGACTCAGCAATACCACTTTGGATGCTCAATCATGCCACAAAGACATGTGCTCAACTTTGTTCATAGCAGCATTGTTTGTCATAGCCAGTACCTGGGAACAACCTAACTGCCCCTCGACTGAAGAATGGATAAGGAAAATGTGGTACATTTACACAATGGAGTACTACACAGCAAAATAATAATGATAATAATAATAATAATAATGACATCTTGAAATTTGCAGGCAAATGGATGGATCTATAAAACATCATATTGAGTGAGGTAAGCAAGACCCAGTAAGACAAAATATGTACGTACTCCTAATTGGCTTTTAAACATAAAACAAAGAAAACCAGAATACAAATCACACCCCCAAGGAACCTAGACAACAATGAGGACTGTAAGAGAGACATATATGGATATAACACATGGGAAGTAGAAAAAGATACTATCTCCTGAATAAAGTGGGAGCATCAAGACCATGGGAAGGGGTTGAAGGGGAGGGGAGAGGCAGGGAGGGGAGCAGAGAGAAATTTATATCTCAATAAAATGAAATAAAAAGCCAAAAAAAGGTATAGTGAAGAAACAATCTTTTAAATCAATAACTATAAGAGGCCATTCCTTTGGTAATAGAGTAGGCAGGGGAATTCCAGATTCTAGAGGGCCCATAGGTTGAATTATCTTGTTGACACCTCATAGTTCTTTCACCCCTTTCTATTTTCCAGATTTCTTTTTAACACACACAGGAGAATTCCAAGGACTGATTGATATTTTTAATCTATTTTTAATTGATTTTTATTGAGCTCTACATTTTTCTCTGCTCCACTCCCTGACTCTCCTCTCCCCACTTCAAGGTCCCCATGCTCCCAATTTACTCAGGAGATCTTGCCTTTTTCTACTTTCTACTTCCCATGTAGATTATATCTATGTAAGTCTCTCTTGTGTCCTCATTGTTATCTAAATTCTCTGGGTTTGTGGTTTGTAGGCTGGTTTTCTTTACATTATGTTTAAAAACCACGTATGAGTGAATACATGTGATAATTGACTTTCTGTGTCTGGGTTACCACACTGAAAATAATGTTTTCTAGCTCCATCCATTTTCCTGCAGAATTCAAAATGTTATTTTTTTTCCTTTGTGTAGTACTCCATTGTGTAAATGTACCATGTTTTCTTATCCATTCTTTGGTCAGGGGGCATTTAGGTTGTTTCCATGTCATGGCTCTGACAAGCAAAGCTTCTATGAACATAGTTGAGCACACGTTCTTGTGGCATGATTGAGCATCCTTTGGATATATAGCCAAAAGTGGTATTGCTATATTTTCATAAAGTTATATATAAAATCATTTTCCTCTGTTTCTTCTATGATCAGGTCTTCCTGTTGTATGACCCCTGGGTTCTGGTGTTACCATGTTGCTTTTAAGGTTGATTAATAAATTTTTGCATTGGTACCAATCCATCTCTTTCTCCAATTGGTGGAGGAAATGTCTTTGCTTCTAGGTCCAATTTTTGCAGTTGTCTGTGTCTTATGGAGCTGCTCTTATTCTACTCTGCACAGTCACCATCTATGTCTCATGGAGCCTCTGAAGTCTCTTTTGTCCTACTCTCTTGGTCGGCTGTGTGCAGTTGTAACCTGTGGTTCTGAGTTACTCTGAGGTAACAAGGAATAGGTGCTTTAAGGGTAGAGTGGGCCTTGTAGCTTACAAGCTCAGATAGATGAGGGGGTGTTGATGGAGCCTATCTGCAGGAAGCTTGCCTGCTTGCTAGCTAGTGTAGCTGGGGAAGGTGGAGGAGGTGCCCAGGGTTCCCACCATACTAAGGGTCTAGAGAGTAGTAGGCTGATCACTCACCTCTTTGTCTGCTGTGTGAAGTTACAGTCTGTGGTTCAGAGTTCCTCTGAGGTGGCAGGGAACAGATGAGTTTGGGGGTGTAGTGGGCCTCATAGCTCCAATCATCACATTTTCAATATTATAATGTGTGTCTCTGCTGCCACAGCCCTGAAAGAGTGAGCAGAATTTGACAGTTTTGTGTGAACAGTAGAACTGCAATAAAGAATAATGAATCATATCAAAAAGAGAGATATTGAAGGCCCTTCTTTCATAAAACCTCAAATTGGATGGAGGAATTTAAGAGAATAAGAGTTCAATATTTTTCTAACATCCTGAAACTGTTTTTGGAGGGATTGTTGAAAAAGTAGAACACAGGACATGAGACATAAAATGTGTGAATTTCTTTGAAAGGTAGAAAGATATTTTTGTGAATTCTGACTCTTAAGACAAGGTAAACAAGTTTTCTCTAGAGCCAGAGTTTACTAAAGATTTATATTATTTCATTATTTCCTGTAATAAAATTGCTTAAAATATCTAAATGACACCTGAATAATTTTAATAATAAAGATATATCAGAAAGACCTTCATTATAAGGGTTTCTAATACACAATTGGAGGTTCACTTTCTATGAACAAGGAAAGCTAATATGAAATTAGAGTTTCTACAAAAAATAGCAGTGGTTGAGGATGTTACACTGCCTAATGACCAAACGTGCATTTTACTTCAAGATGTCTTTTTGGTTCACATGCAGAGCTTCCCAAGGATTCAAAATATAGTTGTTGTGATCCTTGAGGCTGAATTGTCGAGTACATTTACTAGATATTTCTTCTTAAATGACCTGAATAAGCACAGATGGTTATATGACTAAATATAGTTTTGTCTACAAGTATACATATAGTAGGCTTAAAATCATGTGTTAAATCATGTTGAACTCAAATTATAGTTCTCAAAGTGTTGTGTCTTCCGAACTAAAAATTGAAAGGCAAGATATACTTGTATAGTCATTGAGTTTTACATTTCATTAGTGTGGTAGGGAATCTGTGTATGGCATCTCAGATTGCATCTTTAGATGAATCCATTGTCAGTTGACATGTGATATATCTATTTCCCTATTTAAAAAGTTATGCCAACTTGTTTTATTCAGTTTGTCACTTATATTCTTATTTTTAAAAGTTTGTATGCAAACACACATGTGTAAGTGTTTGCACATGGATATGGAATTTAAATAATATCAAAACAAGAAAAGTTAAAAATCTGTCAGGGTTTTCTTTCATGATAACAAAATAAAATTTAAAAATCAGTTTGAAGAAAGGGTTCATTGCACACAAGAAAAATAAGCTAGAGTTACCAACAGAATTGCAAAGCTAAAAAAAAAAACCAGCAACAACATGTCACATATGAAGATTTCATCCATTTTGAAATTATTTTCATAAAGTCTTGCCAGTTGATTTCTACTTATGGTTCACTTTTAAGAACTTTTTGTTTGTTTATCCTAACTATAATATATTCAGAAACATTATATATATAAGCTCTTTGTAACATTTTTAAAAAGTAGAGAGATCTAGGTTAATAGTTAGCATTGATTGTCAAAATGACATTATTTATAACCTCCTTGAAATAAGACCGTAGTCACACCTATAAGAATTATTATTAAATGATACACTTGAAATGAGAAGACCCCTCTTAAATGTGAGGGGCCTCTGAGATATAAGGAAATCCTCTTTGCCTTTACATCTCATTGATAAGTTCATCTACCGCACTCACAATTTTATCTACTCTGATACTGCCATATTTCATTGATATCAAAACCCAGTCTGTTCAGCACTGCCTGAATAGCAAAGACTTTCCACGAATCATGTAGACCTTCCAGGCCATATTGGGACCACAGAGGTACCCATCATTGTAAACTTCTCAGATTCTTCAATGTGAAGACAACCATTATCAGTCTAAAAAGGATCACACCACGAAAGGAAATCTAATAAATCATTTTATAATGTATATTAATTCTGTTGATTTTGTTCCTCCAGAGAATCCAAGTAACAGGTGTGATGTTAATGGCTTTTGATTGTTAATTGTCATCTTGAACAAAATAAATCTCTTTATATCATTTGAAATTCTGTAGGTGCTGCAGTGCTTATTCCTTGAGAAATAAACATGCAAGAACTTTTAAGATATTTTTGTACTACTATTTTAATTAAAATACCAATATGCTAAAACTAAATGGAAAAAAGAAAAAAGAAGATTTCTTTTGAGTCCTTCTTTCTAAAGTCCATTTGAAACAAGTATTTACTATTTATGAAGTAAGATCACTATAAGATACCAGTTCAAATTTTAAAGAACTACACTAATTATTTCTCTATTTTAGAGGTTTTGAATGCATTAAAATACTTATACTTAATAAAAATTAAAATTATTGAATTTATTCATTGTGGTTGACACAATTAAGTTTCCAATAGTGTCATTATCATTAGTTATGAACATCTTCCATTGCGGTAAACAGCTGAATAATTTCCCTGTAGATCTCTACAGAGAGAAGACATTGTAACTTCTCCTCTTCTTAAATATTCTCAATATTCAGCAATGTTTCAATTCTCTTTGAGATTTCCTGGTCATGATTATACAAAGTGTGGCAGAATTTACTTATTTTAGCATGATTTTCCATCTATAAATGGAGAAATAATCAACTGTGAATATTTTGTGGTTTTCTCTTTATCTGATTGCTTAATGATGCGTATCCATCATGTTTTAAAGGAATTTTATTCGGTATGTCTAAAGGTTTGTTCATTAAATTCCCTGATAACCTATGCTGAACTTTATTTTTAAAGACGGAATAGTTTTAAGCAGGTCAATGGAAAGGTGTATATCTTATCATTTTAATTTGACAGTAAAGAGGAAAGAAAAGAACTTGAGAAACACTAAATATGATAGGCCATGAAGTAGGAGATAGCGATTCTCAGCTACAATTCAAAATGTGAAGTACTTGGTTTGAGTGGAGTTTTTCTAGACTTTAATTCAGAAAGCTGAGTATGTTACACAATATTAAAGTGAAAAGAGGAAAATAAACAATTCCAGGGGAAGCCAGGTACAGAAAGTTAGCCCACAACTGGATAAGAGACACTTGAAGAAAAGTGACATTGAATGCTGACATTACTTTCTTATAGAAGTCAATAAATTCCATGGTCCTAGGTTGAAAATAACACTACATTCTTTATGGGGGTAAAATAAACATCTTTATCACTTGAAACATACTAAATGTGCTGAATTGGTGTTCAGAGCAGCTTCTGATTTCCTCAGATATCGGTGGTAGTTGTTGAAGTCCCTTTAAATGCTCTATAGGAAATGCAGGCCAGTAAACTAAGACACATTCTCTTCATTAAATAAAATGATCCTACTTTCTTACCTAAGAGAGAAAACTGAAGAATAATTTCTACAAAATGACCATGTCTTAATCCTTTAAACCTATGAATATATTGTATTAATAAATTTGCTAACGTTATTACAGATGATGAGATAAGAAGACAACTTCTTTATTATTTGAGAAGTCTTAACAAAATTTCAATAGTCTTTATAGGAGGCTATAATAAAAAAGATCAGAAAAATATGGAGACGGAAGACCTTCATAAGTCAATGATGGTAATGAACATCATGCTACTGCCCTTGAAAATGAGAAAAGAGACACAGGATAAATAATGGTATGAAAATAGAAAAACGGAGAAGCCAAAGGCTGCTGAAAGCTAGGAAAAGCAAAATACTGCCACTCCAAGAACTGAAGATTCTTGTTATAGAATTAAGATAATAAATTGTGTTTCCAAACAACTAAGATTGTAGTCATTATTTTTTCTTTTAAGTGCATCAAATAATTGATAAAGAGATGTTTGAATTATTTAGAGAAAGAGAGTTAATGCTTATATATACTACACATTATTCCCCTTACAAATTCTTGGTAGGTCTGAAATAAATGGAATATACTAAGTGTATTTTGCTGTGAGGAAGCACATCATAGAGGAGGAAAAAAATTTTTTGGAGGACTTCCCAGGTATAACAGTCCATCACTGAGCAAGACCCAAGATAGTAGTGTAAGCAGATAGTCACATTCATAGTCAAGAGCAAAGAAGGGATCATGAAAAGCAACCTACATGGACTATTTTGTGCCAGGGTTAGACACAGAGATTTTGGGAATCCATGCTTGAAGCCATAAAGATGATAACTCCATTGTAATAGATACTTCAGAGTATAGAAGATATCAAAAGATATCTTGCAAACAAAACATCAGATTTAGAGAGGAACTGACCTAGTTTAAGTTAGAAGCTGTTTGATGCAGGTGTCTGAGCCAAGAAGTTTACTTCATAAGCCCTAGATAATGGCCAAAGATCTGTATGGTTTGATTTTTCCCTGCTGGATTATGGTTTTGTTTTAATGTGGTTGTTCCTGGTGATTCCCCATTTTTTTAAATTTAATTTATTTTATTTTTTTTTAAAGAAAACAAACTACCTTCTTTCATTTTACATACCAATCTCAGTTGCTACTCCATCCCCTCCTCTTCTGCATGTCTCTGCCTCTGTTTCCATCAGTTGCTGTATGAAAGTTCTATAGTGACATTTAAAATAGTCATCAGTCTAATTATAGGGCAAGACCAGTTTTGCCAATGCTTCTCAATTGCTAAGGTCTTTAGCTAGAGTCGTCCTTGTAGATTCCTGGGAATTTCTCTAGTTCCAGGTTTCTTGCTAGCCCCATAATGGCAACCTCAATCTAAATATCTCTTTCCTTGCTTTCATCTCTGTTCTTTCTCCATTTTGACTATCCTATTCCCTCAAGTTTTCCTCCCCACTCTGTTTTTCTGGTTCTCTTCCTCTCCCATCCTCCCTTCTCCCCCCTCCCCCATGTTCCCTGTTTTGGACTATAGCCAAAAAATGCTTAGTCATACTACAAGAACATTTGTTCAACTATGTTCATAGCAGCATTATTTTTAACAGCCAGAACTTGGAAACAACCTAGATGCCCCTCCATCAAAGAATGGTTAAAGAAAATGTGGCAGATTTACATATTGGAGTACTGTTTAACAGAAAAAAATAAAGCAATGACATTTTGAAATTTGCAAGCAAATGGATGGAACTAGAAAAAAACATCCTAAATGACTTAACCCAGACCCAGAAAGATGATTGTGGTGCATAATCACTCATAGGTGGATATAAGCTATAAAGCAAAGGATAATCCTAGAGAAGCAAAGCAACAAGGTAAACCCTAAGAAAAACATATATAGATCCACTTAGACAAAGGAAATAGACAAGATCGACTGATTTCTCCAATTCTTAACCCTTGGCATAAGACTGTTTACTCCCTAACATAATATGCTGGAAACAGTAATCTTGTGAGTTTTATAGGCACTCAAGTTTGAGAAAACAGCTGACCCTTGGAGCTATAGCTAAGCCAAGAGTGAAAATGATGTATTCTAAAGTATTCTTTCATGTTCTTTCTTGGACAAAGGAATAGATTCTCTCTTCATTGAACAACATAAATAATATGATATGAGAACATTATAGAAAGTTTTTGTCTTAATGAATTTTTAACATACATTCGTTTTGCAAAAAGGATGGTATTTTTCTACTGAATAGCATCAAAACAATAAACAAATGATATCAGCCTATATCAACATTGCTTTCAAAATCTATTGAGTCATTTGTGTTCAAGTTTGCTTTCGATGCTACAGCATTCTGATGCTGATATTATCTGTAATAACCACATCTTCGTCACACATATACATTGTTGGTAATTAGGGTCCTGTAAAAGTCACAACAATGAAATAGGGAATATAGTTTAACATTAAAACTATTCACACAGATTAGTTTGTGAAAGTTGAATCCATGTAGACTCCAAGGTACAGGAGTATTGACTACACTTGTTCTTTAGGGCAATTTAAATTTAAACAAGTTGAGCACACAATGGTAAGCTGATTGAGTGTACAATTTTAAAAAGTCTCATTGTGCACTATTAACATCGTTATAAGTTTTAGACAAAATGTTAGTTTTTCTTACAACAGGCATTTCCAAGAAATGTTATTTGCACAGAATTTAGCTGAAAATTCATCAATTTAGCCTCATCCAGATTCTTATGACATGGGCAGAATAACTGCGATTTCTAGGCAAATGTAGCCAAAACTGTCCCCTAACCCTATTTACTTCTAAAACACTATCTCTGTTTCTACTTTCTCAACATCCCTTAGCATTCCGATCTTCCAGGCTCTCATGAGAATAGTTTACTAATCTCTGCCAAGAGCATTCAACAGTTTCTCCTCCACAAAATTCCAAACCCATCCATATTTAAGTAATAAAATTGTTCAAGTAACATTAGCACTATAGTAAAAATTTACAACAGCAACAGATTTATTGATTTCAACAATTTTTGGTCTATGTTTCATTTATCTATTATTTATTTATTTATTTATATGTATCAGGAGACAGGGTTTCTCAGTGTAGCCTTGGCTATCCTGGAACTCATTCTGTAGACCAGACTGGTCTCAAACTCACAGAGGTTTGCCTGCCTCTGCCTCTTGGGTGCTGGGATTAAAGATGTGTGCCACTACTACGTAAATTATTTCTTTTTATATGTAATGAAGCATCCCAAGGGAGTCAAAATCAAACCTAAGGAAGAAGGGATGTATTTTTCTTAGGATTCCAAGTTTGAGTCTATTAGTGCATCTAATTAAAACATCTTGTCACATCCACAGTCACCAGAAGAGAGACAATAAATAAATGTATACATATACATTTATTTCACTTTTTCCACTTTCGTACAGTTCAAGACTCAAACGTAAGGAATGGCATAATCCATAGTGGGTTGAGTCTTCCAAAATATTTTAGTTTAAACGCGATAATCCATTACAAACATGCTCACAATCAACCCAATTTAGAAAATTCCTCTTTAGGACTACTATCTCAGGTGCTTCTAGATTATGGCAAGTTGAACTAGAATTAGCCATTACAACTATCTTCACACTTTCTTTACTGATACATTTGCATAAGGTCCAAGAGAGGTACATCTTTGCCATTTCCTTCCAGGAATAAAGAAGTGTTTCTTTTCTTCTGGGCTTTCCTTTTGTGTAATACCTGTTCTTTAAAATTACTATAACTGGACATGATTCTATATTAAATATCATTCTTTTTTGTTGTTTTTTGTCTTTTTTTTTCAAGACAGGGTTTCTCTGTAGCTTTGAAGCCTGTCCTGGAACTAGCTCTTGTAGACCAGGCTGGTCTCAAACTCACAGAGATCCTCCTGCCTCTGCCTCCTGAGTGCTGGAACTAAAGGCATGTACCACCACCGCCCAGCAAGAAATATAATTCATTTTTTAAGTCTATCTATATGGTATATGTGCACCATATGCTAAAGATTAGTGTGTAATTACTGAGTTTACTAATAGACTTTTTTAACATTCCAAATATATTTTATTTTATATATGAGTATTTGCCTAAGTGTATCAAGTTAATGTATCATGTTAATCAGAACATGCCTGGTACCCACAGAATGAATGACATGTCTCAGCAAGTTTCAGTTTCATTGAGAATATAATAAGGCATTTTCTGATAAATACCTACTATGTTATAGAACTAAGGTGAAGCTGCAGGAACTGTAAGAGGTACTATATTTAAGGTGGTGGAGCAAGGATTGCTTTGTTGATTTTTCTTCTATAAAGTCTCTTCATATAACTTAACAAAGTAAAAGGAATTATACCATGATCATTGAATGTGCTGCACTGACAATTGAATCAATAGAACAGAATAGTAACAAAATTATAACTTCAAAATGTATTTCTGTTACAGCTTTAATTTACTCTTACACACTGATAATAGAAGAATTCAATAACCCACATTTGCCAAAAGACAGGTTATCTAAACAAAAACTAAACAGAAAAATGTTGACACTAAATGACATTATCAACCAACTGGACATAAGAAATAGTCATAAAACATTTTACCAAACAATAAATATTATTATTTCTCAGTAGGTAAGCCTGCTATATACATGTGACAATGGACTAAAAATAATCAGGGGAAAAAGTTTTTCATAGTAGCCTCAAATAATAAAAAATATCCTTGTGTAACTAACCAAACAAGTGAAAGACTTGTATAATTAAAAAAAAAAAACTTTAAAACACTAAAGAATAAAACTGAAGAAGCTACTTTAAGATAGAAATATTTTCAATGCTCATGGATCAAGAGTTTTACACATACACACACACACACACATATAATTAGCATATTAATTGTGTAATAAAATGCCCATCCTTCCAAAAGTAATGTACAGATTCAATGCAACCTCCATCAAAGTTCCAACACAATTCTAAACAGATCTTGCAAGAAGAATTTTCAGCTTTACATGGAAAAACAACAACAAAAAGAATTTCTAAAGCAAACCTAAATAATAAAAGTGTTACTAGAGACATCATGATCTCCAAATTGAAATGGTCCTAAAGAGTTTCAGCAAAATAGACAGCATGCTATTTGTGCAAAAATAGATACATTGATCTATGGAATCAATTTAAAATTTCAAATGGAAAGTTGTATACATATATAGCTACCTGATTTTGAATAAAGAAACCAGAAATACACACTACAATAAAGACAGAAACTTCAACAACTGATGCTAGTTAAATAGATAGATGCATTTTGAAGAATGCACATCAATCCATTCTTATCCTTCTGCAGGATTTCAAGTACAAATGGATCAAAAACACAACATAAGAAGATATACAGTGACTCTCACAGAAGATAAATCAAATAAAATCCTTGAACCTTAGACATGGGTGTAAATTTCTGAACAGAACACCAATAGTACAGACAGAAAGAACAGAAATTAATAAATGGAACCTCATATAAATGAGATGTTTCTATATGGCAAAGGACACCATTACTCTGACAAAGCAGGAAAATAGTATGGAAAAAATGTTTACTAACTAAACTTCGAAGAGATGGCTAGTATGTAAATTATAAAACAAAGAAACAAAATATGGACATCAAGAAAAGAAGTAGCTCAGTTGAAATCGGGGAACAGGTCTCAACATAGAGTTCTCTAAAAGGGAACACAAACGATTGAGAAATGCTTAAAACTTTTTGAGCATCCTTACTCATCAGGAAAACTCCAATAAAAACCATCTTGAGATTTCATCTTACACTAGAAAGAGTGACCAAGATCAATAAAACAAATGCTAGCCATGCTGGTATTATACTAATGATGGAACTCCAAACTTGTATAGCCACTGTAGAAATCAGGATGGACATTCCTCAGGAAGCTGGAAATATATCTTCCTCAAGATCTCTGTGTAACACTCTTGGATATATCCTGAAAGAATGCTTCATCCTACTTCAGAGACAATTGCTCAACAGTATTCATTTCTCAGTTATTCATAATAGCCAGGAACTAGAAACAACTTCATTGTCCTTTAACAGAGGAATGGATAAAGAAAATGTGATGCACTTACACAATGAAGCATTACTTAGCTTTAAAAATGAAATTATGTCATTCACTGGTTAATGAACAGAACTGGAAAAATCATACAGAGTAAAGTATCCATGACCTTAACATACAAATATTGTACATATTTAATTATATGTCAATATTAACTGATAAATCAATGATAATCCTTCACAAAATGTTTAACCATAGAGCTTAGGTATAGAAGAAGGTTATATAGGAAACCGGTAGCTCTTCCTGGGAAACAGCAATAGAATAGTTTTTATACGTAGATGAGGGGGACTATAACAAGAGTATCATGTGACTAAAGCGAGTGAACAGGAGGGTGATTGAGGGAACGTTGGGAGAGACAGCTAAAATTTAGTGCCATCTGCGGAGTAGTAAGAAAATAATACAGTAGAAGCTTCCTAAAATGCATTCATATAAAAAGGTAATCTAAATAAAACTACTAAATAATAAAGAAGATAAATTCCCAACTGGATACCTCCTGTAATAAAATGAAGCACCCAGAACTGGGAATGGGTTATATCTAATTGAAGTGTTGACCAAAAGGATCCCATTGGAATTCCCAAACTACCTGGGATATTGTGACAACTAAAAGTTCCTCTCTACAAACTGATAGCAAGGCTAAGGCTTATTGCAGAAAACAACATCTGTACAACTCACTGGGCATGGAGAATCAAGTTTGTAATCAGGATATACTGTAGGAATATATACATATATATATATATATGTATATATAATTTCATTAAAGGGGAATGTTTAAAATGTTATTTCAGTTACTTTCAGTCCTTATTTGTTATAACTTAACAGAACTGTCTTTCATTTGTATATGGAATTGAGTGTTCTAAACAAAAAAGTCCACATTTATTGAAAGTTATCTGCATTGAGTGACAATTCAGAAAATTCTGATGATCTTATGAATTTTTATATCCTTCTACTCACTATGTGAGTTCTCTATAAAAAAAAACCATAAAGATCCCAATATAAGCCATATGTTGTTATCCACACTATGTTCTTAGCATCTAAGAAATTGAGACAAGAAGATCTGGAGATTATGAAAATCTGGAGGCCAAACGGGATTAAACAGCCATTTCTAGGCACTCCAAATTCCATAAGATTTTGTGCTATTTTTTTCAAAGCCCTAAATCTACCCCTGAAATTAATAATTTGCTTTAGGATTTGTGGGTAGGTAGCTACAGTATTTAAATAATTTAATTTTTTTTAGTTTTCTTTTTGTAATCTATCAACTTAATTTTCTCTGCAATTTCATATGTAATATTTAATTTCATTTGTTTTAATTGTTTTAATAATGTTAGAATTCATTCGAGCAATATAGGCATATTATGGCTTAGTATTCAGTAATTGCACCATGCTTATTTATTGTTATGCATTAATTTAGTATTATGTATAATACTTTTATGCACATATGGATGTACTTTATATATATATATAACATGTATGTGTATATACATATATAGATTTGTATACATATTTCTATATAGTCTGCATTTTATAATATATATATAGTACATACATTTAAAGAATAAAGGTTATGTGCTATGTAAGTAAAGTGAAATATTTACAAAAGTATTTCCCCTATAACATCCAGATCAATTAATTATGCTGCAATTTTCTAAGTAGTTTAATTATAGTAATTAAGCTGTATAACATATGCCAACAATTTCTCTTGGATACTGCTTTGGTAATTTAGAGATTATAAAATGAAAGATTCTGTATTTATGAGGTTTGAAATAACATCAGGAATTGCTCTAAGCCTAACAAAACTCTCAGTAGGAGGAATAAACCCTTGCCCATGTTTGCCAGGAAGTAATGAGTATGTTTCAATGTTTCTTGACTTTGCTGTATTAAATTGCATTAAACAATAGTTCTTTATGAATACATTGTTATTATACCAAAGTAACAAATGTGGTAATAGGGTTTTTATTAACTGTCACATAAATACTGATTTTTGATGAAGAAAATTGCTTGTGAACAATATATAAGACAAGATAAAACTTTTAAATAATGTTATTTTAATTTGAATATAATTTACATACATCATTATATTCAATATTCAACAGCAATCCTGCAAATATAGCATATTCCTGTCTTCCTGAATTCCAAGTTCACAAAACCAGACATTGTGGACTATTATAAGGAGCTATGTTTAGACTCTGTTATCTTGGTCTTAGAACCAGGTTATTTTCTGGATTTCCATTATGTTTCATAGGAAACTTGAGAAAATGTTTTTCCATTATATTTTATAATCCCCCTCTGTCTTCTATTTCTCTGTCTCTCTCTAATATTTTCCTTCTTCATAGTACTAAAATGATTCAATGTAGACCTATTTAAATGTCAGAAATCTTAGTATTATTTTACACTGTTTTTTCATTTTAAAAGTACTTGCAATCTCTTTTAATGAATCTTGTTGTGGGGTGTTTGTACACTGTATGAAAATGTATCACTGTGATTGGTATAACAAAGAAGTGAATAGCCAATAGCTAGGTAAGGGATGATAGGCAGGATTTCCAGGCAGAAAGAGGAGGTTAGAGGGATGACCCTAGACATAGGAGATGCAAACTGGGCAGGGACATACAGGATAGAGGAAAGGTTGCCAAACCAAATGATAGAATGTAGATTAATAGAAACAGGTCAGTTAAGTTATAAGACTTATAGAAAAAAAGCCTAAGCTAAGACCTAGGTTTCATAATTAATTATAAGTCTCTGATGGTTTTTTGTTGTTGTAGGCAAGTGGTCAAATGAAAAAGTACCATTACAGAATCTATGCTAGTGAAACCATTGCGTCTCTATATGTGCATTTGACAAAACTGAATGATTTGACTCATTGTGCTAGTTGATATGATGGGTTGTTGAAGCAGAACTAAAAAATGTATCAAGATGTGCTTGGCCAAACTTTTTTTTTCATTTTATTTTATTTATTTTTTTCTCCATTAACAGCTTTAATTGGGTGTGGGGCAATAGAACTATTCTTAGCACAATTATGGGTGTGGGATTCCCTGCAGATTCCCCAGGGTGATGGTTCCTGTAATGATTTTTAGGGGGAAACGGTTCCCAACAGATCCCCCTTTCTCTTATATAAAGGCAGGTAGTTATTACGTGGAGAGCACCAGTCAGAGTCAACCATGGTGTCAGATCTAAAGGAGAAAGGACTGAGATAAGGAGAGACCCTCCTTTCGAGTGGAGAAGCAATTTACCTCTCCTGGGAACAGAGGGGTGCCTGATGATTCTTAGGTCGAGTGGGGACCAGGCCTTTTTTCTTTCCCCCTTACCCATCCGAGGGTTCCCAGGGCCCTGTCTTAGGTTGAGGGATTATCCTGCCATAAGTCGCCTGTCCTTGGAGCTCCTCAAATAAAAGGCATCTATCAGGATTAAGGTAAACAGATCACAGGGCACCCTGTCTTAGGCCATGTGGAGAGTGCCCTCATACCTGTACTATGCCATGTTGAGCCGGTTTCTACAACCTCTGTATGGTGTGCTATTCTGGCGAGGATCCACACTAACTTCCATCATTGGGCCCCTGCGTCTATAATTAATGAAAAGACTGTGAGGAGCTCCTCAAACAAAAGATATAATGATATAATTTTGGCACCAATAACTCCATCTCCAGACAAGAAGAAAGGGCTTTTTCCCAACCAAGTATTCATCTTTTAGTCTGGCCTATGGTATGTCCTCCTTCCTAAGTGCCTACTCCACATAAAGTTACATGTGCTGCCTGCCAAAAATTAGGGCAGTGTAAAAGGGATCAAAATCTAAAATTTTTAACATATGCATTAAACCCAAACACTTTACAGCATGTGTCAAACTTTTCCCAACATCTATAAGCAGTTACAAATATCATTAGATCAATTTCAGTAGGAGTACAATTCTGGACGTGATGTCAAGGCTGTGGACACAGAGTAGTTCCAGACTTCCAGAGATGATTAAGGAGAGGTCCTTGGTCCGGTCTTCCCTGCCCCCAAGGAAAGGAGTGCCTGCTGACAAAACCAGCTACACCACTCTGCAGGGTGTCATCCTGCCTACAGAGTCCAGGGAGACCTGGCTGACATAAGTGCCAGGATGTGCTTCATGTAGCTGAATCCAGCTCGCCTCACCCAGGTTCCCCCACCTGTCGTGGAGCACAAATGCTAAACTGCTCCTGCAGCTTGAACTCTGGTCTGCTTTGGAGCTGAGTTGCAGACTAAACATCAGACTGCTTCAAACTTTTGGACACAGAACTCATTTTAATTAAAATATTAACCTCTCTTCACTTAAGAAGGGGGAAAATTGGGGGTTTCTGTCACTGTTACTCAGAGACTGAAACTGGTGGTATTTGGCCAAACTTTATAGGAACCAGCTTTAATCATTCTCAATGATTGTTTCATTTTCTCTTATATGTGCTTTTTTAGGACAAGCCAGGACGTACTGCCCAAATATCCTGAAAATTTTAAAGCTCTGGAAAGACATCAGCAACTAGCTCCACATCGTATTGCTGTTCTGAATATAACTTGTTTCAAGTGAAGCCTGGATGCTCTGTAAGAATACCAACTGGCCTGTCACTACATATTCTTTGCAATGAAGGAAGTTCCTCGACCATAACATTGCTGCATAAAATATTAGATAATAAATTTATGTTTTCTGTATGACAGGTTCTGCCAGAAGCATTACCAACAGGGAAGAAAATATGTTTATAGGACAAGCGTCTTATCTAGTAAAATGAGAGTCCAACTCCTTCTTGAGGAAAGTAGTCATATGTAACCACCTGTATTGACTAATAGAACATTATCTAGGGTATGCTGTCATATGGTCTCAGGGTTGACTCATACTCCTGGAAAATTGGATACTTTACTTTGATTATAGAAACATTGTATTAGGTGAAGTAAAATATACACATGTAAATTAGTGCTTCATCTTATTCTTTGTCACTATATGTCCAAATTGCCTGTGGAAAATGACAAAAAACATAAGCAGTCATACTCTTAAAATGTATTGGTTTATTAGTAAGACAACAATGTATAAAATAGTAGCAAATTCTTCTGAAAAACTACTTTATACCTTGTAAAACTGTATAAACATTTTGAGGAGGTGCAGATATTTCTTTATAAAGTGAACTGAAAGGACTATACATTTAGAGCAGGGCCACCTGCCTTTTTACAGAGAAATAGCAGTGTGATGGGGAACTCTAGATCTGAAAACTACACATTTTTCATTTGTGCAAATTACTTTGGTCCATTGTCTTAGTTGATGTACTATATCGATTGAACTGGGAATAACAATCAAAAAATGTTCAACTAAGATGCTTTGGGCAAGATGCTTGGACCAGGTGATAAAGCACAATTAATAAAACTCAGAGAGAGAAATTGGGGTTCAACCTAAAGACCCAAAAGGCAAAGCAGCCAGCCACTGGCTTTAGCTAGACCTCAGTCTGAAATGGTGATTTTGCCTCCAGGAACTCAGAATGAGACTGAATGAGAGCTGTTTCCTCCTAACAACTGGGACTAAAGTTGTATGCCATTGTGGTTACTGGGATTAAAGAAGTATGGTACAATTTCCTGGTCTGTAAAGCTGACCAGTGAGACTGTTTAACTCTCAGGTCTTCAAGCAAGTTTTATTTATTAAAATACAATTGAAATGCCAATACAAGATGACCCAATAAAGTCCACAGTGCTTGGAAATTCAATGACAGCAAGGATGGAAGAGTCATCTGAATGTCAACTAAGGACATTTTTAAAGTTCTGACATCCTCTGAATATTGACTATCTTTTTTGAGAAACAACTTCTCATTGCCACTGTGTTTTTTTTTTTTTGATTATGAATGTTTAAAGCAAGGTCAGATACCTAACATTCTATGCTTCCTATCAGAAGCTGGATGTAATTTTAAGCACATTCATTAACTCTAGTGTCAAGAATTAAGTAAGAATTAAGAAGAATTAAGTATGAGATTGGACTCATTCAAACCAGACAGATAAAAGTAAGTTTTAAAAATGTCGATTCCCTTTCAAGAACCATTAGTTTATTAGTGCTGAGTAATTAAATACGTTTCCAGTATCAGGAATGGTTAACCTTTTGTTGAATGGGTCTTTAGTCCAGTTAGAGAGCTGTGGTTGTTTTCCCCATGTGCACACTTCTAGTGCACATCATGGCGCTGGTACCATGCTGGTCATTGATATGGCTTGTAGATGTCATAACTAGGGAGGGCTTGTTTTTCTTCTTTGGATGCATGCTTTGTCCTATGGAGGGGGTACTCATGTCCGTCCAAATTCAGGGTGTAACTGGCTTTTTTTCTTAAGTGAATAGTTTCTTCATAAAGAGTAACTTTCCTTTCCTCACTGGGGAGCAACCATGGGCTCCACAGAGCAGCAATAGGCTTTTTGTTTTAGGAGTCTCTTGGACAGCCTTAGACAACTGAAAACAAGACTTCCCATGTTGGACATTGGACTTTCTGTCAGGTGGTCTTTGGCTTTTAGAGGAAGCACCTTCAGGCCAAAATAAGAAAAATTCATTTAGTTGTAAAAGTATACTTATATATAGAGTTGACATAAAATAGATTGTTTAGACTAATTGTGAGGAGCTGTTTCCCCCTAAAATTCATTACAGGAACCATCACCTTGGGGAGTCTGCAGAGAATCCCACACCTAAAATTTTGTTAAGAATCCTTCTATTGACAAAACCTGCCCACACCCAATTAAGCTGTTAATGGAGAGTTATCTGTTAGCCTCACATTCTGGAACCCGCCTCACATTCCAGCTATCCAGGGAACTAGGCGTGGCAACTTGTGACTTCTTGGCCTACCTGACCGAATGTAGGTTACATGACCGGGACCATGCAGCCAGATTCTGTGCTCCTGTGCCCTGCCCCCAAGCCCTCATCCAGGGGCTATATAAGCTGTAACCAGGACCCTAATAAACGGAGGCCGTGACAAACAGCATGGCATCCTTCTTTTCTAGCTCACTCCCTTCCAGGTAGCACCCCTCCGAACCCCTGGAATAACTGATTGCAGGGTGGGTTACAAACCCTTAGACTAGTGACCCCCCCAAACACAATTGACAACTAATAATAATAGAATTCTTTGTGAATTTTCAATATCTTTATTGCTATTTTATCCCCTCCCCTTCTTTTGTATTAACCCACTCTCTCCTTTTTAAAGGGTACACTCTTTTCCATTTTTCCTATCAGAATACTCTTGTCCTTCTGTTCTCCTTATGCTCCTCATACCTTTGCTGTATTTACATGCCACCAACACACAAAAGAGCCCTCGCTTCCATTTTCCCGGTCAGATCACTAGTAGAAGTTTTTGTCTTGCCAGGTCCCACAGCCATTCAGTCTAAAGAAACTTACAGAGGCTTATATTAATGATAAATTGTTTGGCTTATTAGCTCAGATTTATTATTACATAGCTTAAATTAACACATTAAAAGCTTAAATTAACCCATATTTCTTATCGATGTTTAGCCATGGGGCTTGGTACCTTTTCTCAATGAGGTATTCTCATCTTGCTTCCTCTGTGTCTGGCTGCTGACAGCTTCTCAGTCTTTCCCTCTTCCCATAATTCTCCTAGCATAGTTGCTCCACCTATACTTTTTTTTGGCCAATCAGAATTTTATTAACCCAATACAAGTGAAAAATCTTAACCATGTTAAAGAACATTCTCCCAAAGTGAACATTCATCTTACAATTGTCTGTATATAAAAGAAATATCTATGTTGGCATCCTTTAGAGTAAACTACTTTTTTCTGGAATTTGTGGCCTATCATCTGGCAAAAGACTTTGACCAGACATCAAGATAAGGGACACTACTCTCCTAACTTTTCCAATCTCATTACCTATCTCAGTATGACTCACCTTGATACTTGTCCTCAAAGAACAAGCCAAGCAGCTAAGACCCTTGAACTGAAGGTAGAATAACCCAATTGAGGTCATTCATCCTGCACTTCCTTGTTTAATTCCTCCCCAATAGAGATTACACCAGGAGTACTACCTCAATAAAGGCAAAAGGAAACAATTCTGTAGGTAATTAACTTTCACAATGACCCCAATAATTTCTGCACCTATTGGAGATTTGTAAGGAATATAGTTTCCTCTGAGAAACTATAGGAGACAAAGCAAACTCTAACTAACCCAACAAAAATTACATTAATTTTACTATTGTGGTAGCCCCTCATTTGGTTTGTATTATCTGCAGCTTGTTCTGAACACTCAGTTGCCTAGTCTAGCCTAGCTCCCCTGGATTTAAAAATATCTTTTGAAAGCAATGCCAAAGACAGACAGAGAAAGAGAGAGAGAAGTAGATAGCTATTTCACTCACAAACACAGAGAAAGACCAGATGGGGAGATTTTTCCAAAACATGATGATATCATATTTACTTGTATGAAAGTAGCTCTAATATCTCCTGATTTGAAAAATTATATCTGTTTTTTGCTTATATTTAAGACTGGTGAGTGAAAATTCCGTAATGAAGTTATTCATAAATAACAAGTTTAGATAATTATTCTATCTAAAGACTTCAAGTGACAAATATAAATAAAATATTTAAATTCATATTTGTAAACTTTCTGTTTTAGAAAACAACTCTTAAATAATCTTCTTCGGTAAATTTTGTTCTATTTTTAGATCCATAAAACCTTTGACCCACATCTGTTTTGACTTCAAGATATGCTGGGGTAATGGTGGATCAGAGTCTGTGGGACTGAGAAATCAGTGTATAGTCTAACTAGAGGCCCACCCCATGAGTGTTAGCCCATGCTTGATACTACCTGGATGGCCAAAAATGGAAGCAGGATGACCCAAGGACCTAGAATAGAAGTGAAAGAGATAAGCCAAAATAAAATAAAATAAAATGTCATTGAAATGATTCCTAATGATAATTTGTTATACTTATAGGTCAGTTATCAACTGACCCAATTATCACCAGAGAGGTTTCCTACAGCAACTAATGGAAGCAAATGCAGAGACCCATAGCTAAACATTAGATGGAGTTCAAGGAATCTTGATGAAGAGGGAGAGGAACTATTGTAGGAGCCAAAGGAGTTGAGGAAAACACAGACTACAGAATCAACTTAGCAGGACTCATAGGTACTCACAGAGATCGAAGGTGCCATTGTGGAGCCTACATGCATCATTACTAGGTCATCTACATATATGTTATGGTTGTTTAGCTTAGTATCTCTGACTGTTTTGGCTTCTCTTAAGATCATTTTCCTCCTACTGCATGCCTTGTCCAGAGTTAATATGATAGTTTGTCCCTAGTCTTATTGAACTTTGTTATTCCATGTTGGCTTGATATCCCTGTGAGGCATCCTACTTTCTGAAGAAAAAAAGAAAAACGGCAGTGGATCTGGGGAAGAGGGGGGTAGATGGGCTAAACTGAAAAGAGGGGAGGCTGCAGTTAGGTTTTATTGTATGAGAGAAGATAAAATAAAAAGAAGAAAAACAAAAAGAGTATGATTTAAATTCACTTTTGTCACAGCGTATTATAACCCCCTACATACATACACAAAAAAGAAATCAGATGTTATCATACAGTATATTCTCATGTTACACTCTGCCCTCAAGTCCTATGAGATCCTCCCCAATTCCTTTTTCAATACACTTTTGTTCTCCCTCAGTAAACAAACAGGAATCTAAAGAATAGCAATAAAATAAATCAATACAAAATAAAAAATAAGAATAGGATGAAGCAAACAATAGAAAAACAGCAATAGAAAAAGGAAAAGCACAGAAACAATGCAAACACTGAGAGACACACATGCATATATTCAAAGAAGATAGTCTAATTCCTCCTAAACTGTGTCTCTTGAGTCCTGAGTGGAGAAATCTCACTAGGACTGAATGTACCAATGTCTCTAATTCACCACAAGTTATTGAGCTGTGGGTTTCTGCATTTTCCTTGTCTACTTAATGAGGAAGCTTCTCTGATGATGATGGAGCAAGTCACTCATCTGTGTTATACTGTGTATATGTATATTTCTGTTCTTGACTAAGGTATTGTGTTTGTGTTGCTCATTTTAAAATTATAATTTATAATTAAGAAATATAGGTTAATATATAATCATCTATAATAGTCAAGCTTGCAGTCATGTTAGTTATATATTTCTAGATGGACAGAGATATATTTCAGATTGATAGGCATTCTTCAAACCTTTTAAAGATGAACAGAATATAGCATTTAAAATGTTTTAAGAACTTAGGACTTTTCATGACAGTGAGACACATCTGCTCCTGGCAGGACCAATCTACTTCAAAAGGAAGATGGGCATTGAAGAGGCTCCTTATTGAGTTGGTTAGCCATTTGGGCAAAAAACTACTTTTTCCTGGACTGCTTGAAAAACTGGACATGCAGGTCCCACAAAGATATGACTGTTGAAGCTGCCTAAGAAGGTAAGATAATCCTTAGGGGTTCCTGCTTCATGAAAAAAATTTGCCAGACATCCTGAAGGACACACAAAAACAGTGACTGAAAAACTGCCAATATAGGGAGAACTGTCTTTGAAATTTTCTGCTTCATGGAAAAAGTCTGCTGGATAGTATGGCCCGTAGACTGAAGATGGATGCCCCAATGGTACAGAAGAACTTTGGGTGACTGAGCAGGCAGTGAGATGCCTCTGTAAATTCTAGAGTTTTGAAAGTTGCTTACAATGCACTTCCTGTTTATTTAGGTAATATTATATCCTTCTTTAGTCTTTGCTGAAGTTGAAGAATAGCAAGTTTAATTATAGTTTTCCTTAGTTATTATAAAAGTTGAAATAAATATAAATATTATAACTGTAATTCACACTTGATGCCTATTTTGTTGTGTGTACTATGTTAAAGTTAAAAACTTCCTTTTTTATTTAAACAGAAAAGGGGAGATGATGTGGGATCTCCCTCTGTATGCTGTGATTACCATTAATGAATAAAGAAACTGCTTTGGACATATAGCAGGGCAGAGATTAGGTAGACAGGAAAAGCTAGACTAAATGTTAGGAGAAGGAGGGGCAGATTCAGAGAGAAGTCATGTAGCCCCACTGGAGGTAAGACACCAGAAATTTAGCAAATAAGACACAAACACATGGCGATGCACAGATTAATAGAAATATTTTAAATTAATGTGTAAGAGTTAGCAAAAAATGAGCTAATGGGCCAAGCACTAATTTAACTAATATAGTTTCTGTGGAATTATTTTGGGACTAAGCAGCTGGAACCAACAAGCAGCCCTTGCCCTGTCCAACAGTCTGGTACAAAACTACGATTAAGACCAGAGGATTTGAATTAGATATGAGGGAGAATGAAGATTATCTGCCTGATTCCCAGCCACTATGGCTGCTGTTGTCTATTGAAGTTGAAGGTTGAGTAAAAAGAATGGCTTGTTAAAGTAAGTCTGTAGGAGATCTGTGAGATTAGTTGGGAAAGGAGGTAGAGAGAAAGGGAGGCAGCAGCTGATGGTATGTTATAGAGCTGAGAAGAAAACTAAGAATTGGAATGAGAGGATACATGGGAGAGTGCAAAGCTACTTATTGAATTTCTTGCCAGTTCAGCTGTTGTAAGAGTCCTCTTTTACCCTGTGTTGTCTGTTCTTGGTTAGATCTTTGCATTCTAACTTTGGTAAGATAAGATCTCAAAGTCTTTTCAATTTTCATATTCCCAATTAAACTGGATGATAATCAACTTTTGAGATTTTCTTTAATCATCCCTTTTATATTTTTACATATTTTTATATTTTTATAATTTTTGAGGTTCGAGAATCATTTGTCTAATGGTGCATTTGTGTTTAGAATGTTTTTGAGGGATTTTTTGCTGTATATATTTTTGGAACATATTTGTCTTTCAGATATATAAATGGTATCTGATTTTTCTATCATGACTTCTCCATTGTTTCTTTAGCTGTACAGAAGTTTTTAGCTTTATGAAATTTCAGTTGTCACTTGTTGATCTTAATTCTTGAGCAAATAAAATCTTATCCAAGAAATCCATCGTTATAATTTTATTTTGTAGTGTGCAGACCGGTTTTGCCTAGAAGTTCCAGTGTTTAAAGTTTAATGTTTCAGTCTTTAATCCATTTAGAATCAATTTATGTGAAGTATCATAGATACATATTTAATTTTGTTCTTCTAATTTGTGGACCTCCCATTTTCTCAGGACCATTTTTCTTCAGAAAATAAGCCATAATGTTACTCAACCAAAATAACCCTGTCAACAATCTATAAGCCTTTGTCTTTATACTCAGAGATTAGTATAGTCTTTACACACCATCTACTAAACTTATACTTACAACAATTAAAGGATACCACAGAAAACTACAACCAGTCAAAATTCACAAGTTATATTTAAAAATTATGTGTAAAGACAGATTTTCACTCAAGATTCGTGAAAAAATGAGCCTATAAATTTGAAGAAGATTAAGGAGGTACATTTGAGAGGTCTTGGAGGTAGAAAAGGGAAGCAAGAAATTATAATCTCAACATAAAAATGAGAAGGAAATGACTTCAAGGTCATAGGCTTTGTGTCTGATACTTTTCATTCTCTGTTCTAGCTGTTTCCTATGGCTCATGAATCCTTGACTATGTTTGTCTAAAACAATTTGAGAAAAAGAAAACTTCCACCCTGCTAATAGATGGTTTTGTCTGATTTGCTTGACCCAGGCAATGGTGGCTACTTTCAGTGCCATTGCTGCAGTCTAGTCATTTCTGCAAACAATGCTATAAATAATTGCCTGTAAAAAGAACAATGCATATGGTTATACACTGGCAGTTGGGTTGACCAAAGCTTTCAGTTTATGTTAACTCATACCTTCTTGTCAGTGATTTGACAGGGATGTGGCATGAACAAAGAATCTAGCTAGAAAATCCATAACTTCCAGATTGATCTCAAGGAGCATATGGAAGAGATGTAGGGATTGAAATCTCAAAGAGGATGGTAATTACATATATATGTATTTCTGCATATATATGTGTGTATGTATGCATGTTTGTGTTTATACACACATACATTTGCAGTAATGGGACTTAAACTTAGCATCTCATGATTATTAGGCAAGTATTAAATTACTTAGCTGAAATCCTAACAACAGATATTATATAGTTAATACCATATAAGTAATACAAAAAACGGGCAGCAAGATATATAAGAATTAACGATGTTTAAGCCAGAATATGCATATATTTTCCTTTTGGGGATAATTCATTCCAGCTTATCAGTAAATATTATTTTATTTTTTTTTATTTTTTGATTTTCGAGACAGGGTTTCTCTGTAGCTTTTGGTTCCTGTCCTAGTACTACCTCTTGTAGACCAGGCTGGCCTCGAACTCACAGATATCCACCTTCCTCTGCCTCTCGAGTGCTGGGATTAAAGGCGTGTGCCACCACCACCCAGATAGTATTTTATTTTCTTAATATGATTGTAGAAGATGTATAATCTGTCACAGGAAAACTCTTGTGTCAGTCATCATATCTCCCCACAAATAATAGAACAAGCTTATGTGAGAGAGTTCACAAACTTTGTTTTTCTTAACAGAAAAAGTTCAATATCACTGCCTTGTTCACAAAATAACTTCTTCATATCAACTCAAAACCAACATGACCCTTTCTGTGCTGAGAAATGAGGTTTTTGAATCAATAAAGAAAAGTGAGTCATTTGGAGTTATCCTACAGTGATTACTTCTGTATTTCACTGTATAAATTTTACAGTAGTGACCAAATTAAAAATATTCTATGTATGTAGGTTCACAGTTATATGCCATAGTGTCCTACAGTACAATAGGTTGTGTAAGGATCTGAATTTGACCTTCAATTACACATACATGTACAAACATACACACAAACACATCAAAATATTAATAATAAAACTATGCATGGATTTTATTTTTGGAGTAAAACATATCCATTATTTTTATAATGCAGGAAAATATGAAATTAACTCATTGTACCAATTATATAGGAGAATGAACTCAAAATAAATTATAAATCTTATTAAATGAATTTTAATATGTTAAAATTATTTATAACACCAGGTTCATAAGCAGATAAGAGAAATGATTCATTATGAGTGTCTTCTAGTATCTGTCCTCTGTCCTGTACTTCTCAACTTTTATTTTTTTAAGGTACTACAACATCATAAATCATGTTACAATTTGGTGTATTACCCCATAATCCTATAACAGGAGCCATTTGATTTTGTTTATTACATTCCAGCGGTTGTCTCATGATGCATGATATATGTTTTATAGTTAAAATTTGGATTTCACAATTTTAGTATCTTACAAGTCAAACCTTCAGGACTATAGAATCGCTGTTCTGATTTCCAGGCATTGAAATAAATCACCAGGAAATGGTGGCAGACACATATTTCTATGAAAAGATGAAGGTGAAAGGAAAAGGAGAGTTTTCTCCCAAATTGAGTAGAACTGAGCTATCCACTTGGACATATTTGCTAGGTTATTCCTCATTTAGAGTACATTATTAATTTACATATATTTACTACTGCTACAGTACCTGCACATGCTATAATATTAGGAAATGAAGTCATGACTTTGTCATTTTCAGAACACTACAGTTTTCATCAAGGATATTGAAATAAATGACTATGCATAGATTGAATGGCATATCATATTGTGAAAATAATATCATGCCAAAGCCTTCATTCAAACTGCTGTGTACTGAATAAATTATATTAAGACTGCCTAATATAATTTTGCTGATAGCTAAGTTTGAGATAATTTGATATTTGAAAAACATGTTTCATATCCTTATAAAAGTGATGTGTCAAAATTAAAATAGATATAACAGTATAAGAGTGGTCTTATTTTCATATGGTTTATTATTTATTTTTAAATTTTTCTGGATATAAATATATTAAAGCTTTAGCAAATTTTCCTTTATTTGAATTATTTACTAAAAGTCAATACTCATATAAACACTACACATATCATAAGTTTTCTTAGTTTATATGTCTAGAATATCTCCAAAATAAGTCCATATATAGATGGCATCATATACTGGAAACTGAAGAATAAAAGGGGGAGGGGATGATAAGGTTCAGATTTAGACAGTGGGTAGATTAACCAAAATAAATATTATAAAGAATTCTTATGCAAAAATGACTAATTAGAAAGAAACTTTTGGAACATAATTTAAAATAAGTTTTAAATACAATTATCTTTCAAGAATTGGCAATACTATTCCCAGAAGATATTAGCAACAAATTGAAATCACAGTGCAAGGAATTGCATACTTCCCCATGAGTTATTGATCAAGAAAGTCTCAGAGTTTACCAAAATAATACAGGTTATTGACATTTCCTTCATTTGCCTACTATAACTACATAATGAAGACATCACACACATTTGCTAGACGATATTGAGAACCCAGGCTGAAAATAAAGAAGATGCTTTCAAGCTCCTGCTGAAGGGGTTTTTTGGTTCCACATGACCCTCCCCTCCCCCCTAGATCACCCTTTTGTCCTTGGAGCTCTAGGAATCCCTGTCCCTGTGCTGAGGACAACCATCTAGATGGGTGAGTGGTTGCCACCCTGGGGCAGGACAGAACATTCCAGAAAGCTCTTGCTGCAGGAGCTTCTTTGTTCACCACAACCCTGCCTCCCCCAAGCCTGCCACATTGTCAGCAAGGCTCTTGGCCTAGAAACAGTTCCTGCCACTGCACTGAGGAGATCCATTCAGAGTCAGTCACAGCATAGATTGGACCAAGAAGCCAAAACTCTCCAGGATACATTTGAGAGGAAGAGATGGGAAGGCACCAATGCAAAAATTCCTCCAACACCCTGAAAGGCAACATGACAACACCAGACTCCAAGGGATCATGCAACAAGAAGACTTGAACACGCTCTTCCAGGAGAAGTAGAAGAAATCGACTTTAAACATATAAGAGGACCTTAAACAGGATGTAAAAAACTGCTATAAAGAAATGGAGAAGACAAACAAAAAGGTACAAGAAATGAATAAATCTCTCAAAGATACCCAAGAAAACCAAGATAATGAAATCAAACAGGTAAGGGAAACAGTTCAAGACTTGAAAAATAAAATGGAGGTAATGAAGAAAACACAATCAAGGGATGGCTGGATATGGAAAATCTGGGTAAACGAACAGAAAATACAGAATACAAGAGACAGAAGAAAGAATCTCAGACACCTAAGATACTATAGAGGATATAAACTCATTGATTAAAGAAGATAACTATTCCAACAAATTTATTATTATTATTATTATTATTATTATTTAGGTTTTTCAAGACAGGGTTTCTCTGTAGCTTTGGTGCCTGTCCTGGAACTAATTCTTGTAGACCAGGCTGGCCTCGAACTCCCAGAGAACCGCCTGCCACTGCCTCCCTAGTGCTGGGATTAAAGGTGTGCCACCACTGCCTGGATCCCAACAAATTATTAACCAAAACACCCAGGAAATTTCAGACACTGTGAAAGACAAAACATAAGAATAATAGGGGTAGAAGAAGGAGAAAAAGTACAGCTCAAAGGCTCAGAAAATATATTCAAGGAAATTATAGAAGAAAACTTTCCCAACCTAAAGAAGGATATTCCTATTAAGGTACAAGATGCATACAAAACACCAAATGGAGTGGATCAAAAAAAATCCCCTCAACATATAATAATCAAAACAAAAACATACAGAATAAAGAAAGAATATTAAGAGCTACAAGGGAAAAAGGTCAAGTAACATATAAAGGAAAACCTATCAGAATTACACCTGACTTCTCAATGGAAACCATGAAAGCCAGAAGGTCTTGGATAGATATGCTGCAGACACTAATAGACCATGGGTGCAAGCCCAGACTCTATCCTTTGCTGAGTATTTACCATTCACCATTGATGGAGAAAACAAAATATTCCAGGACAAAAAAATTTTAAAAAATATGTAGCCATAAGCCCAGCCTTACAGAAAATACTAGAAAGAAAATCACAAAGCAAGGAAGCCTACAACACCCAAAATAACACAAGCATCTGACAACCCTCCACTAGTACAACTCAAAGAAAAAAAAACACACAAACACTACCACCAGAAAAAAATAACCAGAGTTAGCAACCACTGGTCATTAATATCACTTAATATCAATGGACTCAATTCACCTATAAAATGTCATAGGTCAAGAGAATGGATACGAAAACAGGATCCAACATTCTGCTGTTTACAAGAAACATGCATCAAACTCAAAGACAGACACTACCTCAGAGTAAATGGTTAGGAAATGGATTTCTAATCGAATGGACCAAAGAAACAAGTGAGTGTGGCTATACTAATATCTAACAAAATCGATTTCAAACTAAAATCTATCAGAAAAGATGGAGGACACTTTATACTCATAATAGGAACAATCCATCAGGAGGAAGTCTCTATCCTGAATATCATAACCCCTTATATAAAAGCATCCACATATGTAAAAGAAACATTACTAGAACTCAAAGATTATATCAAACCCCAAACTCTAATAGTAGGAGATTTCAACACTCCTCTCTCACCAATGGACAGGTCAACAAAACAGAAACTTAACAGAGAAATAAGAGAACTAACAGATTTAATGAACCAAATGGACTTAACAGACATTTATAGAACATTCCACACAAACAGAAAAGATATACCTTCTTCTCAGCATCTCATGGAATCTTCTCAAAAATTGATCACATAATTGTTAACAAAGCAAACATCCATAGATACAAAGAAATTGTAGTAACCAACTGTGTACTATCACATCACCATGGAATAAAGTTAGAATTCAACAACAATTCTACCACCAGAAAGCCTACAAACTGATGGATGCTGAATAGTCAACTACTGAACCACCCTTGAGTCAAGAAAGAAAGAAAGAAAGAAAGAAAGAAAGAAAGAAAGAAAGAAAGAAAGAAAGAAAGAAAGAAAGAAAGAAAGAAATTAAAGACTTCCTTGAATTCAATGAAAATAAAGACACAACATACCCAAACCTATGGGACACTATGAAAGCAGTGCTAAGAGGAAAGTTCGTATCACTAAGTGTCCACATAAAGAAACCAGAGAAAGCACACAAAGAGACTTAACAGAACACCTGAAGCTCTAGAAAAAAAAGAAGCAGACTCACCCAGGAGGAGTAGAAGATGGAAAATAATCAAACTGAGGGCTGAAATCAACAAAATAGAAACATAGAAAGCAATCCAAAGAATCAATGAAACAAAAATCTGGTTCTCGGAGAAAATCAAAAAGATTGACAAAGCCCAATCCAAACTTATCAAATGGCAGAGAGAGAACATGTAAATTAATGATATCAGAAATGAAAAGTGGGACAAAACCGCAGACACAGAGGAAATTCAGAGAATCATTAGATCTTACTACAAAAGCCTATATGCCACAAAATTGGAAAATGTAAAAGATATGGACAATTTTTTAGATAAGTACTATATACCAAAATTAAATTAAGACCAGATGAACAATTTAAATAGACCTGTAAGTTACAAAGAATTAGAAGCTGTAATCAAAAGCCTCCCTACCTAAAAAAAGCCCAGGACCAGATGGTTTCAATGCGGAATTCTACCAGAACTTCCAAGAAATCCTTAAGGTATTTCACAAAATAGAAATAGAAGCGTCATTTCCAAACTCCTTTTATGAAGCTACAGTTACCCCAATATTAAAACCACACAAAGACTCAACCAAGAAAGAGAATTACAGGCCAGTCTCACTTATGAACATGGAGGCAAAAATTCTCAATAAAATACTGGCAAACAGAATCCAAGAACACATCCAAAAAATTATGATCAAGTAGGTTTTATCCCAGAGATGCAGGCCTGGTTCAACATACACAAATCTATTAATGCAATCCATCATATAAACAAAGTGAAAGAAAAAAACTTATAATCATTTCATTAGATGCCAAAAAAGCATTTGAAAAAATTCAACACCCCTTTACGATAAAGGACTTGGAGAGATTAGGGATACAAAGTTCATACCTAAATATAATAAAAGCAATATACAGCAAGCTGACAGCTAAAATCAAGTTAAATGGAGAGAAACTAAAAGCCATCCCACTAAAATCAGGAAGAAGACAAGGCTGTCCACTCTCTCCATACCTCATCAATACAGTGCTTGAAGTTCTAGCAATAGCAATAAGACAGCATAAGAACATCAAGGGGATTTTTTTACAAAAATAACTTTTTTGTACAAAAAAATTACAAAATACAAAATAACTTTTGTAATTTGAAGATGATATGATAGTGTACATAAGCAGCCCCAAAAACTCTACTAAAGAACTCCTACAACTGATAAACACCTTTAGTAGCATGGCAGGATACAAGATCAACTCCAAAAAATCAGTTGCCCTCCCATTCACAAAGGATAAAGAAGCACAGAGGGAAGTCAAAGAAGTATCAGCTTTCACAATAGCCACAAATAGCATAAAATATCTTGGTGTAACTCTAACCAAGGAAGTGAAATATCTATTTGACAAGAACTTTAAATCTTTGAAGAAAGAAATTGAAGAGGATACCAGAAAATGGAAGGGTCTCCTAGGCTCTTGGATAGATAGGATCAACATAGTAAAAATGGCAATTCTACCAAAAGCAATCTATAGATTCATTGCAATCCCCATCAAAATCCCATCGAAATTCTTCACAGAACTTGAGAGAACAGTAATCAACTCTATATGGAAAAACAAAAAAACCCAGGATAGCCAAAACAATCTTATCCAATAAAGGTACTTTTGAAGGCATTACCATCCCTGACTTCAAACTCTATTACAGAGCTACAGTAATGAAAACAGCTTGGTATTGGCATAAAAACAGAGATGTTGACCATAGGAATCAAATCGAAGACCTAGATACTAACCACAGGGCTATGTACACCTGATTTTCGAAAAAAGAGCTAAAATTATACAATGGAAGAAAAAAAGCATCTTTAACAAATGGTGCTGGCATAACTGGATGTCAACCTGTAGAAGAATGAAAATAGATCCATATTTATCACCATGCACAAAATGCAAGTCCAAATGGATTAAAGACCTCAATATTAATCTGAACACACTGAACATGATAGAAGAGAAAATGGGACGTAGTCTGCAACATATGGGCATAGGAGACCACTTCCTATGTATAACCCAAGTAGTACAGACAATATGAGCATCAGTGAATAAATGGGACCTCCTTAAACTGAGAAGCTTCAAAGGACACTGTCATTAACATAAAAAGGCAACCTTCTGAATGGGAAAAGATCTTCACCAACCCTGCATCAGACAAAGGTCTGATCTCCAAAATATACAAAGAACTCAAGAAAATATACATTAAAACTCTAATTAATCCGATTAAAAGTGGAGTACTAAAATGAATAGAGAATTCTCAACAGAAGAAGTTCAAATAGCCAAAAGACACTTAAGGTCATGCTCAACATCCTCAACGATCAGGGAAATGCAAATCAAAACAACTTTGAGATACTCTCTTACACCTATCAGAATGACTAAAATCAAAACCACCAATGATAGCCTATTCTAAGAGGTTGTGGAGTAAGGGGAACACTCATTCATTGTTGGTGGGAATGCAAACTTGTGTAACCACTTTGGAAATGAGTGTGGCAGTTTCTCAGGAAACTGGGAGTCAACGTACCTCATGATCCAGCAATTCCACTCTTGGGAATAAACCCAAGAGATGCCCAATCATACTAAAAAAGGCATTTGTTCAACTATGTTCATAGCAGCACTATTTGTAATAGCCAAAACCTGGAAACAACCTAGGTGCTCCTCAATCGAAGAATAGATAAAGAAAGTGTGGCATATATACACTTTAGATTTCTACTCAGATACCATAGATCCTTCATCTGGAAATGGATGGAGATAGAGACAGAGACCCGCATTGGTTCACTGGACTGAGCTCCCAAAGCCCAGATGAAGAACAGAAGGAGGGAGAACATGAGCAAGGAAGTCAGGACTGCAAGGAGTGCGTCCACCCACGGAGACGGTGGGACTGACCTAATGGAAGCTCACCAAGGCCAACTGAACTGGGTCTTAACAAGCATGTGATCAAAAAGACCTCTCTGAATGTGGCTGACAATGAGGGCAGACTGTGAAGTTAATGATAACGACACAGGATTTTGATTCTACTGCATGTACTGGCTTTTTGGGAGCCTAGTCTGTTTGGATGCACACCTTCCTAGGATGGAGCGGGTGGCCTTGGCCTTCCCTCCCCTGGCACCCTGACTTCTCTTAGTACTGGAGAGCAAGGTGGAGGGGGGATGCGGGGAGTGGGAAGGAAATGGGAGGATGAGGGGAGGTGAACATTTTAAACAAATAAAAAAGTATCAAAAATATTCAACATCCTTAATATTCTAGGTAATGCACATCCAAACTATTTTGAGACTCCATCATTAACAAAATGATCATAATTAGTCTTATCAATAAAAAAACCAGAGTCAGAAATTGGTGCAAATATTAAAGTCAGAGAAGGGGAGCAGCAGTCATCAGAATTCTCCTACCAAAAGAGGATGGGAGCCTGTCTCCAAACTTGTCTGTACAGACTTCCAAACCTCTGTGGTTAACTAGTGGCTAGCTCTACCATCCCTACTCCAGGCAAGCTTTATTTATCAGAACACAAGCAAAATATCACAACATATCGTTCATCTTTTAGAATGGCTAAGATGAAAACCACAAGTGACAGCTCATGCTGGAGAGGATGTTGATCAAGTGGAACACTTCTCCACTGCTGGTGGGAGTTCAAGTTTGTATAGCCACGTTGTAAATCAATATGGTAGTTTCTTAGAAAATGATGAATCAATCTACTTCATGACTGAGCTATGTCACCTGGGATACATGTAAAGGATGCTCCATCTTATCAAGACACTTGCTTAATTATGTTCATAGCAGCTTTACTCATAATACTCAGAAACTGGATACAACTTAGATGACCCTCAACTGAAAAACGGAATGTACAATACACAGCAAAGCATTGCTCAGTTGTTAAAAATAATGACATCATGAAACTTGCAGACCAAAGGATGGAACTTGAAAGAAATCATCCTTAGTGAGGTAACTCAGATCCAGAAAGACGAACTTGATATGTATTCCTGTATAAGAGGTCATTACTTATAAACTAACTTATAACATGGTAAGACCTGCAGACCAAGAGAAGCTAAGTAGCAAGGGGAGATTAAGAGAGATTTCAGGAAGGGATAATAGAACATATTTAGAGTGTGGGCTTATAGTGGGTACTGTAGGAAACAGAAGGGATTAAGTGGGTTGGGGAGAGAAGAACTAGAATTGGAAGGGTATTTGGGGACTGAGGTGGAAATCTTATGCGAAGGAAACTCCTTGGAATCCAAGAGAGTAACCTTTTAAAGACTCCTAGTAATGGGGGACACAGAGCCTAAACGGGCCATCTTCTGTAACCAGAAGAGGCTTTCAAATGGAGAAACTGAGGCAAAAACTCAGTCACAAAACTTTCTAGTTGCACCATATCCTGTATGCAGAATGGTCTGCGACTGGAGCCTAGCCGAGACCTCATCACAGAGACCAGAGAAACTTCATCCAGCAACCGATGAGAGCAGATGCAGCATCCCACAGTCAAATATTAGGAAAAGTTCTGGGAGTCCTGTGGAGAAGGGGGGAAATGATCAGAGGAACAAGAGGATTCAGGAATACTAGAAGAACACAGCCCACAGCATCAATCAACTAAAATTCTTTGAGATTCGTAGATCAGGAAACCAGTAGGGGTCTGACCTAGATTTGTGTTCTGACTGAGTAACTGTATGTTCTTATGGGACTCTTAACAGTGGGAGTGGTGATACCAAAGAAGATCATTCTACAAATAATTTTTGATACCAATGTGTGTTTCAAAATATTGTACTTAAATGTTTTCTGTCCATATTAAGATAATATTTATGGAAAAAAATAGGGTTTTTCTAAATCTATTTGGCTCATTGTATGCATCCATAGATACACCTGAATCACAAGACAATATAAGAACTCAATTCATGTGTGCGATTATTTCCATGTACAAGCTATAGAGACTTGAAATGCCTGAAAGGATGATTTACCGATGTCACAATAACTTGCTTTTATGCACAGAGTCCTATTAAGTCTTTTCCCTAAAAGGAGCTGTATTTCAGCACAACAGCCTCCTGCTGCTTTTGCTGTGCTTGATTTCCTTTAACATTATATCTGAAACTACAGCATTACTGTTGCACAACAGAAGCTCATGATAAGTGATGACGCTTTGAGAGAAAACTGCAAATGAGAATTGAAAGCCATAATGCTTTTTTATCCTTGTTTTCCGCTTAGAGAATGAAAGCAATATTTCCCTTTCCTTTGCATATGTGACTTCTGTAGAAGATTTCTCTGGTATGAGCTTAGATATTTATACGTTTGGGCAAGAACTCGTTATTCTAGATAACATATTTTCATTTTTATTTCATTGCCAAGGTTTCTGTCAGCTGTAAAAAAAAAAACTTAGGGTTAACTTCTATGTTGCAGGCAGAGTTTTTCAGAGAAACAGAATTAAGTAATATATGTAATTTACTTGAAAAATATTCAGCAATTTTTTTCAAAGTTTTTTTCTGTCAAAGGAGAATTTTCATGAGGGCAGAAAATGGCAGAGAAAATTTAAGTACAGATCATATCAGAAAACAAAATTGATATATACATTAATCATCTCACCACTCTAATACCCTAGAAAGTCTCAGCTAAAGCTGGAAGGAATATAGACAGAGTGCCCTGGTGTATAATAATTAAGTTACTTTGCCATATGTAGTACTAAAATCCTACATTAAAAACTTTCAAGGGCCTATCTTAAATGTTTTCACTAAGGGTTCATAAAGAGATGCTACAATAAGCCTAGGGACTAAAGTGTGAAAGCTGCAGGAAAAGAATCTTCTCATATTCTTTTGATAGATGTGATCTTTATTCTTCTCTCTTTATTCTACTGCCTCTACAAATTCTTATGACCTAATTGTTTATAATTTCTTTGCTCTAATTTTCTGTCTCAATTTTATTTCCAACTCTCTGTTATAATACTGTGCTCCAATTCTTTCTTGTTCTAATTAATTTACATTCTCTTCCTATTCTTTCTCGTCCTCTTCATCTTCTTCTCCATTTTATGTTTTAAATCTATTTCTTCTACTGTAACAAATCCTAAGTGCTCTTAATTTTTTTCAGTAACTGACAGAATTGTAAAAGGTGACATAGTCATTTAACACTTTGTTTTTGTTTCAAAACAAATTTTCAAAAAACAAAATATTTAACAACAGTTTTGGAGTTGGCCTACAAAACTTTGCTGAATGAGGCAGAGGCAGGAGGTACATGTTCTCAATTTTTCATTTACTGAAATAGCCGAAGTAGTTTCCTTAGAGCTATAGAGTAGCTAATAATAGCTAATATGTATTAAAGGCTCACTATACAATAAGCAGTTATTAATAATATGCATGAAGTTTTATAATGAAATAGTAGATGGTATGAAATTTTAGGATAAATACAATTATATTTTTAAAAAATTAACTACAGCTCCCAGATCATTGACTATCTTTATTTTAATGCATAACAAACACTACAGACTATTCACATAATTGTTTTGTTGTCTTTTCTATGTGGTTACAATGCATTACTTTTATTTTTTTTCAAATATATGTAAGATCTTATGATGCATGATACTTAGAATAAAATTCCTTACACATGCTAGGCATACACTCTACTAATATTTTAACTAATCCTTTTTACTTATTTAAAATTTTGGGACAGCTTCAGCTTCATTAAGTTTCCCAAGCTGGCTTCAACTAATGAAGGATGTGAAATGATTTTGCCCCTGAAATGGTTAGAATTATAATCCTGAGCCAACAGAGGAGACTATTTCACTCTTTAATTTTAGAGAAATGTTAAGTCAAATTTAGAGAGGTAGAAATTCCTGAACAATTTTACAATCACTAGGCATTATTCCAATCCAGAATGAAAACTGAATTCCCATTATAAAAACACCAAATAAGTTTTCAAACTCTAAGACTTCATCAGCACACATATTGAACCACTGAAGCTATTTTGCCAAACTATTGCATCTTAATCACTTTGATCTCCATTTTTTTTGTTTCCGCAATTATAACTTGTCTACATACATGGCTTAAAATTAATTAAATTTATTTTCAGTAATATTGCCTTCCAAGACGGGGGTATGAACTGGTTCAATAATAACATGCTTCCCATAGGAATAACATTGCTTTCTGATTGGCATTTTCATATGCCACTGAACAATCTTATGCCTGGGTTTTAAAACTGGTCAAGTTCTTGGTACCTGGAAAGGCAATAGATCTGACTGAGGAGCCAAGCACTATCTTTTTTTTTTTTTTCTGAACCGTCATATTTTCCAACTGTCCTTTAAATCCTAGTATTCATACCTATAGATTAACACTGCAGCACTACTTCCCCTAAGAAACTTCTTATGATAGCAGGCAAAGATTAATTCTGAGAACCTTTACTAGCCAAAAGGCAAAGAATAAATGATGGTGGAAATCTCCTTCTAATAGCAACAACAATATCATCCACCAAAGGTTCAAGGAACATATAATTACAAGACAATAGAGCAATGTACAATAAGGGGATATCTCCTGGACATTACACAATTTGTATATATGAATTTATTGTACCTTACTTCATAGCACAAAAAATAAGATTTATCTCTCAATATTGTGTTTTCTTCTTTTTATTTTTTAAAACATTAGACAGTACCCTATTTATAATATTATATTACATCTAACTAAAATAACTGTACTATCAATTAAACATCTTATAGTTTTATTAAAAGACCAAACATTAAATTTCATTAGGACATTGAATCAAACCTAGATCTAATATATTTTTGCCTTGGTACCTTTAAGCAATATAAATTATTCTAAACTGTCTGTAAGACTCATATTTATATATAAATGTTTTTGCTACATAGAAAATGTAAAGCTATTATCCCAACCAATGAAAATGCATTTGCATCAAAATTTTATGAATAAAATGCTCTAAGTAATATCAGAAACCTCCATAAATTTTGATTATCATTTTATGTTAAAATTAGAAGGCAGTTTAAAAGAAAAATAAAGTTTCATACAATTCTGTTCTAGTTCAGCACATGATGCATTTCTATAACCCACCACTCAGGAGGTTGAGACCAGATGAGTTCAAGGGCAGACTGGGTTACATAGTTGTACCCTTTTGAATGGAAAATCGGATGAGAACTTTAAATTCTTGAATAGCTTTCATAATCAAATTCAAAATTATCATGAAGTGGTTATTAATGTAAGATGCACTTCATGCTTAGGAAAGAGATTAATCCTGTTCACGTCACTCATAAATTCTACCATACTATTTTGACCCATGTAGTGATGTTGTCATCACTCGAACTCTTGAGCTAGAGTCAGTCTGACAGGAGTAATGAAAATATCATTATAAATATAAAATGTTATATTCAAAGACACTTTATAGTCTGTGTCCAATTATCTCAGTCCTGTTTTAATGATCAGCAAAAAGCAGATTGCCAGACTTTTTATTAAGTCTTTATTTTGTAGTTTGAAAATTTCATACCCTTATATCATGTGTTTAGATTAAATTAAACCCTCCACTTTTACCATCCAGTTCACCCATAATCCATCAATTGAGAGTAGTTTCTCAGATAGTGGTAGAACATGTTAATCTCCCCTACTATTGTTCAGAGATCTTGACTCATACTGCTTTTTTATCTTGATTTTAATCAACGTTTTGCATGTAATCATGGTTGTTGTGAACTCATGTGTGCAGCCACAATGCTATTCCCAGAAGTGATTTACTATAGACAACTATTCACTGTGGCACAGACAGTTTTCTTTCACTCTCTTCTGTGATAATCCTGGAGACTTGTATTGTTATATAGATAAATGCTTTAGAGCTTCTAATTCTCTTCAAATTGACCAGCTGTGAGTCTCTGTATTAACAGTAATTTATTACAAAACAAACTTCCATGAAGTGAGTTGAAAAAATACAATTATGTACTGATATAAAAACAAGAACTCAGAGAGGTATTTAAAACTGTCAATTTAACAGAATAATAATAGTGGTGATTTCTTGCATATGCCTATGATATAGAAATACATGTTGTGTTTCTTTCTTTTATCAAGTTAACCATACCATGGATTAAACCCCTCTCATGGAATAGGCTCTAAAAAAAGAGAAAGTGATTGTTTAACCCCATAACACTCATGCCACTAATGTACTAGTGAACTTATCTTGCCAGGCTGGTCAATTAAACATCACTAAGTTTAAAGCTTGGCAATAAATGGGTTGGGATATAATTATATTTTGTGAATTAATTACTGAGGAGTTGTCATTTTCCCAGGAGATAACTTACCTCCTCAACACACAGAAACTCCTTAGGCAAGAGACTCTAAACTTAGTGTGTCATTACAAAGTCAAGATGTGAATTATCCCATTCCCCCAAGCTCTCCCCAATACTCCCCTTCTCCCTTCTCTCTCCCAATCTCCCTTTCCCCCTAATCTACCCCTACCCCCTGCTCCCAACTTTTACCTGATGATCTTGTCAACTTCCAATAGCCAGAAGGATAAGTATATGTTTTTCTTTGGGTTTACCTTCTTATTTAGCTTCCCTAGGATCATGAACTATAGGCTCAATGTCCTCTGTTTATGGCTAGAATCTGCTTATGAGTGAGTACATATCATATTTTCCTTTTTGTGTCTGGGTTACCTCACTCAGGATAGTGTTTTCTATTTCCATCCATTTGCATGCAAAGTTCAAGATATCATTGTTTTTTTACCGCTGAGTAGAACTCTAAAGTATATATGTGCCACACCTTCTTCATCCATTCTTCTATTGAGTGGCACCTAGGTTGTTTCCAAGTTCTGGGTATTACAAATAGTGCTGCTATGAATGTAGTTAAATAAATGCTTTTGTAGTATGATTGGGCATCTCTTGGGTATATTGCCAAGAGTGGAATTGCTGGATCTTGAGGTAGGGTGACACCCAGTTTCCTGAGAAACCGCCACATTGATTTCCAAAGTGGTTGCACAAGTTTGCATTCCCACCAACAATGGATGAGTGTTCCCCTTACTCCAGAACCTCTCCAGCATAGACTATCATAGGTGTTTTTTATTTTAGCCATTCTTATCAGTGTAAGATGGTATCTCAATGTTGTTTTGATTTGCATTTCCGTGATCACTAAGGAGGTTGAGTATGACCTTAAGTGTCTTTTGGCTATTTGACCTTCTTCTGTTGAGAATTCTCTGTTCAGTTCAATACCCCATTTTTTAATTGGGTTAATTAGAGTTTTGAGATGGAGGAATGGTGGATATGGGAGCAGGGAAGAAGTTATCCTAACCAACGGAACCATTTTAGGGTTGGCTAGAGTCTTGGCTTTAGAGGGGTTCCCAGATGTACAAAGTGATTTCCCTAACTCCTCTGTGAGCAACAGAGGAGAGGGTGCCTGTACTAACCTTATCCTACAGCCACACTGACGAATATCTTGCATATCACCATAGAACCTTCATCTGGCGATGGATGGAGATAGAGACAGAGACCCACTTTGGAGCACTGAGCTGAGCTCCCAAGGTCCAAATGAGGAGCAGAAGGATGGAGAACATGAACAATAAAGTCAGGACCACGAGGGGTGCACCCACCCACTGAGACAGTGGGGCTGATCTAATGGGAGCTCACCAAGGCCAGCTGGACTGGAACTGATGGAGCATGTGATCAAACAGAACTCTGTGAATGTGGCTAACAATGAGGGCTGACTGAGAAGTCAAGGACAATGGCACTGAGTTTTGATTCTACTGCATGGACTGGCCTTGTGGGAGCCTTGTCTGTTTGGATGCTCACCTTTTTAGACCTGGATGGAGAAGGGAGGACTTTGGAATTCCCACAGGGCAGGAAACCCTGACTGCTCTTAAGACTGGAGAGGGAGGGGGAAAAAGAGGGGGGTGAGTGCAAGGGAAATGGGAGGAGGCAAGGAGATGGAAATTTGTAATACATAAAACAAAGTCAAGTTGTGAAAGTTAGAACTGTTCCTTGTTGAGAGACTACCAGATGTAGAGCAAGAGATTGCATGGAGGGATGGGGTGAAAAAGTAATTATGACTCATTATGTAACTATGATTTTTTTTTTTTATTTTATTTATTTTATTTTTCTCCATTAACAGCTTCAACTGGGTGTGGGGCAACAGAACCATTCCCAGCACAACCATGGGTGTGGGGTTCCCCGCAGTCTCCCCAGGGCGATGGTTCCTGCAATGATCTCTAGGGGGAAATGGCTCCCAACAGATCCCCTCCCCCCTCCCATACAAAGGCAGGCAGCTATCACGTGGAGAGCACCAGTCAGAGTCAACCATGGTTAAAACTATGAAATTTTTAAACAATTCTAAGAAAATCAATAGACATGTGTTCAAAATATTGATTAAAGGATGAAGGTAAAATACAAAGTTATATATGGCATAAAAATAGTATTTCTCATATGTTATTCAATGTGAAACTTAAATTAGCTGCTCTACATCCTATATCCATTAGAAGAAGTACAAAAGGGATCACATCACTCAGATTCTGAAAAACAGGATATAAAATTAAAACTTTACATAGGATTCCTGAGCCTACTGAGCTTAAATAATTTCTCTAATTCATCTTATTTTTACTTTGTTTTCCATTTGTGATTCTCACATTCCTCTAAGTTCAACTAATTTTAAATCTTCAAATATTCATGCTAAATCTAATGAAACATAATTAATGAGCATGATGTGATGGTTTGAGAGGAAATGAACCCCAGAGAGGAATGTCACTCTTAAGATAACTAGCCTTGTTGGAGTAGGTGTGTCTCAGTGGAGGTGGGCTTTGATGTTTCACATATGTTCAAGACACCTCCCAGTTTTCAATCCACATTCTGTTGCCTTCTGATCAAGACATAGCCAGCACTGCTGTAGGAAATCCTATAGCCAGGAGTTACCTGACCTCTGGGATGTAGCCTCTTATACTATTTATTCCGATGTAAACCATGCATCTGGCCTCTTTTCCTTCTGTGGTATTTTGTTTCTTTTCTCTGTTACAGCAGAGGATTTTGATTTGTGAATCTACCATTAAATAAATAACCATCTATAATTCTCAATTCTGAGCTAGTGTGAGATTTCTTTTAAGCATCCATCTTCATCTTGTGCTCACATAGAGTCACACTCCACAACTACCAGGTTAAAGGCCTATCTTGTCCATGGCCCAGAAATTCTCCCAACCTTGCCCACGTGACTTGCTTTTACCTAAGCGTTTTTTTTTTTTAGAACCTCCACCACAGTCGAACTTACTACCTGCAATAACTGAAAAATTTCCCAAGAGCACAGATAAATGTAGTATTCTCTGGTGGTTTCTTGCTATGTGGCAACTTCTGCAGCTTTTACTTTCTGCTCCCTGTCTGTAAGTTCTGGGTTTCTTGCCCCGTGTATGGAACTGATTTAATTACTATTAATTAAGAATCATCTTCACCTTTAGGTAAGTTCAGCAGTCCTCTCTCTGAGGGTTCTCTGTGTCCAGTTTATGCAACAGTCCAGGCAAGTGCAGTTTCTTGCCCAAATGGCTATCAAACTCAATAAGGAGCCTCTTTGATGCCCATCTTCCTCTTGAAGTAGATTGGTGCTGCCAGGATCAGAAATGTCTCATTATCATGAAAAGCCCTAAGTTACTAAAACATTAAATGCCATATTCTGTAGTCTTTGAAAGAGATGAAGAATGCCTATCTGAAATATATCTATGCACATCTAGAAAATCTAACATGACTACAAGCTGGACTATTATTGATGATTATCCATTAACAACCTATATACATTACATTTTTAAATGAACTACACAATCACAATACCTTAATCAATATCAGAAATACATATACATATAATAAAATTGACCTCAATTTTAAATCACTAAAGCAAAATCCATATTAATGCAAATTATTCATATCTATATCATATCCCCCTTTAAATGTAAAAGAACATTTATAAACAACAATATTTGGGAATATGGGCATAGTTATTTCTCTCCAAACTACTTCATGCTGAATGGGGCGCTGTTATTTAGGTCTTTCATGGTATAACCTGTGTGCTAGATTCATCTCAGTCAGCAGTTAAGTAATTTTTTGAAGGTGTTCACAACAACCTTTCAGGAGGGCATGGTCTATCATATCATATTGGGATAGAAGCAATCCAATGGGTTCCATCTTCTGTGAAAATAAAAGACTTTTCCAAAGCATCATAACCTTAGATCCAAATTTTAAACTCAAGGTATTTTCAAAATATCTATCTTGGATTAGTTCAGCGGCTTTTATAAACACATATCTTTTAGCAGCTGTTGCTCGTTCCTCAGCATTCAAAAAATTCAAAGAGAGCATAATAGCATACAGTATCAAGATTCTCTGTGTATTTTCCATCTTTATGTGGCTTTACTTTAATCCGTATTTTTTTATTTTTATTTTTAACTTTTGGCTTTTTGAGACAGGTTCTCTGTATATCTTTGTCCTGGAATAACTCTGTAGACCAGGTTGTCCTTGAACTCTCAGAGATCCCTCTGTCTCTGCCTCCCAGGCATTGGGATTAAAGGTGTGTCCTGCCACACCTTGAAGTCACAGAGGTCAATCTACCTCTGCCTCTAAGTGTTGGGATTAAAGATGTGTACCACCACACCCAGCTACTCTCTTTCATTACTTAAAAAACTTTAACTTTTTTTCAAGCCTGCATTTGTTTTTAAACACACTGTAAATCATTTAAACATTTTCTTTGACTTTGAATCTTTCTTTACTGTATATCTCTCTTTTTGTGACCATGTGAGTCTTTAATTTACCAAGCAATATGGGTAGGTTTAAAGCTGTGGCTTTGACAGCTGGATCCAACCCATTCCTTAGCTTTCCAGCCTCAGGGTGGAGGTACTTGCAGGAGCCATGTTTATAGCCACAACTCTATGGCATTTCAAGGTCCTTGCCAGCAAACAAGTTGAGTGTTGTTTGACACTCAAAAGCTCCATAGTCAGGACCACCTGCTTGAAAGAGTCAGAGTTTGCCCTGGCAGGATAGCCCAGAAAGCTGGCATTTTAAAACAGCACAACTTTTTTCCTGCTACGACTGAAAATAAACAAGCATGCTTCAGCTTTCATCAAGACCATTGAAGTGTTTTGTATCAGGACCTCTTAAAAGTGCTGCACGGTTTTGCAGCTAAAGCTGAGTCAGATGAGAGTGCTGGCTTTCCTCTGGCAAGCAGAGCAGACCCAAGAAATTGCTGCTACCAAGAAACCATGCTTTACTCTATTCCTTTCCAAGCTTTCTCAGGCTTTCTGTGGATTCAGTTATCCACATCTGGGCACCATTTGTAGCCTAGAAATTCCTTGTCTACAGCCTCTTGTTAGATGTCCTGTTATACCACAATTAAATATTTGGCTTTTTGGTGTATCCTCAAATCATTGGAAATGGCTTCTTCTACTCAAGCCTCAGAACTATAGTCAAAGTCTCAACATCCTTTGTATGTAAGATACACTCATCTATAGGTGCTGATCTGACCTTTAAAGGGCCAAGTATCATCTTAAATTTTAAGTCAAAAGTCAAAGATTCAATAAGTAACCATCTAACTTCAGGATCTGTCACTCATACTTGTACAGCCTTAGTTAATCTTTATAAGAAGTCACTAAAAGATTTTCTCTGGCTCTATTTAACCCTAATGTATGATTCAAACTTCCTTTCTGGTTTCTGAATACTGCCCAAAGCATTTAAAGCTGTTATGCCACATAGGAACAAAGTGTGTTCATTGTAATGAGCCTGTTCCTGAGGATGAGAGTAATAACCCTCACCAAGAATTTGATCTTGGGAAGTATCAAATCCCTTTGCTTTCCCTTGTTGTTCTATTTTTTTTAACTCTTCTCTATAATAACATTTCAAAAGTAGCTGAGGTCCATCTTCTTGGACCACTGAGACTAATTGAAGCTAATTGTGTGTGGTAACCTTAGAATTTGAAGCCCACATTTTCACCATTTTCAGAAAAAAGGTTAATGTAACCCATAAAAAAACTGTTGATTGTTTTATTTCTTTTAGATAGCTCATATGCATTGGTTTCCATGCATATTTTTGACTACCTTAGAGTATTTTGTGACAGATGGTCTTTCCAAGGAAATTATTGGATATGCAGTTAAAACTCTGTGTAAGTGATCCTGAGGTCTGGCATGTACTGATGAGGCTAAATCCTATACTTGTACTTTCTGCCCCTGCTCATCAATTTCAATAAATTGTTCATTCTTTTCAAGTCTTTTTACTACTGCCTTTTCGAAAGTCTGAATCTCCTATCCAGTGTTCTTTTCTGATGCTCTCACTGAGGATTCCAAGTTATAAAACTTGTCCAGTAAAGATAGCATCTGATCCTTGGACAATATTTTGATTATGTTCATATTACCTTCCTGGAGAGATATCTTATCCATTAATCTATCATAACTTTTCAACAGATTCTGATTGTTAATTTCAATACCACAAATTCTTTCAGATAATTTTGTCAAATTGATGCTATCCCTCTCCATAGTATTGATCTTCTTAAAGAGCTGTCCATTATTAGTTTGTAAATACTGTGTTATTTCTAAAAGTGCCTCATTCTTGGCCCTGTTTCTGAACCATTTTTAGTGAGATAATATTGAAAACAAAACTATTTCCTAGAATTAAATAAAGAGATGTAGAAGGAAAATTGCATAAGCCTTGTGAAATACCTTCCATAGTATAAGCAAGATAATTATTAAACTTCTGAATAGTTATGTTTTAACTAATTTTTGTAGGTTTTCAGATCTTACTCGTTAAAAGACAATTACAATAAATTGGAGTAGGTGTAATAATCATATTGGCCAGTAGGTGCCGCAGTTGCAGCCACATGGCCAAGAAACACTAGCCGCAGTGAACAGCATGTGTTTCTTACTTAGGTACTGAAAAATATGCTTTCTTTAACAAATTAAGATCAGTTATTAAGACAATCAAACAATCCCAAGAGTTGGCATCCAGGATAAAGAGAAAACCCAAAATTTTCTGACAGTGTGAATTATGGACTGTGTGCACCACAGGGACATCAGGTAGCAGTGTGTGGAACAGCATGTTATGTGCCAAGTGGCAGCCTATGGGTTGCGAGCTGGGGAGTACTGAGCAGAAACCTGCTGTATCTGTGTGTCAGCTAGAGCCATGGGCAAGGGATTCAGTGCCCAATGTGCCATGCAGCTGACAAACTGATCCAAAAAAAAGTGTGGACTGGTCTCCACATTAGGGTGGGAAATGATGATGGAAATTACAAAATAATCCCACACTAGTTCAGAATTACACATAATAAAGGATTATTTAGTTGGGGCTAGACTCACAGATCACAGTCCTCTGCATAAACAGGTAACAGGAAGTGAATCTAGCATCTGGAAGTGAGAGCTGGAAGCAAAAGAATAAGCACACCCTTTACAGCTGAATTTGTAGTATAAGAGACCACATCAAAGTGTGCTGGTATGTTAAAGGCTATTGGCCAAAGGAGCTCCCAAAGCAGTTAAGTATTGCATTGATTTCCAAAATTTAATTTAACACATTTATAATTCATTTTCAATAAAAAAAAATCTTAAAAGAAATTATTAAGGATGTCTTCTTAACAATACAGTTAGTAAATAATTTATTTTATTTAAATGAGAGTTGTATTGAAAGAACCACAAATTCAACTGAAAGTTAACTCCACTGATATTATGGTTTATTATAGAAATATTAAATTAGTGTGGGAAAGCTAAAGATAAACTGATTCATTCAAAAGTCTATATTTGGGAAAGGGCCAGAGTGAGATGCCTACAAATTAAACAGTTGGCAAAATTTCTTAGTTGAGCAAGAAACGTCAATCTGAAAATTTATTTTGGTAGATTTAACAGCTGCACTCTAAACTGTAATTACAGTTTAAACAAGCACCGTTGATACTTAGCCACCTTTGCCTGTCACCCCTTGGTTCCTGCATGAAAGGAACAAATTTAATTTTATAAACTACTGAAGAAATAGCCACACTTATTGATTGACTCCATGCTCACTGCTACCTATGACTGACTAAAATGTTAAAAGTGGTCCAGATTTTGTGAAAATGTTCTTCTAAATCTTGAGGATAAGACTAAAATTTTAAGGCACTCATCTCATATTAACTTACAACTTGCATTGAAAATTACACTTTCAAAAAGAAAAACTATAGGTAGGTGTACTTTAGATCAATCTTTCTATATAATATTGATTAATTTTAACACTTTATATTGAATTATAAGTTTTGGAAAGTGTAGACTTACAATATTTATTTTTAAAATTCTATACAAAATTATGTTTTCAACACTTAAATAAGACCTATTGCAAATACATATAGTAAGCAAATAGGTAGAACAGAACCACACCTCTGGCTTTAGTATTGCAAAATCACCTAAACCATTTCTGAAAAGAACATGGAATACCAGAGCTGTTAAGTTGTGCTAATAATATGTGAAAGCCAAAGTAGATGTTAAAAATTTGTGACTTTTTAAAACATGCTATTAATGGTTCACTGTCTCAAAAAATATTAAAAAATGTAGATATTTAAATAGGAGGTTGGAAAGATGACGCAGCATTTAAACACGTACAGATTTCTACAAGGGATCTGAGTTCAATTCTGCTGGATCACAACCTAAACTTATAAGATACACACACACACGTATAAAATTAAAATCTTGAAATAAATAATATAGCAGAACAATTATATTAGTATTTGGATAGCAAATTATAGTCAGTATTCTTTATGTTGTTATTTAACAAATTAGCTAATTCTAATTTTTAATATCTGAGTATATACCAAAATATAATAGTATATACATAGTATTGAAGTCTCTTTCTTCACTTTTTATTGCAATTATGTCAGCTATTACTTTCTAAAATACTTTGATACACAGAGATATAAAACTATGTATGTCAGGCCTTTATTGATAATGACATAATGACATCTGAGTGAGCTGTAAGTTAAAAATTGGGACCATAACACCCATTAAAAAAGAAGCCAGCCATAAACCTCAATGATATTTCTGCTGGCAGAGTCAGGAGGTAGTTTAGATCATCACATTTTGAGAGAAAAAGAAGACAGTGTAGACAAGAGAAAACCAAAGAAAAGATCCCTCATGTCATTTCTATGAGATAGATTTAGGGCAAAACACTACCTTCTGCTTGCTCACTTATTAGGTCTCATCATATTACTTAATAATAGTGATACAATTTTATGAGGCTATTTGGAAAGAAAAAACATTCAAATTCTAGAAATTTTGATACTGAAAACTCACAGAATTCAGAGACAAATACCATGTTCTTTGATTTTTTTTGTGCAGTTGACCTATGCTGCAGCTGGACTACTGTAGAAAATAAGTAAGAAAAAGAGATGAATATAATGAAAAGATAATAAACATTTTATTCTTTCTCTTATAAAAATGATCCATATATTAACACCCTCTGAGACCTCCTTGGTCATTGGTGAAATTTAATATTAAATGAATATTATACTTCAGAAATTCAAACTTCATGGAAGGAGTTATTCCTCAAATATGATTTTCCTAACATATGCAATAAATAATCCCATACATAGCTTCTGACATCTTCCTCTGTCCTTCTAATGTTTTATTTGCATTAATATAGCAAGTTATTGAAATTTTAGAAAACTATTAATCATATCTGCTATAAGGTTATATATTTCATTAGTTATTTATTGAAAACACTTTAAAATATTCACATGCATTGTCCATTGTAATATAGTTCATGGTAGTGATAACTTTCATGTTATCTTCAGTCTTTTATGGCTCTAGAGCTTGGGAGAATGGATGGTTGAGATGGAGGAAGAGGCTTGGCTCTTATTGATTCTTTGTATTGCTTACTTTGATTGTATTTTGTTGATTTCAGCTCTCAATTTGATTATTTCCTGCCATGTAGTTCTCCTGGGTGAATCTGCTTCTTTTTATTCTAGCATTTTCAAATGTTCTGTTAATTCACTGGTGTGAGATTTTTCCAGTTTCTTTATGTAGGCATTTAGTGCTATGATTTTTCCTATTAACACTGCTTTCATTGTGCCCCATAAATTTGGGTATGTTATGTGGTCATTTTATTTGAATTTTAGAAAGTTCTCCATTTTTTCCTTTATTATTTTCCTTGAACCTTTGTTGCTTCAGGTGAGCATTATTTATTTTTCATGTGTTGTGGACTTTATGGAATTAGTGTTACTATTGAATTCTAATTTTAAGCCATGATGATCTGGTAAGATACATGGCATTATTCCGTTATTTTTTATATCTGTTGAGATTTGTTTTTTTTTTTTTTTACCTAATATGTTCCATGAGGTGTTGAGAAGAAGGTATATTCTTTTGTGTTTTGGTGGAATGTTCTATAGATGTCCATTAAGTCCATTTGAGTCATGACATCTGTTAATTCTCTTATTTCTCTGTTAAGTTTCTGTCTGGTTGACCTGCAGAGTTCTCTGGTTCTGGCCTACTCCCTCAGCTGTTGCTCCCTTATATTTGCTCCTGTGGAGTTCACTGTCTCAGGCCTGCTCTAGCAGAGTTCTATTTATATTTCTTATTTCAAGAAGTATCAAACAAATTTGTCTATCTCTGAATAGGTGCCTTAAGGTTGCTGTTAAGATTCACATAAAGATCATTATAAACTTTTGATATAAATCTTCTGCCAGATGAATATCTAATAAAACCTTTTCCCAGCCCCTGAGGTTTATCTCTTCATTCCCTTGTTTTATTTGTATTTGTCCATATCTACTCTATAGGCATTACTTAAGGATTGATTTACTGGAGCTAAAGAAAAAGAAGGAACAAATTGTTAAATTAGATCAAAATTAAATTTATTACTGCAACTAAAAGTAAATATGGAACTATGAACTAGATAACAGACTTTCATGGACTTCCAGCCCCCAAAGCATCATACTGAGACTTATTATTAATTATGAGTGCTTATATTTAGCTTAGGCTTGTTTCTAGCTTTTTTTTAAACTTAAATTAACCATTTCTGTTAATCTATATAATGCTTTGAGACTCTATTACCTCATCTATATACTGCCTGCCCATCATGCCTTCCTGCTTCTCACCGTGTCTGCTTAGTTGGCCCTCAGGTGACCCTGCCTGGCTAGCTGGCTCTTCCCTTTTTCTCTGCCAGCTAGTGCAACCTATCCTTCTTATGCCTAGCTATTGGCTATCATATATTTATTAGACCCCTATCAGGTGCTTTATGCAGGCAGGGTTAAACAGCAACACCTATGTACAATGTTGAACAATTATTCTTCAACACAAACACGTGCAGCACATCTTTATATAATAAAACAAATACTCCTTTCCACAACAGGACTAAATTAACACTGTCTAATATTTTACTTACATATTATGTATAGAAAAGCCTCAATGGCTTATATTAAATTGTCTCATAAGTAAATAACCAGTTTGCACAGAGACTGTATTGACACATCTACATCTTTGATAATAGAGAGTTCTATTCTGTGTTGGAATAGCGAAAAACGATTTTATGATTTAGTATAATTTTGTGGCTACATACACTATAGTTGGTAAACATTACATGTAGGCAGAGGGCGCTTATTTGTTTTCAGCTGACAGACCCAAAATAATCACTCAGAAACTATATTATTATTAATAGTGTTTTGCCAATAGCTTAAGCATATTTTTAGCTTACTTTTCCATCTTAAATTAACCCATTTTTATTATTTTATATTTTACAATGTAACTCTTGGCCTACCGACAAAATTTTGGCAGGCTCCAGTGGAGGCATATGACCCCAGCAGTGGCTACATGGGCTCTCTTGACTCAACCTTCTTTTTCCAAACATTCAGTTTAGTTTCCCCCCAGCTCTACTCTGACCTATCACAGACCCAGGCGGCTTTTTTATTCATTAACCAATAAAAGCAACATATATACAGAAGGGCCTCCCACATAAATTACATACATTTACAGAGTCATTTCTGATGTTTTAAGGTACAATAAGAGTGAAATACAGGTACAAATGTAATGGTAATAAAGAAATACATCTTCCATGTAATTAATAATTTAGGAAAATGGTTGAACATGCAAAGTAAATGTCAATGCTTAACATTTCCAGCTGAAATCTAAAGAGTGAGTTCCAGGACAGCCAGAGCTACACAGAGAAACCCTGTTCAAAAAAAAATTCAATTGATTTCATTATCTTTACTACTTGCTGTCCCTCACAATCTGTCTTTTGTCTGTTTATAATCTCTTGCAGTCTTGTGAGCTAGTTTGCTCTCTTCAATTGTTCTGCATGATTAGGTTATTTTGAAGTATTTATTTGAGACATGCTTCTTTAAAATTTGCTGTGGCTAACAACAGAAACTGTGGCTGACCCAATTGCACTCACCTCCCATATAGAATAAATGTATTTATTTTCTTACACAGTTTCTTTTCTCATGTAAAATGTTATAGTTTGAGGTCAAACAATGTATTTGTCATCCACAAATTAGCTTATGTATTGGAAACCAGATATTGCTTTATGCCATTTCAAATTGAAAATTTATAATTGATTTCTTACAATGAAAACTCCAAAAACAATTAAATATATGCTTATGACAGTCTAATTTTCTTAAGAGAAACGTGAAACAACAAAAAAAATCTAAATTATTACTGGTAGAGAGATACATTTTTGATTTATGTGTTCATGCTAGTTGGGAAAAATGGTTTGGTAGGATTAGGGAATGGGATAGTAGAGCAGAGTAGAATGGAAATAAAGATAACCATAAGGATGTTTGAGGAATTCATATAGAAAAATACTGTTTTATAAGATGTGTAAAATATGCATTTATGTGTGTGTATCAATGCAAATATATTTAAATGAAGGGTTTGAGCTGTAGAAATGGTTCACAGATTAAGAGCACTTGCTGCTTTTATGGAAGAACCAGATTTGCTTCCCAAAACCCATATTCTTGCTTGAAACCATCTATAACTCAATTCTTCTGAGTTCTCTGAGCTCCAGGCACATATGGGGCAGATATTCATACATGCAGTGAAACACTCACACATATAAATTAAAAATAAGTTATATAAATTAAAGGAATCTGAATGAATTTTAATTACACAAATTCCAGAAGCCATAGGTTATCAGACATCAAGCTAATGCTATTTAATTATGTCAGTAGTTGCCAAAGAAGACAAGTATAATTCGATCAATAATATAAGTTTATGTAGTAGTTTAAACATAACTGTCCACATAATCTCATATTGTGTGACACTATTAAGAAGTGTTCCTTTGTTGGAGTAGATAAGAACTTGTTGGAGAAAGTATGTCCCTGTGGAAGTTGGCTTTGAGGTTTCTTATGCTTAGCATAGCATCCAGTATCTCAGTAGACTTCCTGTTGTCTGCAAGATGTAGGACTCTCAGTTACTCCTCTAGCACCACTTCTGCCTGCATGTTGCCATGCTCCCTGTCATGATGACAATGAGCTGAAACTGTAAGCTGTCACTTCAATTAAGCGTTTTCCTTTGTAAGAGTTGCCATGGTCATGGTGTCTTATTTCAGCAACAGAAACCCTAATTAAAAACAGTTTAAATTACAAAAAGAAAAAAAGTTTATGTTAATTAGAAGGGTAAAATTGTTCTGCAATAATTAAATTAAAACTTGAATTCATCAGAAAATATTTTAAATGTTCATTCATTATTTATTTTGAATATATATATGTACATATACATACATATATATAATATTTGGGGCTTTACACTTCACAAAATTATGTAATTTTCTTGGACCTTTGTTTGAAACTTCTGAACTAACTAGGTGAATTCCACCTACATAGAATATTAGAACTGCAGACAGTCCTCTGTGAACATAGTAACCTATGTTGAATGATAGACTTTTAATGCTATAACATAAGGTAGTTACAAAATCAATGTATATGTGAAGGATAAAAATAACTTTATGAAAGTTTATCTTAGACTTTTATGACTCCTTTTATCACAAGCCTGATGACTTGAAACCTGATAAATTTATTTTGTCTCTTCTGGCAGCAGAAAATATGAATTCTACTGCCTCACTGAAATTAAGGTGTCAGAAGAGCCTCTTTGAGGCTCCAGGGACAATTCAACACATGCTTTTTTGGGTTTCTGGGAGATATTAGCAGTATTTGGTGTGTGGCTGTATCTCCATTCAACATCTACTGTCACTTTACATCTTTTCAATATTCTAAATCTTCTTGCATCTTTCTTTTTATAGAAGTACACATGATCACATTTAGGACCTACAGGATAAAGCAGTGTAATTGCTTCACCTTTAAACATATTTCTCCATGTTTGTATTTGCAGTGGAAGGAAATACTACAAGCATCTGGATTTAAGTGGCCGATACCTTTTGAGGAAAATTATTCTACCTCATTACTTTAAAGTTGTCAAAGTTTCTAGTTCACTATGCATACACACTGAATATTAAATATTTGTCAATGGCCAAACTTTTTATTCAAGTGTAAGTTATGATGTAGTTTGTCAGGATCTAGACCTATACTGCGAAGTAATCTATGGAATAATTACCATACTTTGTTTATTTGTTTGTATGAAATGAGCATCTCCCTAACTTAACCTACTAGCCAAAACACATTCCCTTCCATTAACAAAACCAATCATTTCCCTTCATTTTCCTATTTTTCACCATTTCTGCTGTTAGCACCTATACAATTTTAACCCCAATCTGAAGTTTACCAGTAGCTTTATATTGATCTCAACTTGCTATTTATCTCAATGTCTCCCTCTACCTTTTACCCTAAAGTTACAGTTTTCCCCTCCCAAGGTACAAATACGCCATTTAATCAAGACTAAATCCCTTCTCTGATTTTACATGAACATCAGATTATTAGTTTGATCAAAATACTGCATTGCCATAGACCCGTCTCAAACCCCTATTTTCTTAGTGTTCTGCTATTCAGTGAACAGTTATGTGTTACAGAAACTTCCTTTATGTCAAATCCCATAAACTACATGATCACTCTTGTTACACTTACTTAGTTCCAGGTCATACAAAAGGCCAAAGGATCATGAGTTTTGCTTAAACCATTTAAGGTGAACAAAGTAGAGTTACTTAACTGTCTAATTAAAAAATCATTAACAGGTATATAATTTAAATAAGTTAGATTTAGATAAACAGATATTATACATTCTCTGATATATGGAATTAATGTATGTAGGATTAGAAAAAGTATGAGGACCTTTTGGAGAAGTTGAAATGTTATAGATAAGGTTGAATATCTAAGAGGTGATAAAATCAAAGTATGTAACATATATGAAAAGCACATTATTTTGTACAATGGGTGCATGCTAAAACAGTTCACGTTAAAAGCTTGTGAAGTAAGTAGAGGAAAGAATCAGGTAGTTTAAGAAAGAAAAGAAAATCTTGGAAACAGATGCAGAAGTATAAACGGATCCTGAAAGTAGGCTGAGATTGGCCCATGCTCCTTACTGCTGAGTAGTCATGCCAAAGTCTGCTCCTGTTTCAATTTCTCCAAATTTTGCTGACCCCGATATGTTTTCTTCCTAGACTCCTTTTAATCTTTCATTTATCTTGGAACTTTAACGTGTGTTTGTTTATTATAACTAAAGAACAGTTAGCCAAAAAGCTAAAGTTAGTAAAGGTAGAAAATCTTCATCTTTTAAGATAAATTGAGTCCAGTTTCCCACTATAGATGTTGAAAGTCATGTGAAAATTATACATATGCATATATGTATATGTGTAATGAAAATGAAACTATGGATTTTGAAGAGCAAGGGTGAACAAATTTAAGGGTTTGGAGGGAAGAAAGAAGAAGAAGGAATAACATAATTACAGTATAATTTCAAAATAGTACTAAATAATAAAAATAAGAAAAGACAGTAAAGAATAAGTTACTGGGAACGTAATTGTAGGAGTTACTTGAAAGTGTTTACATTGTTTTCCCCATAGTTGTATACTATTTCAGGGAACATTAGAAATATTCAATAAATATTAGCTGGTTTTGTAACATGTTAATGATACAAATAATTACCTTTTTCTTTAATTTATTTCAATTAACAGGACTGGTTACTGATAAGTCATAGTTACCCATGTTACCGTTAGCTCTGTTCTAGATAAGTGCTCACAGATTTACTTAGTGCTATAATAAGTCATCATGGCTGTGTTTCTAACTGGTCCCTAGATCCATCTTTGTGAAAGAAGTTTTAGATGCTTTGTGTCTTTGTGAAATAACGGAAACAATTCTCTATTTCTTTCTTTTGCCTCTGCATTATCAAATAAAAGTCATATTAGAGAGATATCTTGGAACATAAATCAAGCCTTCCTTAATATTGTGAAGACTAATTTCCTTCTTTCTATTACTACATCAAGCAATCTGATTGTTTTGATTATCTGATGTCTCTTTTCCATATATTTGCACTAAGAGGAAACAGCAACTAACAAAGTTGCTCATGCAATTATAATAATTGTTTTAATGCTATAAACTTGCATCAGTGGATCCAGGAGAAATTATTAATGACAGCAGTCAAATATTGTGTAAGTTAAATTAGATGTTTATCTGAACTGATTTGATTTGTGCTAAATTATGTATTAAATAGAAGCACGCAGCAGTCAGGAACAAAACTCATAGAGATCACTGGAGCCTGGTAAATAAGACACTGCTTATATGAATGTATACTGCCTACTTTTGTGTGTCAATTTGCACAAGCTAATGTTATCAGAAAGGAAGGTGTCTCGGTAGGGGAAATTCATCCATTAGATCTATTTGAAAGGCATTTTCTTAACTAATAATCAATAGTTGAGGGTCCAGCCCATTATTAGTGGTGCCATCCCTGGGCTGGTGGTCCTGGGTTCAATAAGAAAGCAGTCTGTGTAAGCCAAGTGAATCAAGACAGTAAGCAGTACCTTTCTGTGTCCTCAGCATCAACTCCTGACTCCAGAACACTGCCCTGTTTAAGGTACTGTCCTGACTTCCTTCACTGATGAATAGCAATGTGGAAATGTAAACCAAATAAACCCTTTCCTTCCCAACTTATGTATTGGTCAACATGTCTTGTCACAGCAATAGAAACCCTAACTAAGACAGAAGGAAATAGAAGGTCCTTCTACTCATAAAACATATAAAAATAATTAATGAAAAATATTAGTGACAACTTAGAGTTTCCTCCTAAAAAAGTTATTTTTGATTCATCATGAATGTATCAGAAGCTGATCATGGAAGGTTTGGAATCATGATTTTGGCAGGATCTTATATATGTGGAATTCTTCGGTACTCACTTGCCATTAAAAAATCTAGTTAGTTTTCTATTCCTATTCTCTAAGGTCAAAGTGAAAATTCTACTGTTCCAATAAGCTGGATTTGCTTCTAAATGTAAAGAGGAGTATATAGCAATGTGGATACCACACTAATTTAACTTCACAACATGTAAAATCAAATTTCTTTCTCAATTATTTATTAAGGTTGCGTATTGTAGAATCAAGATTCATTAAATACTTAATTACTGGATGTGAATGATGAGCATCAAGGAATTATCAACATCAGCGATATTTCTAAACCTACACTTTGTAAATTAATGCAAATTAAAATATGATATTCATTTTATAAATGTAGTTTGAACTTTATGGAATCCTGGCTTTTCTTTAAACAACATATTCCCTAATGCATTTTTTAAATTGTGCACAACTATGTGTACACACAGTATAGATTTTGTTTGGTGTTACCGAGGTAGGAACATACTGTAGAGCATACTATTCTTCTCTTTTTATTTATTTATTTATTTACTTATTTATTAAAAATTTCCACCTCTTCCCATCCCGCCATTTCCCTCCCACTTCCCACACTCCCTTTCCCTCTTCAGTCCTAAGAGAAGTCAGGGTGCCCTGCCCTGTGGGAAATCCAAGGCCCTCCCCCTCCATCCAGGTCTAGGAAGGTGAGCATCCAAACAGACTAGGCTCCCAAAAAGCAAGTACATGAAGTAGAATGAAAACCGAGTGCCATTATCATTGCTTTCTCAGTCCGCCCCCATTGTCAGCCACATTCAGAGTCTGGTTTGATCACATGCTCGATCAATTCCAGTCCAGTTGGCCTTAGTGAGCTCCCATTAGATCAGTCACACCATCTCAGTGGGTGAACGTACCCCTAGTAGCCCTGACTTTCTTGCTTATGTTCTCCCTCCTTCTGCTCTTCATCTGGGTCTTAGGTGCTCAATCCAGTGCTCCAATGTGGGTCTCTCTGTCTCTATGTCCATCCATTGACAGATGAAGGTTCTATGCTGATATGCAAGATATTCATCAGTGTGTCTATGGGAGAAGGCCAGTTCAGGCACCCTTTCATCTGCTGCCCACGGACCTAGCTGGGGAAATCCCCTTAAACTCCTGGGAATCCCTCTAGACCCAAGTCTCTTGCCAACCCTGAAATGGCTCCCTTATTAAGATATCTTCTTCCCTGCTCCAATATCCACCCTTCCTCCATCTCAACCATCCCATTCCCCCAAGCTCTCCCCAATCCTCCCCTTCGCCCTTCTCTCTCCCCATCTCTGCTTCCCCCCAATCCCCTCCACCCCAGAACTCCCAACTTTTGCCCTGCGATCTTGTCTACTCCCAATATCGAGGAGGATAAATATATGTTTTTTCTTTGAATTCCCTTTCTTATTTGGCTTCTCCATAATCATGAATTATAGGCTCAATGTCCTTTGTTTATGGTTAGAATCCACTTATGAGTGAGTATATACCATATTACTCTTTTTGGGTCTGGGTTATCTCACTCAGTAAGGTGTTTTCTATTTCCATCCATTTGCATGCAAAATTCTAGGTGTCACTGTTTTTTTCCGTTGCGTAGAACTTTAAAGTGTATATGTGCCACACCTTCTTTATCCATTCTTCTATTGAGGAGAAACTAGGTTGTTTCCAGGTTCTGGCTATTACAAATAGTGCTGCTATGAACATGGTTGAACAAATACTTTTGTAGTATGATTGGGCATCTCTTGGGTATATTCCCAAGAGTGGAATTGCTGGATCCTGAGGTAGGTTGACTCCCAGTTTCCAGAGAAACTGCCACACTGATTTCCAAAGTGGTTGCACAAGTTTGCATTCCCACCAACAATGGATGAGTGTTTCCCTTACTCCACATCCTCTCCAGCATAGACTATCATTGGTGGTTTTGATTTTAGTTATTCTGATCTGTGTAAGAGGGTATCTCAAAGTTGTTTTGATTTGCATTCCCCTGATCACTAAGGAGGTTGAGCATGACCTGAAGTGTCTTTTGGCTATTTGAACTTCTGTTGAGAATTCTCTGTTCAGTCCTGTACCCCATTTTTTAGTTGGGTTAATTAGAGTTTTAATATTTAGTTTCTTGAGTTCTTTATATATTTTGGAGATCAGAGCTTTGTCTGATGCCGCGTTGGTGAAGATCTTCTCTCATTCAGTAGGTTGCCTTTTCGTCTTAATGACAGTGTCCTTTGCTTTACAGAAGCTTCTCAGTTTCAGGAGGTCCTATTTATTTATTGTTCCTCTTACTGTCTGTGCTAATGGAGTTATAAGTAAGAAACGGTCTCCTGTGTCCATGTGTTGCAGGCTACTTCCCACTTTCTCTTCTATCATGTTCAGTGTGGTGAGATTTATATTGAGGTCTTTAATCCATTTGAACTTTGACACAGACTAATTGTACTTCACATTAATATAAAAGACTCTAAACAATCCAATTACACACTGAAAATAATCCTTTTCTGTGGAATGAATTTTTATATTCAAATTGTTTTTTTTCTTTGCTATTTTCTCTCCAAGTTAGGACTAGTAGAAGGATTCAGATTTACAGCAGGCTACTTTTTAAAAATGAAAATGTTCAGTTAAACACAGACTTCAGAGGAACAAAAATCTTTGTTTTCAAATCTGTTTATGCTAATATCTTATCAGGAGTCCTCATACTGAAAGATATTTCTCTGCTTCTTTGAAATTCAATGTAAATGAGTCTCATATATCTTATATGTATTCTAGATAAGCATTGTTTGAATATTTCTTTTCTTTTTTATTTTGGCAGCCAATTTTTCTTTCTCGATATCTTTATTCAGTATCCTACTGTACTATGCTAGACAGTCAATGTTAAACAGACCAAAGACTATCAATGTTAAACAGATAATAATCTTTTGAAACTACTTTTTCATGAAAATGGAAGCATATAATTATTAGCAATAATAAAATCATTATTGAAGTTACTGCATCTATAAATTTATTTTCAGGATAAGAAACTACATAACTATTAATCCCATACTTGAGTATTACTCCCATAGCAGAAAATTAACAAAATGAGGCTATAGAAGTTAGACAACATGACAAAATTGATGTAGCTGATATGTTCTATGCCAGAATTGTGATTTAGCCCTCACAAAACTGACTTCTTAATCCACATATAAAAGAGTCAGTACTTTACATTTATGTAATTATCCTTGAATTTTAAAGATATTTATCCTATATATGACCTAGAAATGCTATGATACTATAATTTTCAAGTCCTGAAAACAAAAAAAAAAATATTTGCCATTACAATTTGAGCAAGGCAACCCTAATATTATGTTAAAATTGAATATATGAGAAAATAGATTTACATTATATCTCATCAAAAATACTTAATCAGCCCAAATTGTGACCTTTAAAACCCAAATAAATGGTTGGTTTCAATTTTAACTAGTTTCATCTTTTCCCACCTTTCCTTCTCTCTTAAGGCACACAAGGATATTATGTATACACATACATATGTTCATATTATGAACAAAAGAACACATGTTGCCATTGACTGGAAATACTTTTATCCACTGGGTTAGGCGCAATATTTCTAGAACGTTCTCATCTATTTACATCATTTGGAAACACAATGTGAATGCGATTCTTTCAATCTTTAAAGTTCTCACGCTTTAAACTCAAGTGGCAGCCTTGAAAACAGAGAACATCTTACTGTGTTTTCCTGGATTTTTGAACTAAAATTATTTTGCTTTCAAACTCTTAGGGAGTTGGATAATAAATTTAGTAATATTTAGACAGAAAGAAATGTATGCTTCTAAAATCATTATCCTTAACAAAAATGATATGAAAATGAACATCTTTGTTTTTATATCCAGTGTGAAGCATTTCAAAGTCTTATGGTACCATACTCTGTGATATTCTCCTTCATTATAAGGGGAATAAATTTAAAATCTCTATGCCATTTCAGCAAGAACTCTCAATACAATGCTTAATAGCAAAAGGTAATTCAAATCAAACTTGTATGAAGTTTTGTTTAACAAAAGAATTTAGGATTATGCAATTAGTTCAATAAAGTATGTAATTTAGAGAATATTTTAGATCACTAAATGAATGAAAATATCTGTAATGTCAAAATTTGAAATAATTTTATAACATCAAATTTTACATGTATAAAATATGTTCTGATTTTTATAAACAACCCAAACATTCTATTCTTCCCCCACTCAGGTTACCACTCCTCCTGCCTAAATAAATGTATCTTTCTTACATGCATGTCTTTCTTTTTTCTTTTTCTTTTTTTCACATTTTTCTTTCTTTTTTTTTTTTGAGACACTGAGTTTAAACAGAGCAATCTCTACAATCATGGGTTTGAGACTTCATTGGAGCCTGTTGGGTTCCATGGTGGCTACCCAGTTGAAGATAGTAGCTGCCTCTCTTTTAAACTCCATCAGTATCTTATATTTTAGCATCAACAGGAAGTACTCCATGAGCTTCTCCCTGATCCATGACTATTAGGTCCTGTCTTATGTAGGACTATTGTAGACAACCACAACAGTAGAATGGCCGTGAGTGCATTGTTTATAAATACAGAGAAAACACTATTTCATGGCTTTCTTTTCTGCTGCTGTCAACTTTTTTCTGCTACTTCCTATGCAATGACGCCTGAACCTTAGAGTAGGTGGCATATATGTCTCATATGGCTGAACATTTAGTCACTATTCTCAACAGCTTGAGAAGCCATATTTATCTACATTCACTGATGCTACTTATAAACAGAGACTTCTTTAGTTAAGGCTGAGAGTAATATTTGCCTGTGGGTATAAGCCATAGGTCCTAAACCTTCTTTGCCATTTTTCTAAGAATTTATATATTTATTTATATTTGTTTGTTTGTTTCTGTATATGATTTTGTGTGAAAGTGTCCTCAGAGGCCAGAAGGACACTTTGGATTTACTGGGGTGAGAGATCGGGTGGTTGTAGTTTGTCCAATGTAGATAGTAGTTAGAAAATTCTAGTACTCTACAAAATCAGAAGTTGCTCCAAATTCTGAACCTTTTTTTTTTCTGAAGTCATAAATTCAAGACTGGGGAGCAATCATGGAATTTTCATGGGGCTGCACAAAGTTCTCTGCATATATATTATGATTTTTCAGCTTGGTGTTTTGTTGGACTCCTAACAGTGAGAGTACAGTGTGTCTCTGATTCTTTTGCCTGATTTTGGGTTCATTTTACTCTTACTGGATTGCCTCATCCAGCCTTGATATGAAGGTTTGTGCCTAGTCTTTTTGTTATGCCATGTTCAGTTTTGATCCTTGGAAGGCCTACTCTTTTATAAAAAGAAACAGGAGTAGATTTGAAGGAGGACACTGGGACAAATGGAGAAAGGGAAAGCTCCAGCTGAAGTGTGTTGTATGAGAGAATATATATATATATATATATATATATATATATATATATATATATATATATATATATATTCTGATTTTTGCAGTATAATGAATGAATAATTTCTTGTGAAGAAAAGTTCACTTCCAGAGTGTAATTGGTTGCCTCCATACTAGTAGTACCACTAATGGTTTAGTGGGCACATCTTGCCTGGAAAGCTGGTATTATCATTCATAGGACGATATCTATATAAGATCTTTAAAATCTTTTCCTCCTTTATACCCTGTACTAAGAGAATCATGAATACTAGCTAACAGGGAGAAAACTCTTACCTCACTTACACCTAGTTTTGTGACACTTGACAATAAAATGGGTGGTGTCTTCAGAAATATGATCTTATAAAGTATTTCTAGTACACAGTCAGGAAAAGTGGCAAGAGCCTGCTATGTTTTTATGTCATTGGGGATTTTTTGATCAAAACTTCATAAGGTGTTTAACCCCCTGTCCCTGAGGTTAGAGCTGAATAGCTTTCTCTAAATGTTAATGTTGACAAAGAAAGGCCAATACCATGGCAATGGTCTTACATGGAATCATTGAGAAGCCACAGCTATTAGAAGGTAAAACTAACAATATTAACTTTCACTGTATGATTATTCATAAGACATCTTATGAATCTAGGATATAAATATAAAATACTATTGTTTAGTCATCATATTTCATAGGTGTCCTTATTTTCATTTATTAATGTTGAATAACCTGAGACTTCATCATGATTAAAGAGATATCCTACATGAGTTTGACAGTCTGTGACCTTTAAGATTTGGCTGTAGAACCTTAAGATATATTTGTGAAAGGACCTCAGGAGGTAAATGTTTAAACTGTGTATAGGTATGAAAGATATTGGTTTTTCAGGAAAATGACAAACTTTATTTTAAAGTTTTATAAGTGATAATTTACTTCTAAAAATAGTTTTAACCCTTTGTAAAAAGATAAAATCTGTGTAGTCTTTCCCTCATTTTGGTAGTTCAACAATATATCATAGATACAACTATTTAAAAAAATTAAAAATTAAATTTTCAATTTTTTTATTTTTTTAAGGAAAGTTGTAAATTTTTCTTTTTCATTTTTATTTTTATTTTTTCCATTCAAAAATTTAAACTTCATCCCCTCCTCCCATTCCCCTCCTGCTCCCCCACTTACCCTCCTCCTTCCCCCTCCCTCCTTAAGAGAGGTCAGGGAACCCTGCTCTGTGGGAAGTCCAAGGCCCCCTCCCCCACACACCCAGGCCTAGGAAGCTTTGCATCCAAATAGTCTAGGGTCCCAAAAAGCCAGTACATGCAGTAGAAACAAGTCCCAGTGCCTTTATCAGTGGCTTCTCAGTCAGCCCTCATTGTCAGCCACATTCAGAGAGTTAGGTTTGATTGCATGCTCATTCAGTCCTGGTCCAGCTGGATTTGATGAGCTCCCATTAGAAAAGGCATACTGTCTCAGTGGGTGAAACAACCCTTTCCGGTCCTGACTTCCTTGCTCATCTTCTCCCTCTATTTGCTCTTCAACTGGACTTTGGGAGCTCAGTCCCTAGGTCTGAGGATTGTCTCTGTCTCTATTCCCATTCTTCACCGGACGAAGGTGATATTCTATGGTGATATTCGAGATAATCTTCAGTGTGATTGTGGGGCAAGGCCAGTTCAGGCACCCTCTGCTCTGCTACCCAAGGACCTAGCAGGGGACATCCCCGTGGACACTTGGGATCCTCTCCAGAGCCAAGTCTCTTGCCAACCCTTAAATGTCTCCCTTAATGTAGATATCTTCTTCCCTGCTTTTATATCTGCTCTTTCTCCATCTCCACCCACCCACTCCCCCAAGCTCTCTCCAGTCTTTCCTTTCTCCCTTCTCTCTCCCCCCTCCTCTTCCCTACCTTCCACCCCACCCCTACCTATGGTGATGTTTTATTTATGATATAACAAATTAAACTTGCTTGAGGAAAGGAGTGCAGAGCAAGTCACTATTTATCCATAGAGGATAGGCAGTGGTGGCACACACGTTTAATCCCAGGACTCTGAAAACAGAGGCAGAGAGGAATTTCTGTGAGTTCAAGGCCTCCTTGGCTACACTATATTGAGCCAGTCTAGAAGGGAAACAGAGCCAGGCAGTGATGGGTAATATTTTAATCCCAATATTTGGGAGCTACACTCCTAAATTAATTTTAATCCCTGCATTAGGAAGGTGGAGACAGGAAAGGATATGGCTGGGCCAAGATAGAAATATAAGGTAGGAGGAGATAGGAGCTAAAGGCTTTCAGTCTGAGATTTCGTAGAGACAGGATACAAGAATCAGTCTGAGGACTTCATACAGGTAAAAACCCTGCTTCTTTGATCTTTTAATATCTGACTCTGGGTTCTTATTATTAAGACCATTTAGAAATCATATTTCAGGTCACATTTTAGAAAGTTTAATAAATGTCATGATTTATAGGTGAATGGCGTCATTTCTACTTATGCTCTACTTCAGTATTTTTGTGGCTTATTCTCAGTCTCTATTCCTGATCAGGATAAGAACGACTGTATCAGTCTACTATACATTTACGCCTAATTGTCAATAACAAACTCATGCTCTAAGTTTTTGCTACCATTGACTGCAATACAGGACTCTTTATTGTTGCCCTGGTCACTTTATAATTTACAATGAACCATAAAAACAATAAACAGAATACCAGCCATCTTGTGAGCTGGCTGGGATTTAACATCAAATGGTGCACATAATAATAAAAAAAAAACACAGATGGAATTGCACAATCTGAAACCAAGTATCAAATGGTGCCCTTCCAAATACTATCTTCTATCAAATATAGAATGTTTCCTGTCAAATAATGTTAGTTCAGTTCTATTTGTACTTTGTCTTATATGAAAGTTGATGGTGAGCTAAATACAGCCTTCATTTTCCTTTTATAAGATCAGAACATGCATTTATAGATTATTTTACTTTTCCATACATCTAAAATAACATCTTCATATTCAATGGAGTTATGAAAGTCTCCATATTTAAAAGCTGATAGTCACGGAAACAATCTCTTAAAGACAATTTGACTTTTTAATAACTGTAAAAAAATTTAATACAAGCAGTAATACTACATTTTGCTATAACTAGTATAGTCTTTGTATCAGAATACATTGATTGTATGCAAATATTTCTTTTCTTTCTTTATATGTATATGTACTTATACATATATGCCATATAATTCCATTAGCTATTTATTTTCATTGGATTGGCATGACATTTGAAAATTGGTGTTACATACACATTTTCAAAATGATGAATACCTAGTAGTTTCTAAAATTAATTTAGGACTCTATAATACAATGATATCACAAACTCTACATTTCAAACAATATTGCATGATTGCCATTGCAATGCAGTGCTGAGAATTGTTTTTGAAAAAGATTCATGGTCTCTCTTTTAGGGTAGAGTTCTACACCTTTTATTTAGATATGAATCTAATATTCAGGAATTTATATGTATATCATTAGTTGAATTTTATACATGTTATTTAATTTTGGAAATTTTGACTCAATATTTTGCCAGACTAATAATTGAATGATTACTTGTAGCTGTTTCCACTTTTAACTGAAAAGGATCACTTCAAGTAAAAGTTTGAGAGACCTATAAATGAGAAATTCCACCTCACTCGAACAATTTGTCTTGTTAAGTGCTGATTTATGAAGCAGATGTTTCTTGGATGAATAAAGGGAGGAGTAGAACTCCACTAATACAATCCATAAAACGCAGTGTGGAGTCTATTAGGGCCCAAAACTGTGTTACAAGTCTGAGAAACGAGGCAGATGTTTCACTAAACAGGAGACAATAAAGAGAACACAAAAATATGCAATAGAACAGCTGCATCTGTGACACTTCTCCTCACCCAGCACTAGTGAGAAAATTAACTCATCACTTCTTTTCTATTTACTTTAATTATGGTCTCTGTAACTGTGTCAGTGAATTTAAATTTATAAATCATAAGAGTGTTATTTAGTTGCTATTCTGAGACAAATGTGATTAAGTTAGATTTTTATAATTTAATTAATAAATAAAACATAAATCAGATAAAAACAGTGACAAAATAATTTTCTTGCTACTAAAATTTATATAATAAATCAACTGAGATATATCTGGAAAACAATAAAATTTTCCTAAAAGAAATATTAGAGAAATGTAACTATTTAAATTGTTGTGTTTTGAGACATAACTAATGACATAAACTTGCTCCAAGAAATAAGAATTATCATAACTTTCATAGAAAGTGACAAATAAATCACTATGTCTTCTTATATATATAGTTTAATATCAAACAAAGGGTTGCAAATAAATAATGTGGCTATTTTTAAAACATTTTACAATGATTGCATATTGTTAGCAGTTACATAAAATATCCCTGATGAATTATTTTTTAAATAAAAGCCATTTGCCATTACAACCTCTATCTAAACAAAAAATAATTTACATACATAAACAAATGAGTAAATAATTTCACATCAAGAAAGGACAAGTCTTGCATTACTATAGTGCCTCTTTGTTATCACAGCTTCCTTTTCTAAAGACGTAGGTATGTATGTCTGTGTGTGTGTTTGTGTGTGGGTGTGCTCTTGTGATTCTCATGTGAAGGTCAGAATATGATTGTCAAGAATCTGTTCTCTCCTTCCATGATGTTGGTTCTGGGGGTGGAACTCAAGTTATGAGGATCAGTATTCTATCTCTGAACCCTATCAGAGACATTTAGATACTAGAATCTGAATACAAATGAAAGGCTTGGTATCATTCATACAACATACACTGATTTCTGTATTTCTTCATTTCTTTGATTTTTTATTTTATTTATCTGTGTAAAATTTCCATGGTTAAATAGTCTTGGTTACAACGGTAAGCATGTAATCTTTGTAGAGATTATTGGAGTTTAGATTATTCAAATTGTTTAACTAATCTAAATTATTAGAAAGACAAATAAACCACCTGAGATTAAGAATGCAATAGAAAAATATCCTATTTGCATTAGTTAGAGGATACCAAACCCACTATAATCTTCATTGGATACATTTACATTTTATTAATTACATCATTATGTGCTTTATTTTATGATAGGGTCTGTCTGTGTGACACAGGCTGACTTAAATGTAACAATGTCCTTGCTACAATTCACCAGCTTCAGGGCAACAGACATGCATTATTATGCCTAGCTTAAAATTGTCTTTCATTCAGATCTTCTACCAATTATTTTAAAAATTCAGCTGTAGGTTTTTTCCATAAATGTTTATTTTATTGTAACTGGGAACATTATCCCTCTTATCTGTATGATTATAGATTCTCTACACAGATCATTACAGAATGCTGCCATGAATTATGGATCTAGGTAGTGGATAAAATGTTATCCATCTTCTTTTCTATCCCATTATATAGTCATATATCACGTCGGATAAGAGTAATTTATTTTTTATCTGTTTTGTTCTCAGAAACATTTAATTTCAATGAGTTTATATATAAGTAAATAAAGCACTAAAGAAAACAGAAATTGTGACTTAGAGTCTAATGACAATGTGTTTTTTTGGGGGGTGGAACTAAGAAAATATATGACTTATATTAATATAATAATAATAATAATAATAAATGACCTCAGGGTTGACTACATTCATTTTGACCATGTAAATCAGGAGAAATTGTAAAAAGTTCAGAGATGTTTTCAAGACAGTCATGTTTTAAGGAGGGCTGCTTGTTCATTCCAGATGCCCAGAACTAAAATAACCACACAGATATTATAATAATTAAATCACTGCTTGGACCATTAGCTCTAGCTTCTTATTGACTAACTCTTACATATTAATTAAACCTATTTCTATTAATCTGTGTAGCACCACGTGGAGGTGGCTTACTGGTTAAAGTTCCAGTATCTGTCTCTGGTGGGGCTACATGGCTTCTCTCTGACTTTGCCCTTCTTTCTCCCAGCATTCAGTTTAATTTTTGCTACCTACCTCTAGTCCCTGTACAGGCCCAAGACAGTTTCTTTATTAGCCAATTCTATTCACATCATACTGAGGGAATCCCACATCACCTCCTTTTTTCTATTTAAAGAAGAAAGGTTTTAAGTTTAACATAGTAAAATTACATATAACAAACAGGTATCAAGCAGGAATTGCAGTTTCAATATTTATATCTACTTTACATTTATCATAACTAATAAAAACTATATTATCACTTTCTACTCTTCAACTCCATCAAAGACCCCAGAAAGATATAATAGTACCTGAGTAAACAGGAAGTACATTCTAAGCAACTTCCAAAACTCTAGAATTGACAGAGACATCTCGCTGCCTGGACAGTCACCCAGCACTCTTCTGTACTGTTGGAGCATCCATCTTCAGCCTACAGGCCCATAGTGTCCAGCAGACTTTTTCATGAAACAGGAAATTTCAAAGACTGTTTCGCCTATATTTGCAGTTTTTCAGTCACATTTTTCTGTGTCCTTCAGAATGTCTAGCAGACTTTTTTTTTTTTTTTTTGAAGCAGGAACCCTGAAGGACAGTATCACCTTTAGGCAAGTTCAGAAGTTATGTTTTTTTTTTTTTTTTTTTGTGGGTCCTGAATGCCCAGTTAAGCAGTTCTGGCAAGAGCAAATGTCTAGTAAACTCCATGAGGAGCCTCTTTGATGCCTATCTTTCTCTTGAAGTAATTGGTGCTGCCAGGAACAGATGTGTCTCATCATGAAAACTCCTAAGTTCTTAAAGCATTTTTAATGCCATATTATGTAGTCTTTGAAGGGTTTGAAGAATGCCTATCTAACTGAAATATATCTCTATATATCTAGAAAACCTAACTAACATGACTACAAATTTGACTATATTCCCTAATTAGGGAATATACATTTTTAAATGAGTGACACAAACACAATACAAGAGCACAAATATACATATAACAAAATTGACTTTAAATTTGTATGCATAAAGCAAGATTCATACCAATGCAAAGTGTTCATCTCTATAGAATATCCCTCTTTAAATTTCAACAAACATTTATAGACAATATTTGGGAATATGGGCATAGTTCCCTTCAAATTGCTTCCTGATGTTTATTGGGTGAAGTAATTTTTTAAGGTGTGTTCAAGGCCACCTTTCAGGGGATCTTGGACCATTAAACCATATTAGTGTGGAAGCAATCCACAGGTTCTCATCCTCTGTGGAAACAAAAAAGAACCTCTTTTCCAAAGCAACACATTCTTAGATCCATATTTAGAAGTCAAGATACCATTAAAGTAGTCAAAAACATCAAAGAAAACACAATAGTATAAATAATCCAAAGTCTCTGTGTATATTCTATCTTTATGTGTGTTGTTGTTACTCTATTACTTTGTGATATTTATTTTATCTTTATTCCTTTAATCAGAGATTGTCTCTATATCTTTAAAAAAACTTAGTTTTACTTTTTTTTAACCATTTACTTCTTTTCCAACTCTCCATACTCTTTTTCTCTCTCTCTTAAGCCTGCATACCTTTATCCACTGTGACACATTTAGAGGCTTTTTGCATCTGGATTTGTCCTTATTGTGTATTTATAATTATATTCTGACCAGGAATGCTTCTTAAATTACTAAGCGCCTCTTATAGACTTAAGCAGCCACATTGCTAGGGGAAATAGAGCACTCCCTGCTTGCCCTGCCCAGTCTCACATGGCAGAGCTGTTTGTTGCCTCTGAGAGGCATGCCCACAACGACTATTTTTAGGCACAGAGCCAGTCTATGTTGCCATTAAGCAAGTTGTAGCACTCTGTTAACAAACCCCATTTAAATGCTCTGTAGCCAGATTTCGAGAAATAGAGTTGACGTAGAAAGCTGGCATTTCAAAACAGTGCAGCATTTTTTTCTGCTATGGCTGAATCAGGAAAACCTCTCTTAATGAAGTTGCAGCATGCCTTCAGCAAACAAAGCCCATTCGGGAGAAAGAATGCGGCTAAATTTTGATTGCTGTATTTAGAATTCCTTTCCAAGCTTTCTTAGGTTTTACATGGATTTAGTCAACCATGTTGGCATGTCAATTTGTTGTATTGAAAGGGATAATATATCTATTATATTAAGAGATAATATATCTATTATATTAAGTAATGAGTATCTATTATATTAAGTATATGAGTAAGTGTGAGCTCACTCACAATAATAATAATAGGGAGTAATAGAGTGAATACTTGTGAGCTATTATTTATAAACAATTTACATTGGTTTAGATTCTTGTATATTGATACAAAATTAAATTATATTGAATATGTTCTTATTTTCAGCTATTTTGTCATATTTTATGCATTCATGCTTAAGACATTTTGTATATTGATAAAATTTTAAGATTGCATTATACATTTCTATCTCTGATCAAGATATTTATACATTGTTTACATTTTGAGGTCATTGTCCTCATTGTTTAAAGATTGTATAATATTCTAATATGAAGTCTTAGTCTTCAAGTTATATAGGTATTAAGAATTATAGGTCAATAGTTATCCATGTTTGTCATGCTTAGACTAATCAGGTTCTTTAGATACATAGAGGTTGTATTCTGCATAGATAGATAATCTTCAGCCACTTCAAAGAACTGTAGAATATGGCATTTAAATAACTTTTGGGTTCTGTTGACATGAGACTCCTGGCAGTCCCAATCTATTCCTGAGAAAATGTTGAACACCAAAGACACTCTACTTAGAGACTGTTTTCTTCTTGGCAAAACTGGCCTTTGGGTAAGGAACTGCCCATGCATTGACCCACTAACAAAATGCACTATGTCCTGATAGGACAAGCAGGATACAAGAAAAAAGACTGAAAAGACTTTCAAATCTTGCCAAGACCTTGTAAGACAGTTTTTAAAAATTTCCTGGCTCTGAAAGTGGTCTGTAAATTAATCTAGACCTTAGCTAAGTTGGTTTTTCCAATATTGCAAATGAGACTTTATGTTATTGCCCAAATAGTCAGTTGTCTCTGTCATTTGTTGCACATTTTGGAAGTTGCTTGTTTGCACTTCCTGCTTGTTCAAATAATATTTCCCTTCTTGGGTCTTAGATCAGGTTTAAGACTAGGTAGTTGTAGTTACTTTCCTATCATGACTTGGCCAAGTTATTTATAATACAATTATCCTTAGGATAAGATAAATATTGAGACATTTATCACATGTTTCTTGCTTGATATTGTTTATGCTCATTGTAATTCTTATTCTTATACCTGATATTTGTTTTTATTGTATATAATTTTATATTAGGCTTAAAACTCTTTTATTTAAACATGAGGAAGAGGTGCTATAGAAATTTCTACAGCCAGTGGCCTTTAAGTTACCTGCCCACTTGGGCGTGGCTTCTTATACTATATATGCTGTTGTAAAGCATGGGTCTGGCCTTTCTTCTGGTGTCACGATTCAGGTTTCTGTTCCCCATTCATGTAGAGAATTGTGATCTGTGAGTCTACCCCGAAATATATATTACTTTATTATACTCAATTCTGAGCTAGTGTGGAATTTCTTTTTAGTGACCTTCTTCATAGTGAGTCTTCATGGACCCTCAGAGATTATCTAAAATGATTCCAAATTAAGAACTATAAAGATCAGTGGTCTGACTTTAACTCTTCCAGGAGGGGATGCACTAAAAGTATAAGAGTGCTTTTATCTTTGGTTTGCTTACTAAACTCTAAATATTCAAACTGGATAATTGACTTTGTACTTGGCTTCAGGACAGAGCACACTACAAGTGTGTGATGAATCTTATAAGTGTCAAGTTATAATTGTTCTTTTACATCCACATTTGGAGCATCTTTGTGAAGCACTGAACATAGTTTACATATTTTACATTCCATTTTTTATCTTAAAACATTTTTTGGAGAGTTAGCATTGTATGAATGAGCTGAAGGAAGTAAAGTAGTATTTAGCTCAATACTGTGTAGTTTTTAAACAGTCAAGGGAGAACCTCAATCTAAATCTCTAATGACAGCTTTGTTTTCATTGTTTCTATTTTCATGAATATCTCAAAATGTAAACCTTATTGAGAGGACTTTTTTATTTCTTTAACATTATTGTCTCCCTAATAATTCTGAGAATCACAGATTGTTTGTTTAAATCTAATATGTAAGATATTATTTGCCATATTTTCCTTAGATAATAAAAGAATGAACAGTAAAGTTAAATGTTTAAGAATTAAAGCCCTAAACTAGATTAACTCTATTTTCACTTTTAGGGATATTACAAAATAGAATCTCTGTGTTTGGGTTTTGTAATCCACTAGGGAACTGTACTTTCTCACCTTCACATGTTATTCATAAGTTTTTCTTCACCTTAGCCTTAGAGGAATATCTTTCAAACTGATAAATTTAAGAATCTTGCTATGAACTGGTAAGAAATGAATGACCTGTCAGTTTTGATATCTCTGTTCCACTTTGAAAATATGTGCTGGCTTTCTATGCTATAAAGGGAGAAACCAGAACACAGATATGCAATCTAACTACACAAACAAATGAAAGATGAGTTTGTCTCTCAGAAAAGGAGTAAAATGTTTTTGAGAATTTTCTTAAATCATTTAAACCTTTTACTATTTTCAACACTAGAGAAATGCTTTGTTAGAAAAACAAAACAGTCAGAAAAACAAAATTGGCTTTGAATAATTTTGTGATTCAAAACCTTTGAGATGAGGCATTTGAATAATATTCAAGATTTTATTTTCTTTTGTTTTGTCTACATTTTGCATGAGTTTTCTGAAATGATATATACAATACAATGAATTTAGCTATTGTAATTTGAAAATATTAAACTATTAGGATTTTTAGTCACGAAACCTATCCCTAAAATAATAAAATATTAAGAGTTTATGTTCTTGATACATAAGACAATTATGAGTAATTCATAGAAGGATAAAAATTTAATGTATAATCACTATTTTGAGATACATTATAACATTTATTTATTAATCTCATTATCACTCAAATAAAAATATAATAAGGAAATTTGTAGAAAAATGATTACTCAATTAAAATAAAGAATAATTGCATAATTTGCTGAGAACTGCTTATACTTATTGTTTCATCTAGATTCAGATTTATAGGATAAGAGTGGGTTGAGTTCATAAACTAATTTACTTTACTGAAATGATAAATACTATAAGGGAAAATTATTTTCAAGTTATTTAAATTTACAGATTTTATCCTTGATTATCATGAGCCAACCTGGAGACGTTGAGGCCAGTAGAGGGTATACAGACAGTTTAAATCTATAGGTGGGAGCAAGATACCTCTGCAATAGCAGCAACTCTCTTATTCTCAGAACCATATCTACTAGCCTGTGAACTATTTTTTCAACTTTGTTTTTTGTTGATGCTGTTAACTTTTATTCTGTTTTGTATTGAAACAAGCTATTTCTTTGAATCACAGTCTAGCATGGAACTCACTAAATTCACAATGCCAGGTTCAGGCACATGGAGGTGCTTCTGTTTCAGTCTCCAGTGCTGACATTACAAATGTGAACACAAAGTTTAGTAAAGTGTTTTTTCCTCTGTCTGACACGTCTCTGTCTTATAGTGAGGTTAAATTCTAATACACAAGCATACAGAATATCACCTACTCTGTTTTTATAGGACCTAAACTCCTCAACATAAAGCATGAAAACAGAGATTTCACTATGCTCAGAGAAATGTCTTTCATTAGTGTCAATGAAAATATAAACAGAGAAAAAATAGCTGTAATTGCCATGGGGCTTTCTTTGGGGGGTGGATATGATAAATCAGCTTGAATCCTTTAGCTCTATGTGTATTCATGTTTGCACACCCAAGTAGGGGAAAAGCAGCTTATTATATCCTGCCTTCTTCAGGACTTCAGATGAATACTTACAATTTTGTTCGAAGTGGATGTTTTCAGTGCTTCCTTGGTATTTTTAGATAAGTTTTCATTTCTTTTTTAATAGAGCACAAATATCAGAAAAATGCAGCTCTAAGAGTAATAAAATGAAATAAAAATTTATCATTGTTCTCCTTTGTTTATATGTAATTCTTGTATAAAACAAAAAAAATAAAGCATTACATGAAGATCTATAAGATGAACCCTTCATGAAAAGAGTTTAGACACAGAGTCATCAATACCTTTGCTATTTACAGACTAATACTCAGTAATGTTGCAACATTAGTCAGTGACTATTCATAAAATAACTGCATTATATTATCCAAGATTATTGCCCGAATTTTGACATCAACCATATGATTTTTGGTACACATAGAAAGGTCATAATATGTTGTAGGGAGGCTGCTTGTCCATATGCCACCTGCCCAGACTCCTAAAATAATCACACAGAAACCATATTACTTAAATCGTTGCTTGGCCCATTAGCTCTAGCTTCTCATTAGCTAACTCTTTCATATCAATTTAACCCATCTCCACTAATCTGTAGATCACCACGTGGCAGTGGCTTACTAGCAAAGTTTCAGCATGCCTGTCTCCAGCAGTGGCTCTATAGCTTCTCCCTTGATTTTGCCTTCTTTCTTCCAGCATTTAGTTTAGTTTTTCTCACCTAGTTCTGTTCTACCCTATCAGGCCAAGACAGTTTCCTTATTAACCAGTGGTATTCACAGCATACAGAGGGGAATCCCACATCAATCACAAACACCCACACACCCACAAACACCCCCCCCACACACACACACACATATATATATATATATATATATATATATATATATTCTGATTAGCAGGCAAAAATGCTGCATCTTACATTCTGTTCAGAAAGAAACATGACTTTACCTTTGAATATTATATCTATGTTAGATATAAAAAAGTTGTTAATTATTCAAATACATGGCTGACTTAATTATCAGATCAACTCTCATATTATTGTTTTGCTTTATAAAGTTTGTTTATAAATAACATTTATTTTTCCTAATAATGTACTGAAAGAAAAAGAATAGTGATACTGGTAATTCACAGGATTCAAAGAGAAGCTGTAATGTATTTCTCTTAATGAAAAATATACAAATTCTTTATTTTGAAATGACAGAACCTATAGAATTCTAATCTTGCTTATACTTCTTCTAGACAATTTTTTCAATAAATGTCACACCAAGAAAAAAATTTACATATATGTTCTTTATATTGGACATTAAAGTGTAAACCATAGGATATACCACATTAGAGAAAAGTTGTAAAATCATAGGATCTACTAGGTTCAAGAAAAGTGAAGGAAATAAAGAACTGGGTGTTTCAAATGATGGTCTGGTGCTGCTCTAGAGAACATTACCCTGTAAGAAAAGGATTCCTGAAAAAACTGTCACAAAGTCATTTGCTACAAGTAAAGTCACTCAAGTCACCACAAAATAAAATATACCCTGTGAAGTAGCTGGGAATGCTATGAAGAATCTCCTGACACATTTTCTATGTAGTTGACGAATTTGACAAAGGAGACTGAGCATTTCCAAAATAAATGTCTTCAGCTGCAATGAAGCTGGGACCACTGTAAGAAATTAGCATCTTTAAGCATGCATACACATACACGCACATACACACACACACACACACACACACACACACACACACAGAGAGAGAGAGAGAGAGAGAGAGAGAGAGAGAGAGAGAGAGGGAGGGAGAGAGAGAGAGACTTTCACACAGAATCACAAAGAAAGAAGGAGAGAGAGAGAAAGAAAGAAGGTCAGTTGAATCTTGTTACTAGACAGAAACACCCAAAGACATTTAATTAACAGTCCTTAGCAGGCAAAACTTCTTATGCTTTGAAATAAAATCCTAAACTTGTTCTGCTTGAGATCTGTAAATATAATAGCAGGATTTGGTGGCACAGTATTCTTTATTAAGTAGTTGTACTGAGTAGTTTTCTGCAGATATGAAACAAAGAAAGTAACAAACAAACAATAGAAACAAACATAGAAACAATTTAGAGAAGGGAAAATATAATGTCTATTTACTAGACAATATTCATACCTATCATGAATCCATTCACTATGAAGAAAACAAAAACAAAACGAAGAAAAAAGAACAGGAATAACATAAAAATAATTAAAGTGATTTTTTGGTTTATTTGTTTGATTTTTTCTTCTTTCTTTTTCCTTTTTTTCCTCACTTGTGTGTGTGTGTGTTCTGTGATAGTCCTTTGAACTAAATCTTGTTCTTTGCTCATGCTAGGCAAACAATTAACCTGTGTGCTTTAAGTCTTTAAGGTAGACAAAGACAAGAAAAAACTGAAATAAGAGGAGCATTGTAGAAATCAAAGAACCTGATCTACAAAATTGTTAATATATTACTAGATGGGAAAAATCCACAATTTATGTAGAACATAAAAGGCACAAAATAACTAAAGAAATTCTAAAAGGAAAATAAAGCAAAGGAGAAAGCAAGTGTCATCACATTACCTGATGCCAAAACTTTCTATGAGGTCATTGGATTATTTTACTACAACAGTAGGATGTTGAGATTGGAAAAGACATATAGATTTATAGAATAAAGTACACAAACACAAGATAAATCCATATAAATAAATGTAACTGATTCTTAACCAAACTAAGCAAAGCATGATATAGAAGCAATATAGTTTAACCCATACAGTTTTGGCAAAACTGGACATGTGTATGTGAATTCTTATTGTTCTTAATAATAAAAACTCAGAGTCAGATATTAGGGCATAAAAGCAGAAACTTCAGAAAATCAAAGCAGCCAGTCACTAGAGATTTCTAATATCTACAAATGCTTAGATGGATAATTGCTATCCTTTCTCTAAGATGCCTTAGACTGAATGCTCAGAATAAATCCTCAAATGGCATCTGTCTCTACAAATCCTCAGATTACATCTGAACTCATGTCTCCTCCTGTCTTAAATTCTCTCTGACATATCACTCCTGTCTCTATCTCCCTAATGCTGGGATTAAAGGCATGTAATCGCAAGTGCTGGGATCATTTTTGTGGAGCTCTGTTATTTTTTAAGCAGATTCAATCTTGGGTAGCCCAGGGTGACCTTGAACTCACAGAGATGCACATGCCTGTGTCACCTGAGTGCTGGGATTAAAGATGTGTGCCCCCCACTACATGGCCTGTATGGCTAACTAGTGGCTTAACTTTGCTCTCTGATCTTCAGGCAAGAATTATTGTTTAGATTGCAAACAAAGTATCACTACAATATTCCATACATCAAGGCAACTAAAACTAAATCAAGCGGTATATCTCAGATCTGAAAATTGTGGGGTTTATTTAATATGCAGGAACAACATTTCAAGACATTAGTGTAGTCAATATTTTAAATAGCTTTTATAATATCTGACAAAATAAATTTCAAATAATATTATTCAGAAAAGCTGGGCAGTGCAGGCACATGCCTTTAATCCCAGCACTCGGGAGTCTGAGGTAGGCAGATCTCTATGAGTTCAAGACCAGCCTGGTTTCAGGACAGGTTCGAAAGCTACAAAGAAACCCTATCTTGGATAAAAACAGAAAAAGGGAAACCACTACATATCCATCAAAGGATAATCTAACATGAGAATATTGCAAGTCTTAATATTTGTGTCCCAAAACAAGGTGATGAGAATTTATAAAAGAAACATGTCTAAAACTTGAACTACACATTGACTTTTACACATGGATTGTTAGAGACTTTAGTACCCCACTTTTACCAATAGACACATCATTTAGAGAAAACCAGACAGAGAAATGATGGAGCTACCAGAAGTTATAAATCAAATGACTTAAAGGATATTTACAAATAATTTCACCCAAATACAAAATATATCAACATGGAACATCCTACTCAGAGACAAAGCAAGCCTCAACCTCACACACACACACACACACACACACACACACACACACACACACACACACACACACAATAAGAAAATTGAAATAATACTCTGGATTTTTCAGGGCATCATACATTAAAACTGGTTATCAGCTGCAATAGATATCAGAAAAATTACAAACTCATGGAAACTAAACAACTCTTTCCAGAACGAAAAATAGAAAAAAAGCATCCTGGGTTATGTATAACTAAGAAAGTGAAAATTTTATATGGTAAGACCTTCAAGTCTTTGAATAAAGTAATAAAAGGAGATCTGCTAAGATAGAAAGATTTTTCATCATCATAGGACTAAAAGAGTAAAAATTGGTATCCTACCAAATTCAATACCCATCAAAATTCCAAGATGACTATTCAGCTACCCTGAAACGGCAATTTTTAGTTTCACGTGGAAGAACAAAATACCCAGGACAGCTAAAACAATCCTTAATAATAAAAGAATTGCTGGATATATTACCATCCCCAACTTCAAGTTGTACTCCAGAACTGTTTTATCAAAAACAGAGTGGTATTGGCACATAATCAGTCAGGCTGATCAAGAAAATTGAATTGAAGACCCAGATGCTATGGACAGATGATTTGTGATGAAGGGACCAGAAATACACATTGGAAAAATGACAACATATTAAATAAATAATGCTGGTCAAACTGAATGGTTACATGGAAAAATAGATTCATTCTAATCAAACGGCACAAAACTCCACTTCAAATGAACCAGAGATCTGAACCTTAAACCAGATACTGTGAAATTTATAAAAGAGAATATTGATAGATTATGAGGCCTGCCTGCTCCGCAAGACTATCTTCCAGAACATTGGTGAGAAACCATAGAAAAGTGAAGGGAACTTAGGATAGCTCTAACCTGAGGGAAAAGTCTCAAACATCTTATTTCAGTCATATCTTTTTATTGTTGTGTCTCTACTAGTTCTCCGGTCCTAATTCTAGTTATCATAGCTCTTTCTCACCTCACATAAAAATTCTTCTTTATCAGGAAGATTGAAGCAACCAAAAAATTGCAGGGGCAATCTCTCATTATTTAAAAGCACATTTGTAGGGTTAGTGATAAGAATTCAAGCCATTTGCTATGGCAACACATGGGTTCAAGAGGGAAGGAGATAGAGACAAAGACCCACATTGGAGCACCAGACTGTGCTTCCATGGTCCAAACGAGGAGCAGAAGGAGGGAGATCATGAACAAGGAAGTCAGGACCGTGAGGGGTGCACCCACACTCTGAGACAATGGGGCTGATCTATTGGGAACTCAACAAGGCCAGCTGGACTGTTTCTAAAAAAGCATGGGATAAAACCGGACTCTCTGAACATGGTGGAAAATGAGGGCTGCTGAGAAGCCAATAACAATGGCACTGGTTTTGCTCCTACTCCGTGTACTGGCTTTGTGGGAGCCTAGGCTGTTTTGACGCTCACTTTCTTAGACCTGGATGGAGAGGTGAAGGACCTTGGACTTCCCACAGGGCAGGGGACCCTGACTGCTCTTTGGGCTGTAGAGGCAAGGGGAGGAGAGCGGGGGAGGGGGAAGGAAATGGGAGGTGGAGGCGGGGAGGAGGCAGAAATTTTTAATAATAAAAAAATATTTGTGCTCCAGGACAGGTGGGGGAACCTGGGTGAGGCGAGCTGGATTCAGCTACATGAAGCACATCCTGGCCCTTATGTCAGCCAGGTCTCCCTGGACTCTGGAGGCAGGATGAACCCCTGCAGAGTGGTGTAGCTGGTTTTGTCAGCAGGCACTCCTTTCCTTGGGGGCAGGGAAGACGGACCAAGGACCTCTCCTCAATCACCTCTGGAAGTCTGGAACTCCTCTGTGTCGACAGCCTCGACCTCACGTCCAGATTTTATTTTCTTTCTGTGAAAAACAAACACATCCTCGACCCCAAATATATATACAGGTCGGGTTTTATCATAATACTGCATTGCAAGGGCTTTTTCACCTTGTCTTAGCAAAGGTCAGCTTGGTATCATCATGCCAGATCCGTTTGCATCAGGATCTGCTGGCAACTTTTATGAATGGCCTAAGACAGGGTGCCCTGTGATCTGCTTACTTTAATCCTGCTAGATGCCTTTTATTTGAGGAGCTCCAAGGATGGGCGACTTATGGCAGGATAATCCCCCAACCTAAGACAGGGCCCTGGGAACCCTAGGACTGGTAAGGGGGAAAGAAAAAAGGCCTGGTCCCCACTCGACCTAAGAATCATCAGGCACCCCTCTGTTCCCAGGAGAGGTAAATTGCTTCTCCACTAGAGAGGAGGGTCTCTCCTTATCTCAGTCCTTTCTCCTTTAGATCTGACACCATGGTTGACTCTGACTGGTGCTCTCCACGTAATAACTACCTGCCTTTATATAAGAGAAAGGGGGATCTGTTGGGAGCCGTTTCCCCCTAAAAATCATTACAGGAACTATCACCCTAGGGAGTCTGCAGGGAACCCCACACCCATAATTGTGCTAAGAATAGTTCTATTGCCCCACACCCAATTAAGGCTGTTAATGGAGAAAAAATAAATAAATAAATAAATAAAAAGAAAGAAAAAAAAGAAATACAAAAAAATAAAAAAATTAAAATAAAATACTCTCTCTTCCAAAAAAAAAAAGATTTCAGGAGTAAGACTGTGATCAGAGCCTGGTGGCACAGTGTCCATAGGTCTTTTATCAGCTAGACTTGGCAAGCAAAGAATTGGCATGCCTTTTTTAGGGTACTTTGTGTAATAACCTTGCTTAGAAACCTATGACTTTGACCTTGTGCATAGCTATAAACTAATGATCTATTTACAAAAGCCTTTTTCTAGTTTGAAGTTGTTCTTAGGTTAAAAATGAGCTAATTGTGTGCAGTCAGTCCTAGACTGAGTAGAAACTGTCATTTTCTTGAGTTAGTCTGATAAAGAGGAACAAGGCAGGTTTTTTTTAAGTGTTTTCAGTCTTCATGAGATAATAGATCTAGTTAAAAAGCATATTTTAGTAAATTTTTCTATGTCTCAAATCATACAGATAATTGAGTTGTCATCTTTCTGACAATAAATGAATATGTGTGCCCATAAGATTGAGATGCAATCATGAAATTACATGTACATGTTTCATGAACCTGCCTGGTAATGGGGAGATATTATAGTTGTTATTGCACAAGTAAAATTACAGATGAAAGCAATAGTTTTCAAAGTCAGTGATTACCAAGCCTTGCTGACAGGGTACCCTATTGGGAAATACTTTCTCTGATGGGTTGACATCTGATCATCAATTGCTATAAAGTGTAACTGCTTTACAGCCCCAAAAAGCGTGAGACAATATCTCCTTACAAAAGAAATTGGGAAATAACCTTGAACTCATTAGCACAAAAAAAGTCATTCTGAACAGATTAACATAAGCACAGATACTAGGCTAAAAATATTAATAAATGTCACCTCACCTCATGATACTGAAAACTTCCTCCAAAACAAATGGTATAGTCATTGTGATAAAGCAATAGCATACAAAATGGGAAACAAAGTTCATTAATGACATAACCAAAATATGGTTAATATTCAAATGTATAAATAATTCAAGAAACTAGATATCAAGAAAGCAACTGTCTTAGTTAGGGTTTCTAGTGCTGTGACAAAACACCTTGGACATAAACAAAATTGGGAAGGAAAATTTTACATAGCTTATACTTCATCATTGCTGTTCATCACTGTAGGAAGTCAGGAGAAGAGCTCAAACATGGCAATGTAGTCGACATTTTCTTTGGGCTACCAACTAATTCCCAAATAAAAACACAGAGACTTACTAATAATTATGAGTGCTCAGCCTTAAGTTACACTTGTCCCACTAGCTCTTTTAAACTAATTTAACCTGTTTCTATTCATCTGTGCTTTGCCTTGAGACTATTTACCTTCCTTTTATTCTATATGTCCAACTTTCTTGCTTCCTCTGTTCTAGCTGCCAGACCCTTGGTGTCTCCCTGGCATCTCTTTTACTTTCTTTTCCTAAGCCTAAATTCCTCCTCTTATTAATTGTGCCAGCCAATAAGTTTCACCAATACCTTCACTATTGGACATTCAGCTTTTTATTAGACCAGTCAGGTTCCTTAGGTAGGCAAAGAGAGATATCAACATATCTTTACATAGTCAAACAAATGCAACATATCTTTGCATAGTTAACCACATATTCTGCAACAAGGCAGAATCCTGGAGGCAGGAGCTGATGTTGAAGCCATTCAGGGTACTGTTTGTTGACTTGTTATCATGGCTTGTCAGCCCACATTGAGGAAGAACAGCTCAAGGATGGCACCAACCCCCATGGGCTGGGCTCCCTCCACTGATGAAAACATGAGAAAATACCTTATAGCTGGAGCTGTAAGCTTCTTTCTCTGTGACTCTAGCTTGTGGGTCAAGCTGACACACAAAACCAGCCAGCAAACAATCCAATTAAAAATAAGGTACAAATCTAAACAGAGAAATTTAAATAGAAGAACCACAGATGACTGAGAAACCTTTAAAGTAATTCTCGGAATCTTTAATTATCAGGGAAAACTACTTTGACATTTCTTTTTAAACTTGTCCAAATGGCTAAGGTGACAAAAAAGTGACAGTGTGCGCTCTCAAGTGTAGTAGAATAATTGTATGCTGTGAATATGTTTCTTTTTCAAGACGCTTTCCAATTGGTATGATAAAGAGATGAATGGTCCATAAATAGGCAAGGGAGAATAGTTAGGACTTCTGGGAAAAGAGAGAAACTTAGTAAAAAGAATCGAGACATGCAAAGATGTCACCAAGATATGGAACAAGTAGGACATACAGAATGGGAAAGTGGTAAAAGTCATGTAACAGATTAATAAAAGCAGGTTGATTTAAGTTATAAGAGCTAGTTAGGGACAAGCATAATCTAAAAGCTGAGATTTCATAATTAATACTAAGTATCCTTGTTGTATTTATTAACTGGAAACCATGACTAGAAAGTACTGCTACTACTGCTACATTTGGTGCCCAACATGGGGCTTGAATCCACAACCCTGAGATTAAGAGTTCTGTGCTCTATCAATTGAGTCATCTGGGCATGTGGCATTTAAAATCTTTACATTTTCTGCAGTGAACCATAACAATTCCTGACACTGATCTTTGAAGTCTTTAAGAGGATGATTGGAATCCACAATGACAAATCCACCTGTATTGTATTAAAGCCACTAAGCTGACAAACATACACCAAAATCAGCTTTGGATTGCAAACTGCTCAGAAAAATTTCAAAGTGTTATCTAAGATGATATAACCTCATAGACTACTCCAGTTCAGACTTCAGATAAGCCAATCATTTTCCCAACACACTGAGATTGGACAATTTGTTTTCCCAGGACTTAACATTATTTTAATTTTTCAGGGTACCTTAAAGAAGTCATTATACCAAGACAAAAGGAAATAATTTTAAGGACATGATGGCCACTTTCCCAAGAGTTTGGGTGGGTGGTTTTTGGTTATTCAGTGTATTATGGATGTTTTTCATTGTTTCAGATGTTTGTAAGTTGTTACTCATCATTGATCAGGAAAAAAACTTAGCAAAGGAGGATAGATTCAGAGATTTAGGGATTTTTGCCTTAAAAGAAAGTAGGGGACTATAGGAATGACAGGATAAAGGAATGATTATTGAGTCTTTTTTAAAACTTTCACTAGCTGCATTAATCAAATATTCTTAATTGGTATGGACTTTTGTATATTGATGCAAGTTTAAGGTTATTTTGTTAGAAGAATATATATATATATATATATATACTCTTCTTTCAGGTATTTTTGTGTATTGATACAAATATAAACTTATGTTTGTTATACTGTATATATGTTTCTAATTTTTAAAGGTATTTTACCTATGTACTTCATTTTAAAACATAAAGTTCTAGTCCTGAAAGGTTATTTTTACAAACTGTTTAGTATAATTAAAAAATGTAGGGTAGTAGTCATCTATAACAATCAAACTTATACTCAAGTAGGTATGTTTAAAGTCAAAAAGAAATATATTTGAGATAGAGAGATGGTCTTCAGATACTTTAGAGAGCTATAGAATCTGAAACTTAAGACGTTTTATTAACATAAGGCTTTCATGACAGTAAGATACATCTGTTCCTGACAACACCAACTACTTCAGAGAAGATGATGTCAAAGAACATCCATGTGGAGTTTGCTTTCATTTGTGGCAAATTTAGCTACTGAGAAAGAACCACTTTTGCTTTTACTGCTGACAGCATGCTATCCCAATGGGACAAGCAGGCCATAAAAAAAAAGATTGCAAATTTTGCCAGTACAAGATAGGACAGACCTTCAAAATTCCTGCTTCTCAGAAAAGTCTGCAGATATTCTAGGCCTGAGGGCAAAAGAAGAATCTCCCAAGGTTGCAGAGAAACCTTGGATGGCCATCTAGGCAGCCATCTGTTTCTGTTATTTCCCTTGTTTTAGAAGATGCTTACTCTATATTTACTGTTTACTCAAGTAATATTATGTCATTAGGTTTCTGATGGGGTTGAAGAGTAGAGAGTTGCAACTTTGCAGCTTTACTTGTTAACAAATTAAGAAAAGAAATTTACATAAGAGATGTAATGTTTATAGAGAATCATAAAAACTCGAGTTGTTTATCTAAGAAAATGTTTTAAGATCTACAGAAATATTTTCAGGTTGGCAATACAAGTTACGATAATATGTGATTTGAGTAGAAAACTTTAGACTAATCAAGATAGGGTAAAGAATAGAGTATTTTCTTTAAATATAACAAATAAAAATAAAGTGGACTTTGTGAATGTAATTATTACCTGGTATTTATTCTTGTTATATATATAGTTTTCTGTGTTATAGTTAATTAAAACCTTTCTTATTTATTTAGAGTAAAAGGGAGAAATGGTGCCCAATTCTTGTACACTGTGAAGATGTGTCTTTGCCAAGGTACCTTCCAATTGGTTTGATAAAGAGCTGAATATTCAATAGCTAGGTATGACTGAATATATGAGAAATCTGGGGAAAGAGAGGATCTCAACAAGAGGAATCTAGGTATGTAGACAGAGAAACATGGAAGAAATTAAGAATAAAATATAGGAGGGAGGTAAAAGTCAAGTAACAGAATGTAGATTAATTGAGGTAGGTTAGTTTAGGTTGTAAGAACTAGTTGAGGACAAGCGTGAGCTAAAGGCCAAGCTTTCATAACTATTAATAAGTTACTATGTTGTTATCTGTGTGATGGCATTCCTGAAGAGAAAATAATGATACACTCAAGGATGTGAATTAAAAGAAAACATGTACTGCTGGTTGGAGTACAAACTTGTACAATCAATGTAGAAATTTGTGTGGTGATTTCTAAGAAAGATGGGAATGGATGTAATTCAAGATACAGCTATACCACACTTGGGCATATACTCAAAGGATTCTTCCATCTTACACAAGGATATTTGCTAAACCTCATTCATTTCTGTCAATTCATGATAGCCAAATATTGGAAACAACTTAGATGTTTCTCAACAAAGAATGGATAAAGAAAATGTGGAGTATTACTCAAGGTTTACAAAATGACATTATAAAATTTGTAGGAAGTTGGATGAAACTAAAAAGAGTCCTTTTGAGAGATGTGTCCCAGATTCTGAAAGAGAAATATGGTATATAATCCCTTATTGACAGATATTAGCTGTGAAGTACATGACAACCAATATACAATCCATAGAACTATAGAAGATTATCTCCATGTTCAGCTATCATTATAGATGCTTCATCCTGATACAGATTAGAAGAAACAGAGGGACCTATCTCCAGACTTAACACAGAAAAATAAGAGACTTTGGAACACTCATTCCTAAGTGGAATGTTTCCATTAAGTCCCTCCCATCAGAACTCAGGAAACACCATGGAAGAGGCATCAGAGTTTATGATACAAAGGGAATAGAGGGAAACAAAGAAGCAAGGGACTCTAAATAAATATGAGCAAAACTCATATAGACATTTAGAAACTAAAGCAGAAGACACAGAGCCTTCATGTGTCTCTAGCAGATCCTATATGCATATATTTTGCTTCAAGTTTAGTGTGACCACTCAGTGTGCAAATTAATATGCCTCTGATTCTTGTGTCTATTCCTTCTGTTATTTTGTCCTGTCAAACTTCAATGTAATGTAATAGTTTGGTTTCATGTTATTATATATTATTACTTTTGTATTGAAAGAAAAACCCTAATGCATCAATGAATGAAAACTTAGCCACTAGAATAAATGAAAACAAGTGAACTGTCACTGATACTTACTTGGAAACGGAAAATCAGTTTTCTTCACTGAGCTGGGTTTATCAACCATCCCAGAATAGGCCTCAGATTTAGGAGTAGAGAACAACATATAATAAACTTCACAGCTTTTTTTTAATGTGTGTGTGCCTGAATGTGGGATTGATACGTGCATTTCATTTTTGACCAGAGTTTAGTATAGTAGGGTTTTTGTCTTTTGCTTCTTATTGGTTAAGTTTTATTTTGTTTTCTTGGTTTAGAGGGTTTTGTTATATTGGGCTTTTGATTTTGGAGAAAGAACTTGAAGTGGGTAGGTAAGAAAGTGGGGAGATAATCTGAAAGGACTTAGGGGAGAGAATATGACTACGATATATTTAAATTTGAATTTTTTATTTATTTATTTATTTTTTTCCATTAACAGCTTTAATTGGGTGTGGGGCGATAGAACTATTCTTAGCACAATTATGGGTGTGGGGTTCCCTGCAGACTCCCTAGGGTGATGGTTCCTGTAATTATTTTTAGGGGGAAATGGCTCCCAACAGATCCCCCTTTCTCTTATATAAAGGCAGGTAGTTATTACGTGGAGAGCACCAGTCAGAGTCAACCATGGTGTCAGATCTAAATGAGAAGGGACTGAGATAAGGAGAGACCCTCCTCTCAAGTGGAGAAGCAATTTACCTCTCCTGGGAACAGAGGGGTGCCTGAAGATTCATAGGTCAAGTGAGGACCAGGCCTTTTTACTTTCCACCTTACCAGTCCTAGGGTTCCCAGGGCCCTGTCTTAGGTTGGGGGATTATCCTGCCATAAGTCGCCCGTCCTTGGAGCTTCTCAAATAAAAGGCATCTAGCAGGATTAAAGTAAGCAGATCACAGGGCACCCTGTCTTAGGCCATGTGGAGAGCGCTCTCATACCTGTACCATGCCATGTTGAGCCGGTTTCTACAACCTCTGTATGGTGTGCTATTCAGGCGAGGATTCACACTAACTCCCGTCATTGGGCCCCTGCGTCTATCATTAACGCAAAGACTGTGAGGAGCTCATCAAACAAAAGATATAATGATATAATTTTGGTACCAATAACTCCATCTCCAGACAAGAAGAAAGGGCTTTTTCCCAACCCAGTATTCACCTTTTAGTCTGTCCTATGGTATATCCTCCTTCCTAAATGCCTACTCCACATAAAGTTACGTGTGCTGCCTGACAAAAGTTAGGGCAGTGTAAAAGGGATCAAAATCTAAAATTTTTAACATATGCATTAAACCCAAACACTTTACATCATGTGTCAAACTTTTCCCAACATCTATAAGCAGTTACAGATATCATTAGATCAATTTCAGTAGGAGTACAATGACATACATTGTTGTTATCAAATTGTAATAGTAAAAGAATATAACAATTTAAAATAAAATATCACAATTTACAGACTACAAAAGAAAAAAATATGCAAATGAGGGTATGCCAAACCAGAAAGCTTTTTTATTGTATAGCAAAAGAAGTTTTAGTTATCTTTATAAGCAAACAATAGAAAGGAGTAAAATATTTGCTAATATAGGATGGCATGTCAGCCTCAAGATTTTATAAGGAGCTCAAAATTGTAAACTTCAAAATAATGGTAAATCAATTCAACTGAAAAGTGACTAAAGAATTAAATGGAAACTTTCCAAAATACACATAGAAATTCACAAGGATGATACTAGCTATGACTTTAGCAACATTGGAGAAAGTGCCTGAACTAGCCTTGTCCTGTAAGTGGATTGATGACTATCATAATTGTCATCAGAGAGCACTATGATGTGGGATTCCCCTCTGTATGCTGTGAGTACCATTGGTTAATAAAGAAACTGGCTTCACCTGATAGGACAAAACATCCTAAGTCATGATGTGTAGCTACACTAGTCAACCATTTTGAGCAACTTCCAAACTCTCTGACCATCAGACAAGGTGCATATAGGCTCACATATTGGGGCCTCCAGACCTGTTTTTTAGTATCTACTATTGTTTCTGTTTGTCTCACTGTGTAGTCAGACTGGCTTTCAATTTATGACAGTCCTACAGGATTAGCCTCAGAATGCTGGCATTTCAGATATGAGCTACCTAACCTTTATATATTTGGTTTCTTGATTGCTCATTTAATTAAATTATGTATTGGACACCTCTAGGAATGACGATGTAGGTGTTTGCAGTTCATAAAATTCTGAATCATGTGGTATTATCATCCATGTAAGGATTTAAAATTTAATTACAATATCAGAGGTGGTAGATCAGTAGCAGTTGGAGTCCACTTCAGAAAACAGATCATTTGGAATGTGTTTGTATGGACCATTGCTCTGACAATCTCCAGGTATTGTTCTTTGCATCCTGGCAACATGGAATGGAAGAATTTCTATGATCCAACATTGGTTCCATATGGGTCTATATTACAATAGGCCTAAACCTTTGGGGATAGTCAGTTGTGGACTGACACTGCTGAAGCTGAGAGTCAGATAAATCCACTCCCTCTTAAATTGTTTTTAAAAGATTTTTATTACAGTGACAAAAATCAAACAATGAAAAGACTTGGAAACATATCAAAATGAGATTCCTCACATTCTCTATTTTGCTTTTGGTTCCTTATGGGAAATACAAACATTAGTATGCATTGTAATAGTGTCTCATAGACATACTCAGCCAAATTAAGATGAAATAACACGGTTTAGAGTTTGTTCATTGCTCATAACATGGGAATTCCATGCACTTCTAACTTGAAATAAAATAACTTCCTTAATGTTAATTAACAAGAATTTCTTGCAAGAGTTCCTGACTCTCTTGACCTCCTATACCTGTTTAGGAGGAGGTCATAGAAACATGTCTAAAAATCAGTCTCCATCTTCTAGAACTATATTTTGTTTTCTTAATGTGTCTCAAGTAATAAATATGTAATAGGTATATAACATATATTTTAAATACATAGTTTAATAAATGAATAATCAAATGTAAGGCAAAGTCAATAAAAAATGTATCTTCCTATTAAGTTTCATATTTAGCTCTGACAGTGGCTAAAAGCAGATTTCTGATGTTATGTTATAACATGCTGCCAGACCAAAAAAAGACTTAACTAACTTCAATGATAACCCCTGGCATAAAATATTATTGATTTTATTCTATCAAACACTAAGATAACATATATATATATATATATATATATATAAATATATATATATATTGATCTTTACTGATAGCTGTTAGGTTGACACCACCTAGATCCTCTCAGAAGACAGTTATTTTTGCATATATGCGAAGAATTATTTTTCTCTAGAAATGACTATAAGAGGCTACTTTGTTAATATTTAGAAGTTCTATCAAAAGTGTTTAGAATCATTCCTTGTGAATTGGACACCACTATTCATTTGTCTCATCTTCCTAACTGTGGATACAATGTAACCATCTGTTTTAAGCTTCTGATGACTTGATTTTCTTGAAGAGGGCTCTTCTTACTTTCTAGTGATCCCATGTTTTGTGCTTGTTCACTACTCCACCACTATTACATTTTATGTTGTTACCTGTTCATATCAAGTAGCAATTCACTAATCATCTTCTACTGTTGGTTATAATGAACGGTAACATTTTTTTTACTACATTGAGTGATGTCATACAATAGGAAAGATTACTCACCTCAGTAAATTCTTGGACAGATACAGAGATAACAAATTCTTCCTAAAAATATAAGAAAAATGTGAGCATAACAAAATATTGCAAAAGAAGAAGAGAAGAATGGAATGCAGCAATTAATGTTTATATTGCCATGACATAAAAATAAGAATCTCTGTTTTGTTTGTTTAAGAAAGTAATATGAGCATACCCAGGTTTGCTGGTTCTCTTAGTAAAGTCACTGGACTAACATATAAACCATATAATGGTAGTAAAATATCAGACATTGTTACACAAAATATATAAAAGTTGCATGTGGGGTTAAGTGTTATAAAATGATACTTTATTCTTTGCAAAGTGATCTAGAACTAGATGTTGCAAATTTATGCTAATTATTTAAGGTAGGTGATGAATTAAAAACACCATGAAATACATACTTTTATAACTCTCCTACTAAAATATATCATTTAAGCAATAAAATATACAAATACATTTGTCCAAATATTGTACTGGAGGATCTTTACTTACTGTTAAATTTCTTCTTTACTCATATTATTATTGAAAACCTATGCTTTCAAAATGATTTGGAAGGCCGGGCAGCGGTGGCGTATTGTTGAAATAAGAGCAGCGGGGCGGCTTCCCCAGCACCCTGGCTGCCCACACGGCTAGTTTTACCCGAAATAATTACACAGACACTGTATTCTTTTAAGCACTGCTTGGTCCATTTCTATCTAGCCTTTTCTAGGCTAACTCTTGCACCTGGACTAACCCATTTCTAATAATGTGAGTAAGCACCCCAAGGTGCGCTTACCGGGAAGATTCTAGCCTATGTCCATCCTGGGTTGGAGCTTCATCAAGAGTGCCTCAGAGAGCAGAGCTATCCCGTCTGCCTGCTAGACAGGAGCAGGGTGTCTCTCTCTGAGGCGTCTGGCTCTGAGCAGAGCTGCATGCTTTCTGACCTCACTTCCTCTTCCTCTCAGCATTTTCTTCTGTTTACTCCACCCACCTATGTTCTAACCAATCGGACCAAGCAGTTTATTTATTGTTTATCCAATGAAATCAACAGATTGATATATGGCACTCCCACATCACTTCCCCTTTTTCTGTTTAAACAAAAAGGAAAGGCTTTAACTTTAACATAGCAAAATTACATAAAACAGCTATCAAGTAAAAATTACAATAATCTTTATCATAACTAAGGAAAAGTATAACTGTAACTAACTATTCTTAATTCCATCAAAGACTCCAGAAAGATACAATATTACCTAAGCAAACAAGAAAAAAGCAACTTTCAAACTCTAGAAATGACAGAAACATCTTGCTGCCTGGACAGTCACCCAAAGTTCCTCTGTACCGTTGGGGCATCTATCTTCTGCCTACAGGCCCATAGTTTTCAGCAGACATTTCCACAAAGCAGGAAATTTCAAAGGCAGTCACTATCTGCTTGTCCTGAAGAATGTCTTGCAGACTCTTTCATGAATCAGGAACCCCGAAAGATCATCTCACCTTTAGGCAAGTTCAGTAGTCCTCTCTCTGCGGGTTCTCTGTGTCCAGTTTATGCAATAGTCCAGGCAAGAGCAGTTTCTTGCCCAAATGGCTATCAAACTCCATAAGGATCCTCTTTGATGCCCATCTTCCTCTCAAAGTAGATTGGTGCTGCAAGGAGCAGATTGTCTCATTGTCATGAAACGTCCTAAGTTTTTAAAACTTTTAAAATGCCATATTCTCTAGCCTTTGAAAGACATGAAAAATACCTATCTGAAATATATCCATGCACATCTAGAAAATCTAACATGACTACAAACTTGACTATTATAGATGATTATAACAGCCCATATACATTACATTTTTAAGTGAACTACACAATCTCAATACGTTAATAAAGATCAGGAATACATATACATATAACAAAATTGACCTTAAATTTAAACCACTAAAGCAAAATCCATATCAATGCAAATTATCCATCTCTATCATATCCCCCTTTAAATGTAAAAGAACATTTATAAACCATATTTGGGAATATGGGCGTAGTTATTTCTCTCCAAACTGCTTCCTGCTGAATGAAGACGTCGTTAATTAGGTCTTTCATGGGATAACCTGTGTGCTAGTTTCATCTCAGTTGGCAGTTGAGCGAAGCAATTTTCTGAAGATGTTCACAGCAACCTTTCAGGAGGGCGTGGTCCATCATACCATATGGGAATAGAAGAAATGAACAGGGTCTCATCCTCTGTGAAAACAAAACAAGAAACTCCTTTCCAAAGTATCATGTCCTTAGATCCAAATCTCAAAGTCAAGGCATTTTCAGAATATGTTCGATTAGTTCAGCAGCATTTATAAACAAATATCTTTTAGCAGCTGTTGCTCCTTCCTCAGCATTCAAACAATTCAAAGAGAGCATAATAGCATACAGTATCAAGATTCTCTGTGTATTTTCCATCTTTGTAAGGCTTTATTTTAACTCTATTTCATTTATTTTTACTTTTATTTTATATTCTCTGTATCTTTGTCTTGGAATAACTCTGTAGACCAGGCTATCCTTGAACTCTCTGAGATCCGCCTGTCTCTGCCTCCCAGGCATTGGGATTAAAGGCATATACTACTACACCTTGAACTCACAGAGATGTGTTTGTCTCTGCCTTCTAGGCACTGGGATTAAAGGCATGTGCTACCACACCTTGAAGTCACAGAGATCAATTTCCCTCTGCCTTCCAAGTGTTGAGATTAAAGGTGTGTACTACCACACCCAACTACTTTCTTTGTTCCTTTTTTTGTTTACTTTAAAAACTTTAACTTTTAGTCTGCATATATTTTCAACACTGTAAATGATTTAAAATTTTTCTTTGTCTTTGATGCTCTCTTTACTGTATCTCTCTCTGTTTTTCTGACCACATGAGTCTTTAATTTACCAAGCAATCTCAGTTGGACTAAAGCTGTGGCTTTGCCAGCTAGATCCAGTCCATTCCTTAGCTTTCTGCCATTCCAACCTTGTGGCTGAGGTACCAGCCAGAGCCACCTTCAGTGCCACAACTCTACAGTGTTTCAAGGTCCCTGCCAGCAAGCGAACTTCAGCAGTTTGTGCTTGCAAACCGCACAAACCGCCTGCGTAAAAGAGTCAAGAGTTTGCCCTGGCAGTACAGCCCAGAAAGCCGGCACTTTAAAACAAAACAGGTTTTTTTCCTGCTGCTGAGTCAGGAGAATTGCAAAATGGAGGACATACCATTTTGTGCTTGCTCTGGGGCCGCCAGGTAGGAGTGGCAATCAGCACTTTAATTCTGAGACTGAACATGCAGCACAGAAATTCTTTTCATCCAAGTTACATCCAAATCTGACATGCAGAGCACTGCGCAGTCTGAAAACACGTCCCTCTATGGCAGTAGGAATCCGCCATGCTCTCCCGCCTGCCTAAGCCTGATTCAGCAGTCTGCCCAGGTGCAGGCGGGGAGTGCTGAGCCATCAGCATGGACTCAGAGCACTCTCCTTCCCATCCCAAGTGGGAACACAAACATCCAGTCCCATGAAAGCCACTGAAATGCTTTAAAGCCAGAGTTCACACTGACTGCACAGCCCCAAGAAGCTGCGCTTTAAATTGACACTGTGTTTTTTCTGCTGCTGTTGCCGAATCAGGAAATTTCTCTACAACAAGCCACCAACAAACAGCAAAAATCTGTGTTAAACTATCTCTCCCTTATTTTTAAGTCTTCTCAGGTTTTTAAGTGGATTTAGTCCATCATGTCGGGTGCCAATTGTTGAAATAAGGGTGGCGGGGCTGCGTCCCCAGCACCCCGGCCGCCCACACGGCTAGCTTTACCCGAAATAATTACACGGACACTGTATTCTTTTCAGCACTGCTTGGTCCATTTCTATCTAGCCTCTTCTAGGCTAACTCTTGCACCTGGACTAACCCATTTCTAATAATGTGAGTAAGCACCCCAAGGTGCACTTACCAGGAAGATTCTAGCCTATGTCCATGCTGGGTTGGAGCTTCATCAAGAGTGCCTCAGAGAGCAGAGCTATCCCGTCTGCCTGCTAGACAGGAGCATGGTGTCTCTTTCTGAGGCGTCTGGCTCTGAGCAGAGCTGCATGCTTTCTGACCTCACTTCCTCTTCCCCTCAGCATTTTCTTCTGTTTACTCCACCCACCTATGTTCTAACCAATCGGACCAAGCAGTTTATTTATTGTTTATCCAATGAAATCAACAGATTGATATATGACATTCCCACATCAGCGTATGCCTTTAATCCCAGCACTCGGGAGGCAGAGGCAGGCGGATCTCTGTGAGTTCGAGGCCAGCCTGGTCTACAAGAGCTAGTTCCGGGAGGGGCACCAAAGCTACAGAGAAACCCTGTCTCGAAAAAACAAAAAAAAAAAAAAAAGATTTGGAATTTTGCTTTTTCAAAATTTATGTATGTTACATGCCATGAACTTTTTTTTAACCTTAATACCCTTTTAAAGATTTGTGCCCAACCTGTTTCATCTTAAAATAGAAAATAATGGACTAAACAATAGCTTTCTCAATGAAAAATGGACTATCCAGAAAAGTGAAAGGACAGATTATTGTATAGGCCAAGTATTACACACCTTATGCAATATTTTCTTAGAGTTCAAAAATGATAACATTTCCACAAGTTGTCTGTATAATGTACAGAAGAAGACTTGACTTATATGGTTGATTTCAGCTAGTACAGACTATGATTTCACCTCTCAGTCTCCTCCAGATTTCTGAGCCAGCTTTACATTTTGTTTATGGAATCAAATAAAATAAATAGGACAGCAAGACAAGATGCAAATATTTGAAAGTGTTTAACAAACTGTAAAAAAGTAAAATCATCCTCTTTCTTGCATAGAACACTAAAATTTTATATTATTCTGATCAAGTTTCAAGGAAAGGATATAGATCAATAATAAGAGGCCAAGAGAATTAATATTGTTAATAAATGACTTAATACATTGGAATAATTGTAGCAGTAAAATACTTTGAAACTATTTTCATACTAACATATGACTAACTAAAATCCTTCAGTTACACTATCCACAATAAAGAAAGAATAAAGATGTTTCTGGCATGCGAATATCAAACAATTTTTGATTGAATTTGACAAAATTATGGTGATGAGCTCAGACAAAAAATAAAGCCATTTTAAAACAAGAGAATAATTCAGTAAAAAAGCAATCCTCGTCATACAAGAGACATTGGTGAAGAAAGAAGGATGGATGAAAAGTGTATCTGAAGATTCAAAGCTACAAAGTATTCTCCAGCAAAAGTTAGGAGCCTCTGAAAGTTATTCATGAATTTTCAAACGTTTTTAAGAAAGGAAATTGACAAGCTTTGCTGCAAATAAGTAAGTTGAAGGAGACATAGGCAGATGACAGAAGCTATAGAGTGTAATAGGTAACATGATCATGAACAAATGAGCAAAGTATTAAAAGTGGCAATTAATTCTAGAGGAAATAATCAGGAGAATAAATTCAATAATAGTATTAAGTGCACATGACAGAAAAGTACTAATGGAATCAAAATAACAGTAATAAACAACAAAAACAGAACAAAAATTTATTAAAATTTTATTGGAATAGATGAGTGGTAGTGGGCCAGAGAAGGAAAAACATTTATACATTTTTTTTTTGGTATGATCCATAGAATTTTTAACTCCTTAACTATGGTATATGATTAAGGTCCACAGCCTTCCTTTTCACCCAGAACTATCCTTATTTATTTGTGTTTTCTAAGTGTAATTATTACAAACACACTATTCTCAAAAGAATCCTTGTCTGGATGATAAATTGCAGTGTCAGTTAGGCTGAGAAAACAAGGGTTTATTTCTTGCTTGTGTTAATGTAGGGCTCGACTGTGGTCATACTGTTGTTCCTTAAATTTCTTCATTCCAGGATTTAGGTTAAAGGTCCTTATCCCAAAGAGAAATATATCTCCTGTGAGAGGAGAGAGAGCAAGAAGGACCTAAAAGCATAATGACTCTGTGAGCTACTGCAGCTGAAATGGGTCATACTGCTGCTTCTGTTAAAATTTCACTGGACTACACAAATCTTGTCTTCGTCTGTCATCCCTGGAATAATGGTGGTGATGGAGGAACAAAGCCATCATAGCCTGGAAGGAAGGGAATGAGAAAAAGAGGGCTAATAAAATCATTTTTCACAATATATAATAAAAATGATACCTGAAAAAAAAACAGGTACTATATCAGTAAACACAAGTAAATTTTAGGAAAATTTTATTATGAAATATTTAAACATAGCATTTGTATAATGCTTTTAATTTTTTTCTTGGTTACTTTATTCACAGTCATATTTGAATCTCAGATCAACTGTCAGAGTTATTATTATGTTTTTCTCAGGAGCAAAATTTCTATGAAATTTTATTTTACTTGACAGACTGATATGAGTATTTCATATTCTGATGTCTAGACTCAATCTGTGACTACAAATTTTAACCTATATCTATATATAAAACATTTTCTGGATAAAGATTATCCAGGTTTATTTTAAAGTATTTTTTAATATGTGATGATTATTTAATAGTTTAGGTACTATTTGAAGTTGAACTCCTTTGTGATGTAATGCTCAGTGTATGTGTGGGTGTGTATTTGTGTGTGGGGGAACCATGTGTTTGTGGAGTGTGTGTGTGTGTGTGTGTGTGTGTGTGTACAATAGAAGAACTACAGAAAAGTAGTTCTTTAATATGTTCTTAAAGAAAACTATGTTTGTCTTTTGTTGTGATGACCTACTAACACTTCACTGACCAAGAGATTTTGACTTACAACTACAATAATTAACATAATTATTACTATAATACATAATTTAATATGATATAATTTTGACTGCAATATAAATAAGATGCTATTCATTTTCTAAATACAAATCTGAGTCTAGTAAAAACATTTCAGAAAATGAATATTTAGTAAAAAAAAACTGATATGACTACATGAATTTTTGCTTCAATAGATATTCCAAAACCAAGTTTAAGTCTCAGGGACCAAGGCATTTGCATGCAAAAATCATCTCATATTAGTCTTCTACAGCAAAAACATGTAATATTTATATACTGAATATTTTGCAATATATAAACAGCAATTGTATAATCAGCACTCTAGATTCTTATTCTCAAACTGAATTTCTATTTTTATTCATTCATCTGATTATTCACTTATTAGCAATGTTTTCGTAATTACTTTTGGTAGTGTGAATTTTTTTGTATTAAGAGCTTGAAATCATGTGGTAGATGCATAAATCTTCTTACAAAAAAAACCAGAAGTGAAGTAAGTGTTAACAGAAGTGTGTGCAAAAACTAAAATAGTGCTTACGATGTGTGGGCAAGTTTCCAACAGTTTGATCAGCAGAGAGTAAGAGTGTGAATCTACTGTGTTTCTAGAGGAAAAGAGGAGGAGCTGATTGTGACAAAAAGCCTTTGCTCCTTAGGGATATTATGGTCAATAAAAAAATGATCACAATTTCCTCAAATATATAGTCTTAAGTTGATAACTTTTAACATTTTATGAGATTAACATTTAATTCCATTTCTTCCTTATCTTTCTTTTCTCCAAATTCTCATATTTCTCCCTGATCTTTCTCAAATTCATGACTTCTCTTTCCACTAATTGTTATTGCATGTATATATTTATATACATCTGTATGCATATTTCTGAATATAACCAGCTTATTCCATATAATGTCATGTCTGTGTATGTTTTTAGAGATGATGTTTGGTATTGCTATGCTCATTCCTTTGAACAGTAACCCTTTTACCTTCCAGCTACCCTCTGTTGTCTTAATTTCTTTGTCTAGAGTTGAGGACTCCTGGTGTTTTCCCCATCCACTTTCTCATATTCCTTGGTTTCAACATTGTTCTGCTCATGTTTGGGTGATCATGTTGGTGAAAAATTATTAACAGTTTTTGCTATTGCTAAAAGATACAATCTCACAGAAGAGTTTCTGATCCTAGGTCTCTAATAATCTTTCATCCCCCCTCTTCCAAAATTTTCCCTAAAGCTTAGTTGCAGGAATGATTTTTAGATGTATCCACTGGGAGTGAGCACCAAACCTACAGAAACATACAGTGCCTTGAAAGCTTCCAAATGCGTGAGGCAACCAAAAGTCCTACTTTTTATGATGCCTGTGAATCATATCAACAACCAGCATGGCACAGTAACCCTACAGGTGTATCAATAGCATGCATACATATGTTGGTGGTTACTAACAGCTCTCTAATTGGATTCAAGAACCACCATACAAAAAGGCAACCATGCCTGCTACTAGAAAACTAGCTTGATATTAGGTGTTAGTGAAGACACGGTTATTGTATGAGACTCTAAAACCACTAATTTGTAAAACCAGCATAACCATAATTTATTTTTAACTGATTCTTTGAAAATTTTATGTACTCTATTTTGATATTAACCTCTCAAACAAGCCCTCACAGATGTCCCATCTCTATGCACCCATCTTTGCATGCTTTTAAAGATAGCAAGTGATCTTTGTGCTTTCTATATATTCTTGAATATATGGCTGTCCAAGGAAGCATGAGTGACAGATCAGGAGCAAGAGCCTAAAGAAAACTGACTCTCCCTATCTCACAATTATCAATTTCCAATCATTTCTTCACTAGGAATGGAACTAACTACTTATATTTTGTGTGGATTAAGCTTAACAGCATGCATAAGCCTTCCCTGAATTCATATCTTCTGGAGATGGTATTAAATATAATGAGAAACTTTACTTCCTACCAAGACATTTTGCCACTTTTACACCATAGTGCAAGTCTTTTCAGATCATTCATTATTGTCGTCCAAGAGTCACAGCTAGGTAAGATGTATATCAATTTTCCTCTTCAGTCATGTACGTAACACCTCCTAGTATTAAGACAGTTAAGTACTAAGAATGAAGTGTCCTGGTAATTACCAAACTGGTTTGTCAATTCTCCATTGCTCAAGTGTGGAGGATCTTTAACCATAGGGCCAGGAGTTTAACCAAGAACACTGGCCATAGCCAATAATATCTACAACTCTCTGGGACCACACAGGCCAGCAATTCCAAAACACATAGCCAATTCTTGACACTGGACGTTTAACTTGCTAATCTTCGTTGTACACTTGGGGCATTTTCACTTTTTAAAGAGCAAATTTATTCAAATATTTACTTAGGCATATGTATACATTTTAGGGCTTTTATTTAGTAGTAAGCTTCCATATGACTTAAAAAAATCTTTATTGTAATTGTTTCATATATTTTCTTAGATACTCTGCCCTCTCACACTATTTAAATCATCATGTCTTTTTATTCACTTTAACTTTTACAATTGATTGGTTTCTTTATTCACAAAACGAATTTTATTCCAAAAATAATCTGTGTGGCAATAATCTATTATGAACCTATTTTATTTTTTACTGTGATGTAGGATTCCACTCTGTATGCTGTGAATACCATTGATTAATAAAGAAACTGTCTTGGCCTGTGATAGGGCAAAGAGTAGAGCTAGGTGGGGAAACTAATCTGAATTCTGGAAGAAGGAAGGCAGTTTAGAGATGCCTTGGAGCTGCCAGAGGGGAAAGATGCAAGCTGTTAGCTGGAACCTTGTGGGTAGGTCCCCAACCTCGTGGCAAAATATAAAATAATAGAAATGAGTTAATTTAATATGTAAGGGTGTAAGGATATAAAAAATTTAAAAACTTTGCTTGGTCAGGAACTGGTTAAAACACATGCCTTGAGCTCTTCGCAGCATCAAGAGTTAGCTAGAAACAGGAATCTTTGCAAAAGTGCAAACCAACTGTCCCTAGCATCTAGCCCCCATGTGGATACTCAGCTTTGTGGTCTAGACAGAGGCAGAATAACTGCTGAGGGGAACGCACAGAAGCAGAAGTACTTCATGCCCTGTACTCAGCAAAACTAACCCCCTTGACCCTAAGTAACCTGGCTGTGGTTTTTGCCTATGTATGTCAACCCCAAATGTGTTGTGGGAGGTCTCCCCACTGCACTGCGCTTGTATGTAATGGGGAACTCCCAGCTAGCTGGAAAGAATAAACCTTGCTTTTGCATTCTGGACTTGATTGGATTCCAGTGGTCTCTCTGGGGGTCTCAATTTGGGCACAACAAGAGCTTGCTAGGAATATGCTAAAGTGATTGGCCAAACAGTGAATTAATTAACACAGTATCTGTGTGGTTAGTTAGGAAGTCTGGGAAGCCGGGAAATGAACAAGCAACCTTCTACATTATTGCTCACATTATTTTGTCCCCAAAGCTTATTTAACCTGGATAAAAACAGTTTTGACCTCCTCAATTCTCATAAGCTCCAAAGGGCGGGGTCAGGATGTCTGTTCTGAGATGGAAGAATTAGCTCTGGGGTTTGAGGTCACATGGGCAAAGGGAAGATGCTATCATGGAAACAGAGTGACATTTGAATATATGTAACCTCTGAAGCTTTCTCTGAATAGAACTTTACAGGTTGAAATCTACACTTGTGAGTATTATATATTCATTACTTTTATTCCTTTATTTAAAAGCTAATTAGTAAAATCTATTTTTTGAGAATTTATTGTTAAATTTGCCATAGTAAACAGTGCTGGTATATTTGTTACACCATGAACAGAGAGCACTGAAGAGCCTTGAGATGTAAGAAATGAAAAATTCAGGCTAGAAATAAAGCAACAAAATTAAGGTTGTCTGGGAACTCTGGAGACAGTGATGCCATTGGGAAGCAGCAGAGTCAATCACAGTAAAGGTTTCAATGGTGAAGAGAGACATTTTTTATATAATTCAGCAAGTCTCTTGACTAGTGGGGAGGCACAGATAAATCAGCTACATTGACTCTCATGTGGTGACCTGGCACTCCTGCAATTCACACTTCCCAAATGAGGTGAATTTTGGCAGTATTATAAAGCTTCCATGTGTAGGGTAGTCTCCAGAGAAAGATTACTGTTTTGGCTACCATTGTAAACAACCAAAACATTTTGATTGTTACCATACCTAAGGTTTATATTCATTGATTAAGTGGAGATCAGTCAACTTCTAGAGTCACTAAGCTCTATTAATGATGTTTTAATGACATAAACATCTTTAAAAATTAAATGACTTTTGCTAGAAAAATAATGCTCACAGTAAATATTAATAAATAATTCATTTGAATATTTCTATGAATAATTTTAGTAACATGTGCATATAATGCACAGAGCATATATAAGGAATAGTAAACACATTTATTCTCATTAAATAATGGAATATCAATAAACTATTTTATTATGAATTTTAACATTTTACTTTTATGCCTGTATTTTCATTTATTTTAAATCAGTATTATAAAATTACATTTTTATGTATTCTTTTTATAATTTCTCTATTTATTTATTTATTTATTTATTTATTTATGATTTCTGCCTCCTCTCCGCCACCGCCTCCCATTTCCCTCCCCCTCCCCCAGTCAAGTCCCCTTCTCTTGTCAGCCCAAAGAGCAATCAGGGTTCCCTGCCCTGTGGGTAGTCCAAGGACCACCCACCTCCATTCAGGTCTAGTAAGGTGAGCATCCAAACTGCCTAGGCTCCCACAAAGCCAATAGGTGCAGTAGGATCAAAAACCCATTGCCATTGTTCTTGTGTTCTCAGTAGTCCTCATTGTCCCCTATGTTCAGCGAGTCCAGTTTTATCCCATGCTTTTTCAGACCCAGGTCAGCTGGCCTTGGTGAGTTCCCGATAGAACATCCCCATTTCCTCAGTGTGTGGGTGCACCCCTCGCGGTCCTGATTTCCTTGCTCGTGCTCTCTCTCCTTCTGCTCCTGATTTGGATCTTGTGATTTCAGTCCGGTGCTCCAATGTGGGACCTCAATATCAGTCTGAACACACTGAACCTGACAGAAGAGAAAGTGGGAAGTACTTTACAACAAATGGAAACAGGAGACCACTTCCTACGTATAACCCCAGTAGCACAGACATTAAGAGCATTATTGAATAAATGGGACCTCCTGAGACTGAGAAGCTTCTGTAAAGCAAAGGAAACTGTCACTAAAACAAAAAGGCAACCCACTAACTGGGAGAAGATCTTCACCAACCCCGCAACTGACAAAGGTCTGTCTCCAAAATATATAAAGAACTCAAGAAACTAGACCGTAAAAGGCTAATCAACCCAATTATAAAATGGGGCACTGAGCTGAACAGAGAATTCTCAACAGAAGTTCAAATGGCCAAAAGACACTTAAGGTCATGCTCAACTTCCTTAGCGATCAGGGAAATGCAAATCAAGACAACTTTAAGATACCATCTTACACCTGTCAGAATGGCTAAAATAAAAAAAAAAACACCAATTATAGCTTTTGCTGGAGAGGTTGTGGAGAAAGGGGAACACTCATCCATTGCTGGTGGGAATGCAAACATGTGCAACCACTTTGGAAAGCAGTGTGGAGGTTTCTCAGGAAATTCAGGATCAACCTACCCCTGGACCCAGCAACACCACTCTTGGGAATATACCCAAGAGATGCCCTATCAATACACGAAAGTATATGCTCAACTATGATCATAGCAGCATTGTTTGTAATAGCCAGAACCTGGAAATAATTTCTCTTTTCTTTATGACTTGGAGCATTCATTTAAAAATGGATGGAGAGCCGGGCGGTGGTGGCACACGCCTTTAATCCCAGCACTTGGGAGGCAGAGGCAGGTGGATCTCTGTGAGTTCGAGGCCAGACTGGTCTACAAGAGCTAGTGCCAGGACAGTCTCCAAAAACCACAGAGAAACCATGTCTCGAAAAACCAAAAAATAAATAAATAAAATAAAATAAATAAATAAAATAAAAATGGATGGAGGAAAGTCTAGCAGTTAGTATCACCAGGTGATAATTTACTAAAAACAACAGATAAGTGTAGGGAGCTAGAATGATAAGTTTCTTGCAAAAATCTCTTATGATCCTTCTGCCTCTACCTCCTTCAGCAAATCTTAACTTCATGTGTCACCACAACTGGGTGTTTTTATTTATTCATTTTTACTAACACTATCGTATACTAGACATAGGAATTACAAAAATTAGTTTGGTGATTACTGTCTTTTGAGCAAAGGTCTTTCTGTGGAATCCTGGCTAGCCTAGTCTTTGACAATCCAGCTGTTGTTTTCTAATCTCTATTTCTTATTAACATATTAATACTAAGTGTTTTAACATTAAATTTGTCTCTAAACATATTTAATTTAATAAATCACTATTGTAAAAGTGAAAGCTGTCATCCTGTTACAATCTAGAGATCCGGACCTAGTTCATTTTTTTCTAAAATCTGGTTTCTTTTTGAGGGTTGAAATTTTAAAAATAGTTGAAGGGTCTTTCTCCCTAATTCAGGGTTATTCAATTTGAACACAGACAGGATTGCAAAATTGTGTCTTGATTTGCTCTTAAACTCAACTGTTCCATCAGCAGAGGTTAGCTACTAGGGACAGGAGAAGTTCGGGGTTTGGGATCAGGGGAAGCCCAAAAGGCTTTTGTTTTAAACTGCCAAACACCTGTCTCAAATGAGGAAATGTGAGACATTTAGGAATTCTCCATCTGTCCTCACAGATCATGAACTCTTTCCTTAATTGTCTGCACTTCCGGAATCTGGTTGACAGCCAATTCATGAATTCTTTGAATAATTTTTCCCTTCCCATTTCTCTGTTTTTATCTTCCTCTTTTTTTCTGCCTTACTTGTGTTCTGCCTTCCTACTTTTCAGCTTTCATTTATCTTCAGACCACGAACCAAAAATTCAGTAATAGATCAGCACATAAAATATATTAAAATACATAATTATTACCAACTATAAACAATAAATACATGTTATACATGTTGCTATAATTATGTGCACAAGTATAACCATTATATAGAATTGTTGGATATATATATATATATATATATATATATATATATATATATATATATATCGTTTAATTTTGTAAATTTAATAGACAAATGTTAAATGTTAACCAGAAACACACATGGGTCCTCAAGTTATCATTTCTCTGTTCAAACATAAATCTGCATAACTTCATCACCAAACATCAAATTAAACTAAGCTTAGACTTTGTAATGAGAGTGTTAACAACTTTCACACATTTTTTGCCATGAAAAATCGCCTTGATTTTTAAAAATACTTTAAGTTTACACTATACAGTTAGAACATATTTTGTGGTAACTGAATCCATATTTTTTAAAATTCAACAATAAAGGGATCTCAACTAACAGTCCAGATGTCATCACCTAACAATCTATATGTCATATTATCTCATAACAAACAAGACTGTGGAAAGTGACGTTAAAATGTTTGTCTTGAGAGTGAATCATTTGATGATGTATTAATTCATTTACATTCCATATTTGCGTGTTAATTTTTATTTAACTCAAAAATAATTTAGTGCCCCTGGATCACAATAGCCCAATTAATATCATTTGCATAAATTGTTAGAGTTAATTACCATGTGCCCAAATACAAACAACAAGACCAACATAAAAGCACCAACCCCACATAAAAAATTAAAATACACACAATAAGAAATTATTTGGGAACTTAATTGAACAGATATTAATATGAAGTAAAAATTATTTTAGTGTGAGTTGTATAACTAATCCTTTATATTAATATGACAGAGGCAATTACTGCTTTTATACCTAATGAGTATGCTGTACCCTGAACACATTCACTTTTTTTTTTCACTTATAGACTTTATCATAAATCAATCATCAAAGTTTCATGATTCATATGCAGTTATGCAGTAATTCATCAAATCAGGTGGCCATTACAGATCTGGGTAATGGTTTATGATTATTTCCTTTATTATTGTTATTGGGCAAATGTTAATGCTGGTATATTTTAGATATAATTTTTTTCTTGTAATTTAACCTGCTGATTTTTTTTGCTTACTTAATTGTTTGCTAAATGTAAGCCAAATGTACTCATCAAATTTTAATATAAATTTCAGTCCATGTAATAATAATTATGAAAATGGTATCTCAGTTGTGTAAAAATTTCACTAAATAAGTTTAACATACAGAATAGGAATATTCTGCTCTTGCTTCCACTATAGACCAGAGGCCAACGTCCTCTGAATTTTTATTAAGCAAGTGCTTGTAATTAAGATGTATAAATGTGTACTTTAAATTTGTCAAAAGGAAGTGACATATCAAATACAATTTAAACACCTACAGAGTTATTTTAGTCACATTTCCTAGAATTAACCTGGAGTAAAAACATAATAGTGTACTATGTGAATGAGAAATGGTTTATTTTATTATATACAATAAAAATGCATATTTTTAACAGGAGAATAAACTTAAACTTTTAATTAAATTATCCAATTTATGTAGAAGTCTATTCTTCTAGAATGTTTAAAATATATATTTCAAAAAATTAAATTTTGTTCTTTCTTGTTTTGTTGTTTTCTTGCTACATTTTAAATTCTGAGATTCATTCATGACACTACAGCATACTATTATTTTAGCTCATCTATTCATTGCAAAACTAATTCTTCAAATAAATATTAATGAAAAATAAAGGAATATATTACTTTAATTTTAATGTTACTTTCTATTTTAATAACTTTATTTTGAATGAATGTTTTATGTACAGTTGCCTCCTTTTTAAATAATATTCCTTTACCTCCTTTTTAATTTCATACACTATATTTTTATCATTGTCATGTCTTTAATGCCTTCCAGATTCACCCCATCTTCCAAACAACCAAAATTTTCTGTGGATTTCTAGCATCTCAAATCTCTACATAGCTACATCTATATATTTATCTATCTAGGTAGATAGATGGAAAGAAAGACAGGGAGAGAGGAAGAGAGAGAGGGAGACAGAGAGAGGGAGACTGAATGGAGTTGTGCTATTATTAATCTATAGTGAAGATATTACCCTTTCTAGACATCTCATACCTAAAGCTAATAAATATAACACCCAGCACGAGGAAGGGATTACTTCTTTTTGAGTATAAAACACCAAATATTAGAGTCTCCCATCATTGTTCATTGTTACCCTGTAGACCTTGGTGGTGAGACCCTACCCGATGGTTTCAGGTTATATTTTGAATCTATGCTTTAGTCATGATTTCTCTATAACTCTATTCTTCATGAAGATAAAGTAATTCAGGTTTTCTAAAATTTATACAGGTTTCTTTGTCCATTTTATGCTCCTTACTAAAATCATAGTTGAACTTCCTAAAACATACAGTGTATCTGTTAGTATAAAAATACAAAAGTAGATAAATTAGTAAAGAAAGCATTTTGTTTTTTTCTTCCTTTATCTAAGAGATTTCTCACATGATATACCCTGATGTGGATTCCCTTACCTCTACTCCTACCAGTACTTCCTTATTTCTGATCCCTTCTAGATCCATCCCAATTCTGTCTTATTAGAAAATGAGGCTTTATGGTAATATAATAAAACAAAAAATATTTTTACAATGGAATTGCCCAAATAAACAACCGAAGGAAAAGAGCCCAGAAAAAAGGCGCAAGAAACAGAGAAACACTAATTTGCACACTCTGAAATCCTATAAACATACTAAACTGGAAGCCATAATATATATGCAAAGGACCTTCAGAGTAAAAAATAAAATATTAACATATATATAATAAATGAAAATAAAAATAATAACATAAAATTATTTTTAAAAACAGGGCTCTTGACATAATATTATGAAACAAGATACCTGTAAATGTAATGTTAACTTTGTTTATTTTAGGTCATCTATAGCTGGCCATGTAGCCTGCCCTTCAAAGTAGTTTGTTTCTACAGTGAAATTCCTGTGGAAGAAACTACATTTCATTGGCAAGCGGTCATCAGTTGGAGACGGTTTCTGGATTATGGATGGTGGCATCTGTCCACTTCTCATTTTATCTGTAGGACCTCATCTGGTGCAGTTCCATACAGGCCTTGGGCATGCTGTCTCAGTCTGTGACAATTATACATGTGTCACATGATCCTTGTTTTCTTGGTGCCCTCCATTTCCTCTCGCTCTCTTCTTTCTTCCTCCTCTTACAGGATGCAGTAACTGAGAGAGGAGCACTTTGATGAAGACATCTCATTTAAGGTGAATGTTCCATACTAGAAAAATAAGGAATTTTAACATTTATTTTCTTAAAGTGTCCACAAAACTATGTGCAAATAATTTATTGTCCAACAAAAGGAAGATGATAATGTTTCTAGCCTTGGTGCCACTAAAACATCTAGAAGAGTCGACACAGTATCAGACATTTTACACATGTTGTTTTCATATTTGCGCTTTGAAAGTGACAAAAATACAGAGGCAACCAACCGAGGAGATAGAGGACAGATATCTGATGCTATAAATGAAAAATACCTGGGCGACAGGAAAACCTGAGATCCAACAGAAAACTCACCTAGTGTCCTAAACAAACTTCATCAAGCTACTCAAATTCTCTGAATGTCAATTTTCTCTCCGCTGCAATATCCAGAAATTAATTAAATTTTACTATTATTATATGGATTGAACAAAGTAATTTCTATAAATATCTCACTGTAATGCCAGTAAGAATTTATTAAATTGATGCTTATTTTTTCTTGCCTGTTCTCTAATTTATTTCTTTTACTCAACCTTCCTCTTTTTTATCTTTTCTTTCTGTCTTTGATCCCCTATCTGTTTATTTCATCTTCTGCATCTTTATACTTCTGTCCTCTCTCAAACGATTATAATTGCAATGTGGGGAAAAGCCATTGCCTCAACTTCTGCTGAGGCATATTTCTGCTAAAAAAGGGTTTATTAGCAAATATCCAGACTTGTATATGTAAGATATTTTCATTTTGAATAATTTTCAAGAAAAGTAAAATTGATAAATAATAGTGCTTACTTCCATGTCAACGATTATAAGTACTTCTAAGATAATGATTTTAAAATCTAATCTTAGTGAGATGTACAATTCAAGATGTGTAAATCATAGTCAAACATGTTCTTATGCCTTTGGATAAGGTTTAGTTGGTAGAGTGGTTGCCTGCAACACTATGTTCAATTAGAAGAAGAAGGAAAAATAATGCTATTCCTCATGGGATATGTCAGAGCCAATGTGCACCGGATTTGTTAGCTAGACCATAACAGTCTGCTTAGCAGAAAATACTTGTTGTAAAAAATATTGTCTATCAAATTTTCTTTTCTTTTTCTTTTGTTCTGAAATAAAGTCTAGTATTTTCTATGCACTAATGTTGAAATGCTACTGATCATTTGGTTCATATATGTATTGGTTATTTTTCTGTTTGTAATCATCAAATACCTGACAAGAAGTAATTAATGGAGGAAGGTTTATTTTGGATGCTCAAATGATTTGAGAACACTAATATAAAAGGCCTATGTAATCTATTTTTGTATATTTATAATATATTGCATTATATACATAATGTTTTTAAAAGATTTGTTTACTTTTTATTTAAATGTGTTTATGTTTTGCCTTTGTATGTTTGTGTACCACATTTGTGCAATGACTCCACAATGCAGAGATCAGAAGGTGACACTGTAATTATGGGTGTTATTTTAGTGCCATTTGGGTTCTGAAGAATGAACTTGTGCCCTCTGGAAGAGCAGACAGGGCTCTTAACTTTATATCCATCTCTCTAAACTCTATGTTTCAGTATTATAATTAATTCAACACTATTTCAATTTTTCTAAAGTTATGTTGATTGAAACATGGAAATACTATTAAGGTAACAATGCATTTAAAAGAGTTAATAATTTATTTTTCCAAATTGGTCAGTGCTTGCACACTCTTTTTAAGTGCATTATGAGTTTGTGTATATGTATATATTTGTGCATGTGTGTGCATGTATGTTTGTATGGTATAGGTGTTCATGTGTATGTTTATATATGTATGTATGCATGTGTGTGTGTGTGTGTGTATTTTTCAGTTACCATCAATCTTTCAATTAATCCACACCTCACCAACTAGGGCTAGATTAGTCAACTGTTGAACTCCAGGTACCCCTCTGTACACTTCTACAGCCCACATAGATTATAAGTACATGTCTCCATGTCCAGATTTTAATGTGAGTCTTATGGTCTGAGCTCAAGTACTCTGACGTGTATAGTTATCTCTTGCCAACTGAGTCATCACTCAAGCACTTTTCCACTCTAACTTCAAAAGATGCCTAGTGAGGTGTGTGACTATGCATTGCTATACAGATGATAGCTGGATCTAAATACTGAAAAAAAAATCATCCATAAGCTAATATATTTAGTGTGGTTAGTCTATTTCAGAATAACAAACAGTACATTTTCAAACACTATAAATCTGCAATTTAGTGACACTCATGCTAAATATTTCTATAGTGTTACTTAGTACACTGTCTAAAGAAATATTTCATGTGACAGAATATGGGAAAAGTACATATTTTATATAAAAACAAATCTAATAATTGTTTTGGTTCTGTTTTTCTTTCCTTTAAAAGAAAAATGTTTCCTGAAGAATTTGAGTGTACTTTGTAAATTATTAATACCACAATGTACTTTAGGGAAGCAGTCACAGTAATAGATTCAGACATCACATCTCTGGATAGTAACTTTGTGCTTTCCTTCAGGTAAAGAAAATGAAAAATATTGATTCTGTGAAGCCATGTGAGTGTAGAAAAGGTCAGTTTTTGACCCTTTGTGTCTTGAAGTTTTTTATTTCAGTCTTCAGACGTTCAACTCTTGTAAACATCTATTTATAGGAAATAATCCATTTACGAATTTTCCACTTCAGTTACGGACTCTTGCTTAAAATAAGCCTAAGTTTCAGCAAGTTCCTTACATGGCTCTTTTAAAATTATCTGCTTGACCTTAACAAGATATATATCAGTTAGCACTGAGATAACAAAAATACACTGTTGGCAGTGGTTTCTCTCCTGCCCAGTCCCACAGTAAACACACAAAAACTATATTATTTACAACACTGCTTGGTCAATAGCTTAAGCGTATAGCTAGCTAGCTCTTATATCTTACATTAACCCATTTCTATTATTTTATATTTTACCGTGGCCTAATGGCAAGGTTCTATCTGCTAGATCTTCTGTAGCAGCTCACTGACTTCATCCTTCTTTCTCCCAGATTTCAGTTTAGTTTCCCTGTCTAGCTCTATTCTGCTAAGCCACTGGCAAAAACAGCTTTATTCATTAATCAATTAAAGCAGCACATTTACAGAAGGACTTCGCACACCATTTCCCATTTTCTGTTTAAAGAAAAGTAAAGGTCTTAATTTTAACATAATAAAGCTACATATAACAAAACAGGTATTAAGCAAGGATTATAGTTACAATAGTTATATATATTATATTTTATTATAACTAAGGAAAACTATAATTATAACAATCTATTCTTCAACTACATCAAAGACTCCAGAAGGATATAATATTACTTAAGAAAACAGGAAGTGCATTGTAAGCAACTTCCAAAACTCTAGAATTGACAGAGACATCTTGCTGTCTGGACAGTCAAGTAAAGTTCTATATCACTGCAGCATCTATCTTTAGCCTACAGGCACATAGTATCCATACTTTACCATGGAACAGAAAATTTGAAGATCTGTTTTATTTGTAATGGCAAAATCCATCAGTTGCTTTCTTTTGTGTCCGGCAGAATGTCTGGCAGACTCTTTGATGAAGCAGGAACCCCAAAGGACAGTCTCACCTTTAGGCAAATCAACAGTCATTTTTCTGTGGTTCTTGCAAGTCCAGTCAAATAGTTCAGGCAAGAGCAGTTTCTTTCCCAATGATTAAGATACTCCATGAGTATCTTCAATGCCCATCATCTTCTTGAAGTAGGTTGGTGCTTCCAGGATCAGATATGTCTCACTGTCTGAAAGAATCTAACTTCTTAAAATATTTTAAATGCCATATTTTGCAGGTCTCTGAAAGATTTGAAGAATAGCTATATAACTAAAATATATCTCTATATATCTAGAAAACCTAACTAACACGACTATTAGCTTGATTATTATAGGTGATTATCTATTAACCTAGAATTCTTGATTATACATTATATTTTAAGTGAGCTGCACAAACAAAATTATCAAGAGCAGAAATATATATATATATATATATATATATATATATATATATATATATATAACAAAATTGATCTTAAATTGTATCAATAAACCAATCCATGTATCAAGATCCATACCAATGCAGAGTATACATCTCTATAGTATATCCCCCTTTAAATTTAAACAAACATTTATAAACGATCCTTTAGGGAATTTGGGTATAGTTCTCTCCAAACTACTTTCTGCTGTTTATTTGGTGAAGCATTTCTAGGGTTCACGGAGACCTCTCAGGGAGTTTTGTTCCATATTAGTCTGTAAGGAAGCCACAGGTTCTCACCCTCTGTGGAAACAAAAGCAGAACCTCTTTTCCAAAGCAACATATATTTAAACCCCAAATTTGAAACCAAGATAGCTTTAAAATATGTATGTTGATTTAGCTTAGCAGCCCCCAGCATCAAATATCTGTCTGTAGTCAAAAATTTTAAAGAAAACACAATAATATATATAATCCAGACTCTCTGTTTATATTATATGTTTACGAGGCTTATTTTTCTTTACTCCTTTTAATCTATGACTATCTGTACTCTTACTCTTTAAAGACCTTACCATTTTTTTAAAAAAAACTATTTACTTCTTTCTATAATTGTCTATATTCTTTTTCCTCTCTCAAGCATACATACATTTATCCAACACTGCGACCCATTTAGAGGATTTTTTAAAAATCTGAATCTGTCTTTATTGTGTATCTATAATTATTTTCTTAACAGGGGCACCTTTTTTTAATGCTAAGCAGGTGTGGCTAGGGCTAAGGCTGATTTCCCTTTTGGTTCTGCCTAGTCTAACATGGCTGAGGCATGTTCACTGCCTCTGTGAGCCATGCACACTGCCTCAGTTCCAAGTAAGCAGCAGATCTATGACACACCATTAAGCAGTTTATAACATTTAAATGCTTCTTCTCTTGAGAAAGGCAGAGCTGTGTGTGCAACTAGCATGAACCAGCAAACCTTCTTAAATTAGCTGTGTGTTCTTTTGCTTGTTGTAATAGGAGCGGCGGGCTGCTTCCCGCCACCTGGCTAGCTTTATCCAAAATAATTACACGGAAACTGTATTCTTTTAACACTGCCTGGCCCATTAGTTCCAGCCTCTTATTGGCTAGCTCTTACATATTGACCTAACCCATTTCTAATAATCTGTGTAGCCCACAAGCTGGCTTACCAGGAATGATCTTAACCTGCGTCTGCCTGGAGTGGATCATGGCGACTCTTTGACTCAGCTTCTTTCTCCCAGTATTTTGTTTTGCTTACTCTGCCTACCTAATTTTATGTCCTATTAAGGGGCCAAGGCAGTCTCTTTATTTACCCAGTGAAATTAACACAAAACAGAAGACTCTCCCCCATCATTTGCTACTGTTGTTGACTCAGGAAGACCACTCTTAAACTCATTGCCAGCAAACAGACTCCATCCAAATAAATAAATAAATAAAATTGCTAGTTATCTAGAATCTGTGCATAACTCTGTACTTTTGTGTCTAGAATTCTTTTCCAGGTTCTCTCAGGTTTTATGTGGATTTATCTATCACACATTGGTACATCAATTCTCTGACTACAATACACAGAAGAAAATCAAAAGTGACTAAAGTGTGGAGCTTTAAAATTAAAAACCTGGCAAAAAAATTCTAACATATTATATAATATAAAACTAATTTCAGCTAATAGTGACACATTTTTTTTTATTTCTGAGGGACTATGTTGGCTAATTCTCTCTAATAAAAATTTTCCATCTTAAAAGTTTGATCTCAGTTATTGATACTACCTTAATCCACAGATATTGCACTGTCAGATGAACTGACTTAGCTCTTCTGAGTACAACTGTCTGTCTCTAGACCTTTCTGTTATTGTTGATTATTAACATTTTGAAAATCAAGTCAGCAATGCTTTAGACCTTTAACAAATGTACCTGCTTTACTTTCTTCCTTGGGTCCAAGTAGCCCATAAAATGTTCATTTCTGTTTCTTCCCCTTAACGTTCTGCTCTTACTATCGGTTCCATCCAATCTCTGACCTCTGGGCTTTTCAGGTGCCAATCAGATGCCACTCGACTATGATCTCAAGCTACACAGCACACTTACTAAGGGTTTATTTTTTTCTATTTTTGTTTAAATGTTGTTATCACATTCCATCAATTTTCTTCAAGCAAATACCACACATTTATTAATAAGTCAACACACAAATTACAGTATAGACTATACTGAATATAGATACCAAGATAATTCTTACAAAAATAATAAATGAAAATGTTTTTAAATCATTCAAATTTTCCCCAAAGATAATCAATTCTTCTACTTTCATAACACAGAGCATACTATGTCTTAATTTTAGATTCCCATTTTGAAGAATTTTGCAAGAAATAATACTACTTATTAAAATTTGGCTTTAGAGTTTTCTTGCCTAAGGCATATTGAAGAAATCTTTACTTTGGATGCTCTAGCTATGGCCTGATAGTTTTCATGTGACCAAGAGGTACCTTTTTGTTCAAAGGTCTTATTCTAGATGGTGTATGCCTACCATTCACACTGGAACTATCTCTACCAACAAACCTTTATTTTAAGAGGGTCTAATATGGAAAGCATTGTTTGAAAATTTAACTTTTCTTCTTGACAAGGAATTAAAAGAAAGCATACTACTATCACTTCTCTTCAAATAGATTTTTCTAAGATAACATTTTGTAAAGCTATGTAGTTCGTGGTCTCTATGGCTAGATGTGTTGACCATTACAATCCTGACTTTGCAATATTCCCCACAAATACGTTGTTCAAATATATTTGACATGACTTTACCAAAATGAGCAGATGGAAAGATATTTGTACATTTCTTATATTTTTTAACCTTCTAATTATATTATATATTTTATCTCTTTCTGGCTATTTATTTCCTTATAGAATTCATAAGACAGGGCTCCAAAGCCACAGAGAAACCCTGTCTTGAAAAAACAAAAAAACAAAACAAAAAAAAAAAAAAAGAATTCAATAGACAGGTTGTAAACTAAAATTTGGTATTAAAATAAACTAAACACAGGTTTAATACTTGTAAATAAAAAAGAAATGCCAATGATAGTTTAGGCAAATTGTATCTACAGAATTTGAAGTTTTAAATGTAGAATAAATTTAAAAACATTTGTCTTGCAAATTCCACCTAAATTACCACATGTAGCAGTTATTCCTCATGTGTCTAATTTAGTGTATTTTTTACCATACAAACAAAACTTTAAAACCTAAAATTCTTATTGCCTTACAGTTTTATCGCTAAAGCTTTAAAGTATGGCTGATCTGGGCCTTCACCTCAGTGTCTCTCATCAGGCTGTCATTAAAGGTTTGTAGCCAATTAGAATCATATCAATAATTCTGCTTGAAGAGCTGGCTACCGTAGGTAGTGAAGAAAAAGCTCCATGTTGAAAATCGTAACTTGTTCAGAGATGCTACAATGGGAAGAGATGCTGTCATCAATGGGAAGATTAAAGATTAGAATGATGAATTTAGAACACTGAGGAAGATGAACAAAGTTCATGACTAGGTATTAAATAACTACTGTAAAGAATAAGAGGAAGAAAAGAGCCCTGGGCTAGTGATGGTAGGCATGCTGAGTTCTTCTGTAAGCCTTTGAATATTGCATGTAAAGCACTATTGTACTTTCATAAGTCCTTGCTTCTAACACAGCTTATATTGGCCTAAATGGAGATTCTAAGCTACATTCTTCCTATTATATAAATCAGAGTGCAAACTATTCCATAAACAAATAATTAAGAACAACTAGATCTTATTGGCTGCTGTGAGAGCATGTGAGACATTAGCAAGTTCAGAGGGTTTAATAGTAGTCAGGACTAATAGTGAGTAGTCAACTTCAACAGCTGAAAAAACAGCAGTCAGAGTTGAAAAGAAACCAAACAACCTGTCTTCAACTCCCTCTAAGTAGTAACATCAGTGTAAGGTCACCCATAGGTGGATGGAGGCTGTGATCTTATTGTCTCCACCAGTAGGGCATCTTTATAATTAATCATTTCCCTCGTAATCACCCCAGTCTTAGTGCAGTTTCTGCCAGAGCCCATTAAAAATCCCTAGACAAGGACCATAAGAGGCTTTTCCTTCTTGAAAACACATTTTACTCTTAGGAAAGAGCCTTACACTTTTTTAATTTCTCAGTATTCTTCATTTATTCAGCTTGAGTTTCTTTAATTTTCCTCTGCTTTTTTGTTTGCGTAATTGCCATCTTTATTGATCTGAGGGGGAAATAACTCCGGAAGTAATTTATTAAGTCAAATTTTCATGTTATGTGAAGTTTGTTTTTTTTTAAAAAAATATTATTTGGCAGAGAAAGTTGCCAAGGCACTGCAAATCTCTACATCAACTTAATGGTTGAGAATCCATTCTTAAACTCATTTGTAAAGTTTTTTTCTTACCCCAGGTTCTCACTACCTGTTTACTATAACTATGATTATTTCTTTGGCAGTTTGACTTATGTATATGGAAGCTGTTGATGTATCAGCTAACTTTTCTTTTATAAAAATAAATGGCTAGCAGAGAAGACAAATAGCGTCTTATTTGTTTATGACATTTGACATTCTATTGATAAGAAGTATCACTGACTTTCCTCTAGCCAGTCCAAAAAAATACTCAAGCTGATAACATTGGAAGATGAAGCTGGCGAGATCAAATATTATATACCAGAGTTTTTCATTCATCATCCATCAGTATTCAAAATCCAGATGTTTTAAATTCTTTAATGACAATTTTGGAGCAATAAAAACTTTGGTTAGTTTTATCCGATTTGTTATACAGCATTTGCTCAATATTTTATCTGTTAAATGCTGAATGATTTCTTCTCCTAGAAGAAGTATGTGAAATTACTGGTGGAAATGTAAAATCACTTTCTACTAAAAAATTCAGTTGAAATATTTTCATATTTTGATAATATTTCTTTAATGTCACATAAATTTATTTGTTGTGTATGCTGCAGTTCAACCTAACTAAGTAAAATGAATAATTTTGTTAGCAAACTCTCTTATTCCTATGTCTGTAGTGTGTGACTAAGGATGACCATGATCATACATTAAAATCTTGAATTAATATCTGACTCTTTGTTCTTTTTTCCATCCAATATTTTAAACCCCATATGTTCAACCCCTTTACTTCCATCACCACCTTCAAGGAATACTAGATTTCTTTGGCTCCTAGCTCTTAAATCTCTTCCTATTCTTCCTATTAGACATTTTTTTTCCTTTCTTGCTTGCATTTCTCCTGATACATCAATATAGCTCATTTCAAAACTTTGTCACCCTGTGTGCTTCTGCCCCTAGCTTACAGGAATTATAAATATGTGAAAATAAGTTTATCTCCTTAAATCATTCAAACATGCTGATCTGCAAATTTCTGAAACAAAAACAGTGAAAAAAATTGAGGATCCTTCATGTGTTGTTCTTTGCCTTCTTAAAAATAGAGTGATGAAGTTAAGGCTTTTAAAAGAGACTGTTTTTCTATTATTTACTTTTAAAATAATGTCTGAAATATCAAATAAACTTATGGACCTATCAGGGGCAAATGAGAGGTTTAGAATTCATTGTTAACTTCTATTCATGTATCTATCTATCTGTCTGTGTGTCTGTATTTCTGTCTGTCTCTCTATCATCTATCTATACAATTTTTTTCTTTTGCTTTTTGTGCTGTGAATTGAATGTGAAGCCTTGGGTGTTCTTGGCCAGTGAGCTAGATCTCCAACCTATAATGATACTTTGTTCTTATCACCCTCAATGCATTCTCCTATGCTTCTTCTACACTCTTACAAATAACACTTTTAAATTACAGTGACCATTTTCTTCTCACTGATCTGGATTGATAATTCAAACAAATTAAAAATTCTTGACCATTTTATTTTTGAGATTAAAATTTAATTGCTTTTCTCTCTTTTCTTTCTAAACACTCCCATTTATCCTGTTGAGTCCATATAATATTACATGTGTGTGTTCTTTAGGGTTGTCATTTTGGTATTGGACAACCAATTAATAAACTCTTCCCCAGGGAAGAATATCTTTCCCTCTCCCAGATTTCCACAGTCACCTATAATTATTTGTTTGTTTTGGTTATTGTTTTTCAAGAATTGTTTCTTTGTAAAACAGTCCTAGCTGTATTGGAGCCTGCTTTGAAGACCAGGCTGGCCTCAAACTCACAGAGATATGCTTGCCTCTGCCTCCCAAGTTCTGGTTTTAAAGGCATGCACCACCATGGACTAGATGGTTATAATTCTTAGTGTATGAGAGAGGCTTCATGGCTATTGGCAAAGCTGGAGATAGTTGTGTCACCAAACTGTATAGATTTTTTTGTAGTTTCCATGATTAGAATTCTGGCTTCTTAAGCCAGGCATTTGAATATCTAAGAAATGTATTCCAATCTTATAAGTAACCACTAGTCAGTGTCATCAGCCCTCCATAATTAATACAATCAGAAAATAACTATGACTTACAAGAAGGTTCTGGATTTAATGCTTAGTACTGTCATTGATGCTGCTACTACTAATACTGAAAATAAATCCTCAAGACATATTTAAAATATATTTATATTTAGAGAGAAATTTGGTTCTAAGATCATGATCAGAATATACACACACACAAACACACATAATGTTATACATAGACTGTCTAAAATTACCCCTTTACTAATCGTGGAAAAGCCCCTTAGACTTGGACAGGGTAGTCTAAGAAACTTCCAAATAAATACAGATTACTTCTGTTACCCTTGATTGCCTCTTATAGGGTGAAGGTAAGTGTGATAGTTTGAATGTAATTAATTGGCCTGCATAATTCCATAGGGAGTCTCACTGTTAGAAGATGTGGCTTTGTTCTAGTGGATATGGCCTTGTTGGAGGAAGTGTGTCTCTGTGGTGGGTGGCCTTTGAGGCTTCCTATGCTCAGCATACACTCTAGTGTCTCAATTGACTTCTTGTTGCCTACAAGATGTAACACTCTTAGCTCCAGCACATCTGCTTGCATGCCTCCATCCTCTCTATTGTGATGATAAATTACAGAACTTTTGAAAATGTAAGTGAACTACGCCAGGTGAATGATTGTTTTATAAGAGTTCTTGTCGTCTTGATGTCTTTTTACAGCAATGTAATGCTGAGGACACAAGACAAAAGTAAAAGTCTTCTGTACTGTATATCTTGGCATATTAATGTTTCCTCTCACACACACTGTTTCTCTCTTCTTTTTTTAAAAAAATAAGCTTATTAGTTGTTTATTTCTTTCCTCTGAATTGAAACATTTTCTCCAAGGGGTATGTTCTATACAAAAGGAATAAATGAAACATAAAGCTTAGGAAATAAAATAATAAATTTCAGGAACCTTTTGAAACTTATAAACTCCACAATGCCTCTCTCTAATGTTCATACAATCAGTAGCAATTTCTAGGATGAGGAGACTCTCTGATCATCTTATATACCTATAATTACATGGATAAAGCTTTTATAGGTCATTATATAGAAGGTGGGCTTTTAAGTGAGATAACTCCCCTGTATTTGTAAGTAAACTCTGATCTATACTCCTGTCAGAAAACTCAATGGTTGCCTCATGGTTCACTAACCTGTATTTGTAGGAATATGTTTCTTTTATGTGTCACCAGCGCTGCAACTGTTGTGAATAGATATAGATAAAGATGATGTTGAAAAGTTGCATCTAGCCATTTTATTACTGTCTAGCAAAATGAAACAACTCACTTCTTTAAAATTTAGGTACATACAAGGCTTTGACATGTTTTTTTTTATTGTAAATGTCTTATTTTTAATTTAAAATCTTTTGGGGGGGTTTCTTTTTTCTTTTTGTATTTCTTTTTTTAATTGATTTTTTGAGCTATACATTTTTCTCTACTTTTTTCCTTTCTTCTCCCCTCCCCTTCAACACTCTCCCATGGTTCCCATGTTCCAAATTTACTCAGAAGATCTTGTATTTTTATACTTCCCTTGTAGAATAGACCCATGTATGTCTCTCTTAGGGTACTCACTGTTGTCTATGTTCTCTGTGATTGTGAAAGCTAAATCAAAACAACTCTGAGATTCCATGTTACACCTGTAAGAATGGCTAAGATCAAAAAATGCTGATGACAACTTATGCTGGAAAGGTTGTGGGGTAAAGGGAACACTCCAGCATTGCTGGTAGGAGGGCAAGCTCGTACACCCCCTTTGGGTATCAGTATGGCGATTTCTCAGAAAATGAGGAAACAACCTTCCTCAAGACCCAGCAATACCACTTTTGGGTATATACCCAAAGAATGCTCAGTTGTACCACAAGGACATGTGCTCAAGCTATGTTCATAGCAGTGTTGTTTGTCTTAGCTACAACCTGGAAACAACCTAAATGCTCCTTGAACTAATAATGGATAAGAAAAATGTGGTGTATTTACACAATGGAATACTACAAAGCAGAAAAATAATGACATCTGGAAATTTTCAGGCAAATAAATGGATCTAGAAAACATCATATTTAATGAGATACTCAGACCCAGAAAGACAAATAACATATGTACTCACTCATAAGTGGCTTTTAGACATATAGCAAAGAAAACCAGTATAGTGTGTTTTTTATATTGTTAATACACTAATGAATATATCTTTTGGTAACCATACTGTAGTGTTGATATTTTCTATAATGACTATATTTTCCTGGCACAGTAAGGTAAATTGTAAATTGGAATGAAAATAGAAAGCAAGTTCTTCTTACTCACTATAAAATAAATCATATATGATAACAAGTTTTTCATCTTTAGTTGTTTAATGAGTTTAATATGAATAATTGTAGGTCTGCTAACTTGGAACACCTATAATTGCAGACAAAGTTTAGTTAGTCTGCTGATATTCTGAGTATTCTAAGGAAAGACAAGTTTTATTGGTTAAAAAAAGAAGGTAGATAATTTTAAATTTCTTGTACTGGTTATGGTTTATTGGATTTTTATTATACTTATCTCAAATACTAAAATGTATCATTTCAAAAAACCTAAAGCTAAGAGCAGATACTTTATAAAGTATAAAGAGCATCAGTTTAATTATGTTCAAAAAGGCCTAATGAATACTATCAATTATTCTCTAGTCATGAATACTTGAGTCAGATTAATTATCAACATGGACAATGATTTTAGTCTTCATTGAATTTAAATTCTAGTGCAAAGAAGATGATCAGTGATTCATCAAAAATAATTAGTACCTCTCGCTGTAGGAGCTCCTTCAGCCAATAGCCTTTAAGATACTTGGGGATGGCCTCTTATACCATAAATGCTTATACCATAAAACACTCTCTCTCTCTCTCTCTCTCTCTCTCTCTCTCTCTCTCCTCTCTCTCTCTCTCTCTCTCTCTCTCTCTCTCTCTCTCTCTCTCTGTAGCACAGCACCTTTAAATGTTTGGAGCAGGATTCAGGAACTAGGAAAGAGAATTGAATCATGTATCAGGGTTAAACAGGGTCAGATATAATGTTTAATGACTTTTTTACAAAGATTAAAAATAAGGTTGTACCTGTAGAAGTAACAGATCCAGAAGCTAGATGTATACTTATTGAATTTCTGGCTTTTGAAAATGCTGACTTAGAATGCAAAAAGCTACATGGGCTTTAAAAGTTTAGATCAGCACCAATGGGTGCTGAATAAAATTCTGAATACAATGAATGTTGAGACATTGACTATAATACTGAGGCTCTGGCATGAGAAACAATTTCGAAAGGTATGAGGCGACATCAAAATGAAAAACATTTTAATATTGGTAGAATGGGACATCTGAAAAAAGATCATAGACATAGAATTCCTCGAAATAATTTCTTGTCTCCTATGGGAATGGCAAGAATTGGTAGTCTCAGCCTTCTGGAATATGTAGGAGGTGTGGCAAAAGGCCCACACTGTATAAATAAATGTAGATCAACAAAAGACAGACAAGGCATCCTGATACCATAGGTGAACTCCTTCGGGTGTCTCTCACAGGACCCCGTATTGAATATATTCCAGTCATTTATGTACAGATGAGCCAACCTTGAAGTTGAGAGAGCAGGAGAGCTGATCCTGCCCTCTCCATTCACTTTCCGTATGGTGGCATGGATGAGGGAAAGATGCCCTCCCTCTATTTGCACCTTTTTATCTTCTGCAAGAGAGTTGGCACAGAGATCCCAAAGTGAGAGAGCTTGTCCTGCCCCTTACCTGCTGCAGCATATAGGAGAACAGGCCTGATTGGCAGTATGCAGATGAGTTTGTCCTGAGGACATGAGAGCAGGAGAACTGACCCTGTTCCCTACAGAAATTGGGAGAGCTGGCTCTGGAAGTGAGTGTGAGGACCCAAGAATGGGAGAATTAACCCTGCTCTTTGCTGCAAGATGCAGTTCGTGAGCTAACCTAGGTAGTGCTGGAGAGCTTGCTGGGGTAGTGATGATATGAGCAACCCAGCTATAACTCAGGCCCAGAAGCAGGGGTATGAGTTGGCTCACCACATCATCCATCTCATATATGAACTGTTGGAACATGTAAGGGTTTTACCTGTAGAGACAAAAATGTCAAGAGTCTCTAAGACACAGGACAACAACATGATATATAAGGGATACTAGACATCAAAATACCAAATAATCTAATTAAAAGTGGGGCACAGATCTAAACAGAGAATTCTCAACAGAAGAATATGAAATGGATAAAAGACATTTAAAGAATTGCTCAATATTCTTAGTCTATAGAGAAAAGAAAATCAAAACAACTGAGGTACCACCTTATACCCGTCAGACTGGCTAAAATCAAAAACACTGGTGGCAGCGTACGTTGGAGAGGATGAATAATAAAGGGGACATTCTTCCACTGCTGGTGAGAGTGCAAATTTGTGCAGCTACTCTGGAATCAGTGTGGTGGTTCCTTACAAATGGGAATCAACTTACTTCAAGAGCCAGCAATACCACTATTGGGCATATACCCAAAAGATGCTCAATCACACTCCAAGTTACTTGCTTAAGTATGTTCATAGCACCATTATTTGTAAAAGCCAAAACCTCAAAACAGCCTAGATGCCCTTCAACTGAAGGATCAAAAAAGAAAATGTAGTATATTTACACAAAGGAGTATCACTCAGCTGTGGAAAACAATGACATCATGAAATAATTGTAGGCCAATTATTAGAACTCGAAAAAAAAATCATCCTGAGTGTGGTAACCCAGACCCAGAAAGACAAAAAAATGTATGTACCCACACATAAATGGATATTAGACATAAAGCAAAGGATAACCAGGTTATAATCCACAGCCCCAGAGAAACTAGGTAGCAAGGAGGACTTTAAGAGGGACAAGCATGGAGACCTCCAGGAAAGGGAAATAGTTAAGATCTGATCAAATTGGGAAGGGGTGGAAGGGAGGGGATGGAGGTTGGGAACATGAGGAATTGAGATGGCTGAGTATGGGAGAGACAGAGAGAGAGAGAGCAATGGAGAAGATATGTTGATAGAAGAGCCATTATGGGGTGATGAAGAAATCTGGGGCTAAGGAAATTCTTAGGAATCCACAATGAGGACTCCATCTAAAATTCCTAGCAATAGTAGAGAGGGTACTTGAACTGGCATTCCCTGTAATCAGATTAGTGACTGCCTTAATTTTCATTACAGAGCCCACATCTAAGTAACAGTTGGAATCAAATGCAGAGATCCACAGCAAAGAATTAGGCTGAAATCCTGGTTGTTGATTGAACAGAGCGAGGAGGGATCATTTTAGCAAGGGGAGTCAAGATCATGATGGGATAAACCACAGAGACAGCTGACCCCAGCTAGTGGGATCTCGAGGACTCTGATTAGTAAACTGGGGAACCTGCATGGGATCAAACTAGGCCCTCTGAATGTGGGTGATAGTTAGGTGGCCAAACTGTTTGGTGGCCTCTGGGAAGGAGAACCAGGACTTATCCTGGGTGCATGAACTGGCTATTTCAAACCCATTCCCTAAGGTAAGATATCTTGCTCAACCTTGATGTAGTAGGGGAGGGTCTTCATCCTGCCTCAACTTGGTATGCCAAACATGGTACAGTCTCTGAGGGAGGTCTTACCCTTGTGAGAAGTGTATGGTGTTGAGATTGGGGGATGTGGGATGCAGAAGAAGGGGAGGGAGGGGGAACTGGAGTTGATATGTAAAATTAAAAAAAATTAAATTAAAAACAAAGGGGAGAAAAATCAGCTCTAGTGAGATCCCATTATATATAGTGTAGCAAAAGTCAGAGGCCTGGAACCAGACCAATGACTCACAGCAATGAATACTTACAAGTAAAGATATATAGATTAAAGAGTATACCGTGTTATTCACTGATGATTTAAATATTATTAATCAATGTATGCAACTTTCTCTTTAAATTTACATGTGATTTCTATCATAAGAATATCCACAGAGGATTATTTTAAGTAATATTTGTATTCTTGAGTCCAAAACACTGACACTTGTGTTAAGAATCAGTTGAAATATTTATTCGATAGCTTGCTTCACTATCCTCTTCCAATGTGATACAGTGGATAGTAGATTCCAAAAAGAGTATGTAATCATAAATAAGATGATTTTCATTGATATAACTTGCAAATTCTTTAATAGAAAATTCTTGGAACTGCGAGAAAATGACTTTATTTCTTTTCTGTCATGGGCAATATGTGTTCCTTCTTAGATCACTGTTAAAAACATAAAGCATCTTCAAAAGTCCTGAGAGGACAAATATGCTTACAACTAGAATCACAATTTTTAGAATAGAATAATTAAAGTAAAATATAAGTCATATTTTAAAAACTGGTCTGTAATCATTGTTTTATGCATTGATTCCTTATGCAAGTTTTCTATAAAGTCTTATTTTTATTCCCTAATTTAGTGCTCTATAAAATGAGAGCAGACTTCTGGAGTGCATAAATTACAGTCAAAATAAATATTTAAAAAGTGGTGAATGTATATTTTATATGCTTTAATGAGAAGATGAATACAGTTCAGTTTTTGTATTTTGTATTCATATCATATATCCCTGCACCATATATTATTTAAACATTTAAAGATTACAGCTAGTTAAATTATTTTCTGAGGTAATATGTTTCATATATATACTAAAAACATTTTAAAATCTATAAAAGAATAGTGAAAGTTATGTTTTTAAACAAGAAAGGATGTGTTAAGTAACTATTGCTATAGACATAAAATTATAGATACAGTTATATTTATAGGTTTGCAAATATAACAGCAAAACTATTAGTAAGATTTAAATTTTCTATAATTTTCAGAAAGCAGATTTGTTTTTTGTTAGTTGGGCCTTGGTAGGTATGAGATATAAAGAATAAAATACGTATTCACTTATATCATCGATTGTCTTTTTATGTGATGTGTATTTAAAGTGCATTGTGATATGACAAATATCCCGACCCATACTGTTGGATTCAGGTAACCATAGCTACTCAAGAAGAAGAAGATAAAGTAAATGTAAAGGTTCTTAATAAGAGTGATGTGAATACATTATTCAATAAAATACTTTATTAAATCAGTGGGGGTGATATTAGAATGATAATGAACTTTTCCACTATGGTGACTTCAGTGCTATTGTTAGAGGCAATGTTATTTCCATCTCAATTTTCATAATAATTAACACATTAAATCTAATTTCTATGTGAAAATATCTTAGTTCATAATGTTTTTAAGACAAGTTATTTATAGATATAAGGCTGTGTTAGCTTTTACTTCTCATTCAAATTGTGAAACTTAGGTGTTGGTATAACATTAGACAAACACAAAACAGTTATTTGTACCAGGATATTGGTTTTTAAGGGTTTCTATATTAGATTTATATGATATCTTTTAATTGTAGTAGCATTATTAACAATACAAACAGACAAAGCCATTTACCCCAGAATAGGAATTAATATCCAATATTTTATTTAATACTTCAAACACTCTTGTCAGGCCCACATTAAAATAAGATATATGTAACACAATTTGTGTTGTTACAGTGTGCCAAGATACTTTCCAGGGTTTGTAAAGTATTTAGGTAAAATAATAAGAATTGAGCTCAAACTTGCTATGTTGTACCAGTTAAGTTTATTTTTTTTTAGAAATTACTAATCTTGTTTTATTTAATCATATTAAATAGTTATTATGGTATACTTTAATGTCTACAATGTAAAAACTTAAGTGAAAATGGAGTTTTAAAATGAGTAATATAGCAAATATTCTTAGAAATGCAGGTGGTAAATCAGTATGAATAGGAGATTGTAACATTAACCAAAATGACAAAGATGTCAAAGTAAGCCTGAGCATTAACAAGCAATGGGTATGACTTATGACTTCTCCTGATACGACCTTGGAAATTGTCACTTTACAGTAGCCAACTTTCCTTTCTCCTGATTTTTATGTTGTATCCATGAATGTTTATGAATGTTTTCAAAGACTGTATTTCCTGTAAGCATAATGCCACTGATAATTAATAACAAATAAATGGTAATTTTTTTTTTTTTTTTTTTTTGGTTTTTTGAGACAGGGTTTCTCTGCGGCTTTGGAGCCTGTCCTGGAACTAGCTCTGTAGACCAGGCTGGTCTCGAACTCACAGAGATCCGCCTGCCTCTGCCTCCCGAGTGCTGGGATTAAAGGCATGCGCCAGCAACGCCCGGCTCTAAATGGTAATTTCTGAACCATATCAGGACTTTTTATATATTGTGAGTGGCACATAAACTGCAAGCTGCAGCTCCTGTGTGTGTGTGTGTGTGTGTGTGTGTGTGTGTGTGTGTGTGTGTAGTCTAAAAGCCATTGTCAGAAATTGTTCCTTGAGTTTTATTTACCATTTCTTTGTTAGATAGTTTCTTCCTGACTTGGACATGGCCATGTAGGAAAGTCAACCAGGCCATGATTTCCAGGGATTTATTTTCCTCTACTTTTTCAGCATGAGGTCTATAAATTCAGGCCACCACATTCAGCACTTTAAAAAAAATATTGAACATGGATAATGGAGGTAAATGTTAGGTCTTTGTGTTTACATAGCAAGCACTGTGATGACTGAACTGTCTTTCCTGGACAACGTTTGTCTTTCATATAATATACCTTTATCATATTCTTTCTGAACCACCAACTCTTCCCATAAGCACTGTTTCTACTCATAAATACTCATGTTCCATAACTCCCTCTAAAGAAAGACAAAAAAAGGAAAATGAATGGAAGAAAGGGAGGAAGAAAGATTAAAAAATAGAAAAGAAAACAACTTCCTAAAAGCTTGGAGTCCTTGTTTATGAGACCTTAAGTGGAGCATGGAAGATATATCACTGTTAGGACTGAAGAAGTTTAATGGTCCCTCTCCCAACAGTCATCACAGGTAAATAACTTCTTGGCTAGGAGAATGTCTTTGTGCCCACTTTCTGTCCTCCTTGCTGGGAATTAATTGTGCAGGCCTTATGTATAATGTCACCCTTTCCTTGAGCTCATATGTGTGTCTGCCCTGTTGTTTGTAGAAAATTCTGTATCATTAATATTGTCTTCAACCTCTGGCCCTTACAATATTTCTTTCTGTCTGCTCTTCTGTATAGTTGCCTGAACCCTGAGAGGAAGGATTTGATATGAGTGCTTCAGAGACTCTCTCCCTTTGTGGGCTGTCAAGTTGTAGTTCTCTGTGTCAATCCCCATTTACTCTAAAAACAAAGTTCTGTGTCATGATCTGAACAATGCACTGATCTAACTGGAAAGAAGACATTGTCCAAAAAGGGGAATGTATAATTCAGCTTTATAACAAGGTAAAGGAAAATTAGAACACAATGGTTGAATATGTAAGAAGATGGGAACACAAGGTAATGGAGGAAAAGGGGGAATGATAAATAAAACTTAGATTTTTAATAGAAAGCTACATTAAAACTTGTTACTACAGAAGCTGCATAAAACATAGATATGTGAAATTTTTTTTAAATGGAAACAGCATATAATGGGGGAGACAATACCTTAACCTGACATTATCTTCTTCCTATTGAATAAAATCCCAAGTACTTAGAGTGGTTTGAAACTTTTATTCATTGACTAAAGGGGCCCCATAGACACTCTGAAAGACTATAGATTATTGCCAATACTTCTGATTACCATCTACAACTTGATAATAATTACTTATTGATGAGACTTTCACATACTTATGATACACAAAAAAATGAAGAGATATTGTAGGTACTTATCTGAAGGCTTCACTTCTAAGTACTAGTTTTACTAATGCTATCAGGTGTTATGCATGATACCACAAAAGAAAAGTAACCTTCAACCTGGTTCAACTACAAATGATTTGAACTATAATCATGATTTGTTAGCCAGATATGCTTACTTGTGCAATTGTGATTCAAACATTAGTGGTGTAGACACCATTTTTTTTAAAAAAATATACAGTTAAGGCCCATACAATGATGTAGAAACTATATTTGTCATTGTCAATAAGGCTAAGAACCTTAGACTAAATTGACCATTGACTCAGGGAAGACGATTTATTCTGTCAAAAGAGCTTAGTCATAAAATTATTCCTAATAACATTAAATATTGTTTAACATGAACTTTTGAAATTAAACTCATATTCTTATGCTTGCTGGGGTAGTACTTTGTCAAATGATTCATCTCTCCAGACAAAACTGGGCAATTTTAAATTTCAAAATACCCCCTCCACCCCAACAATCAACAATCACTATCTTTTCTTATGTTGCATATACTGAAGCAAAAGAAAAAAAACAAGCAAACAAAAAATATCAAGTACACAAATACTTATATTTGTTTTTGTGAGTATGTAAGAACATCCTGCCGGCCTGCAGGGCACACACTTACCCCTCTGGTTGGATCTCCTGGTACTGGATCAGGGCCACTTGCTGACCAGGAACCTCACAGAAAAAACAAGCAGGCTTGTTAACCCAATTAAAAAATGGGTTACTAGCCGGGCGGTGGTGGCGCACGCCTTTAATCCCAGCACTCGGGAGGCAGAGGCAGGCGGATCTCTGTGAGTTCGAGACCAGCCTGGTCTACAAGAGCTAGTTCCAGGACAGGCTCCAAAACAAAAAAAAAAAAAAATGGGTTACTGAATTGAACAGAGAATTCTCAACAGAAGTTCAAATGGCCAAAAGATACTTAAGGTCATGTTCAACTTCTTTAGTGATTAGGGAAATGCAAATCAAAACAACTTTGAGATACCATCTTACATCTGTCAAAATGACTAAAATCAAAAACACCAATGATAGCCTATGCTGGAGAGGATGTGGAGTAAAGGGAACACTCATCCATTGCTGGTGGGAATGCAAGCTTGTACAACCACTTTGGAAATCAGTGTGGCAGTTTCTCATGGAACTGGGAATCATCCTACCTCAGGATCCAGCAACTTGGAAATATACCTGGAGATTCTCAATCATACTACAAAAGCATTTGTTCAACTATGTTCATAGCAGCACTATTTGTAATAGCCAGAACCTGGAAACAACCAAGATGCCCCTCAATGGAAGAATGGATAAAAAAAGTGTGGAATATATAGACGTTAGAATACTACTCAGTGGTAAAAAACAACGACATATTGAATTTTGCATGCAAATGGATGGAAATAGAAAACACTATCCTGAGTGAGATAACCCAGACCCAAAAATATGAATATGGTATGTACTCACTCATTAGTGGACTCTAGCCATAAACAAAGGAAACGGAACACATAGTTCAAAAGCCTAGAGAAGCCAAATATCAAGGTGGTCCCAAAGAAAAACATATATAGATTCTCATGGAAATTGGAAGCAGATAAGAACACCGGGCAAAAGCTGGGAGCATGGGGGTGGGGGTAGGGGGGGGGATAGGTTGGAGGAAGGGGAGAGAGGGAGAGGGAATGGAGAAGGGAAGGATTGGGGAGAGCTTGGGGGAGTGGGAGGGCTGAGATGGAGGAAGGGCAGATATGGGAGCAGGGAAGAAGATATCTACATTAAGGGAGCAATTTAAGGGTTGGTAAGAGTCTTGACTCTAGAGAGGAACCCATGTGTCCATGGGGATATCCTCAGCTAGGTCCTTGGGCAGCAGAGGAGAGGGTGCCTGAACTGGCCTTGCCCAATAATCACACTGATGTTTATCTCGAATAACACCATAGAATCTTCGTCTGGCGACAGAGGGAGATAGTGACAGAGACCCACATCAAAGCACTGAACTGAGCTCCCAAGGTCCAGTTGAAGAGCAGAAGGAGGGGGAAGATGAGCAAGGAATTAATGGTCATGAGGGGTTGGTCCACCCACTGAGACAGTGTGCCTGATCTAATGGGAGCTCACCAAATCCAGCTGGACCGGGACTGAATGAGCATGTGATCAAACCGGACTCTCTGATGTGGTTGACAATGGGAGCTGTCTGAGAAGCCATTGATAAAGGCACTGGGACTTGTTTCTATTGCATGTACTGGCTTTTTGGGAGCCTAGTCTATTTGGATGCAAAGCTTCCTAGGCCTGGATGAAAGGGGGAGGGCCTTGGACTTTTCTCCTGGCAGGATACCCTGCCCTCTGTTAAGTCTGGACGGGGAGAGAGGAGAGTGAGTAGGGGAGTGGGAAAGGAATGGGAGGGGGGAGTGGAAATTTTTTAATGGAAAAATAATAAAAAAATAACAGAAAAAAAGAATATCCTATTCTTCTTTCATGATGGCAGAAAGATTTTCTAAGAGAACTTTGTGAATAGATCTGCATCTTTGTGGAAAGTTACAGTTCATTTGTACTTCAAGCAGTTCATGCAGATTCTATATAGCTATAAAATGGATGCATAATAACAACTTGACTGAGAAATTATGCTGTTTGTATTGTAGATAAAAGTATTGAATATGACTAACATTAAAATTAGTTTGCTTATTAATAAAACCTAGGAAACATATTTGCTGAGGTTTGCCTACAAATTGACAAAATAATCATAACAAAAGACAAAATAATCATAAAATGAAATGTCATTGTAGGAAAATGGTTCTTGTCTTACTGTTTGTTGGTTATTCTTTCCAGTGCCTTGCAGATTCAAATTAAATATTCTACCACAAGACTACATCTCCGGCCCCAGGTTGAACTATTTTCATAAACAAACAACCATCAGTTATATATATCTTATTCATATAAAAATAAATAATATTGGGAATAATGACATTTGATTTTTTTAAAACTGGATAATTTTTAAGTTAAATGAATAAAAATGATTTATGAGCCTATGTTAGTTAATATATGCTACATTCATAATTTTGGAACATATATATCAGTGAATCACATAAAATTACTTTAAACTAAATTTTTTGAATTCATTAATTGATTCTTTAATTGGACAAATACTTATAAGCATGTACTACACCTCAAATTGTCCTATCCATTAAGCATTTATTTTTGGAAAAATAAAGGAACTTTTCCTGAAACAATTAAACAATTAAAGATGAAATTATGTTGGCAACATGTAAAGAGTAAAGGGTTACCTGGAATGACCCGTTAGAAACTGATATTATAGTGAGATAAAAATGAGGAATAACATTACAGACAAAGGTGGTGTATCTGTTTTTTGATATAAAAATATTCCAACTCTTTGTTAAAAATAAATATTCTTAAATATTCTTGTTCTAGAAGAGGGCTGTGCATTGGAAGGAAGATTAAATATTGCAGAGGGTATGCCTTGGGAAAATGAAACCACTTGTCATATTGAAATATTTAGATTAAATTAAAGAGTATGAAGAGATGCCATGGGCATGTTGTCTATAGGAAAGGTGTATATTTTAAAGGATATTTTATAAACTGAACAGCATTTTTTTATAGAGAGCAAATTAAGGACAGTGGAAAATAATGGAGTAAACTTAAAAGATGGGTGTGTCCTGGTCAGAGTCTATCTTAATATTTGATTTCACAATTTGATGTATTTCACCAAGGGTTAGAATAAGAAAGTAAAAAGTAAATGAATTATTTTTGAAACCTGTTTAATTTATTGCTGTAAATTTTAAAGTAATGAAGAAAAACATGAGTTTTTACCAAAACTGTCTAAACTCTGCATGGTATATGCCAGCTAAGTGATTTTTTTTATTAGTTCTTTAGATTCAATGACTAGCATTGCCAGTAAGTTAATGGCTATGGATAAGACAGTCTGAGTAGTTGGCAGGAGGTTGTAGTAAGTGATAACATATGACAGAAGACCATGTTACTTCAAGAGTCTCCTGTTATCTCTGTATCTCTCTGTAGCCTAAGTACTCCTCCTTGGTATTTGGATTTCTGATTGAGTTTTTCTCTTATTAGTTAGAAAGGAAACATCTCAAGTGAGATGCAGAACATGGAGGAATGGGTGTTTAATGTGAAGAGTAACTTTTTTTGTTGTTGTTCTGATGAAAGACCCAGACCTTAAAACTTTTAGAAGTCCCTATCTCATGAGATCCATACTTCCAAGTCTGAAAATTTCCTTTTGGCACTGTAACAGTTTCTTTTCAATTTCTTCAAGGAGTTTTGATGTCCTGTTTGCCAAAGAAAAATCAAATTCCACTTCCTGATACTAATATTCAATACTGGTGTACTGGGCAGTCTAACTTATCTTCTAGGTTTTAAGAACATTTATGTGATGACTATAGCTTTTCTTACTCAAAGTCAACTGTGGGTTTTTTTTGTTTGTTTGTTTATATGTCTCTGACAATAACATTTATCTGAAATATAGTGACAATTAAATTCAAAACTAAACTGAACTCAAAGTATTTTTTTGTGTTCATTTCTGTATGGAACATTGCTATATTTCATTAGTTCTAGTTCTTTCCACTGAAGTTGTTACTCGAGCCAGATATGTTACAATGCCTCAGGATTTCCATCCCTACAGCTCAGTTATAATACAGTATTGCATAGTCTCTCCTCACTAACTCTAACATTGTCAATGTAATCCTGTATGATCATGACTCATCATTTTCGGTAGATTAGTCTTGTTTAGCTCTCTCCCTCATGTAAAACACTCCAGCAATCTAACTAGGTTTTAATATCAGAGTTCTTCTTCAGGTTCCTGAATCAGAAGCCTGGGAATACCCTTTCTTTGCCTGGATAGTTTTCTCTTGGTTTCTTATTGCTTCCACTATAAGGAAGGTAAAATTTTATTTTATGTACACATTGAAACACAAAAACAAAATTATTAAAATATTTTAGACAGCATCTCTGAAAATCACATTTGGGTAATTTGTTTTCTAAAGTACTATTTATCTCATGTAAGTTTTATCACAGAGAGTATGAAGTTTGTAATGGCATGATTTAACATAAACTGAACCTATAACCCTTTTTAATGATAGCCCGAATCTTGTCTTTTTTTCTCACTACTAAACACCTGTGATTCCTAGATAAATGCCAAAATAGTTCCCCTTTAATGTGGGATTTCTCTCTGCATGCTATGAATATGTTTTATTACAATTGGTTAATAAAGAAGCTGCTTTGGCCTATGGCAGGATGGAATAGAGATAGGCAGGAAAACTAAACTAAATATGAGGATAAAGAAAGCAGAGTCAGGCAGATGCCATGTAGCTACTGAAAGAAAAAGATGCCAGAAAATGACCGGTGAGCCACAGCCTCATGGTGATACATAGATTAAAAGCAATGGGTTAATTTCATATGTAAGAGCTAGTTAAGAGTATGCATGAGGCATTTGCCAAACATTGTAATAATTAATATTGTTTCTGTATAATTATTTGAGTCTGGGTGGCCAGGAAATGAAAGTGGAGTCTCTGTTTGCATCCCATTACTTGTTTTACTTGTACCTGAGAAAATGATATTATAGAGATTTTATAGAAATATATTTGAAGTTAATATCATTTCAGTCCCATGGAAAAGTAAATAGAAGACTAAAAATATTATGGTAGACTGGAAATAGTGACAGGTTCTGGTCATACAAACAGTAGATAGGTTAAGTCAGAGGGATAGCGTGTGTGAGCCCATCCAGGGTTATGTAGTCAGACACTGTCTAAAAATATCATGAAAACAAATGATTGTAGAGATCAGAAGTTCAGACATACAGGAGTAACAATTTTTTGAACCTTTAGAATATTAGCTGAAAATTGTTCCCATAGAGAAAAAGGAACATTTTAAAAGAATGTATTCTCTCATTGTATATTATTTTCAAAGGTATGTAAACAATACTTACATTGTTTTGATTATTACATAAGGAAATTTGTTGTTATATAGAAAGGAACATGTTACAAATTTTGTGCAGAAATTACTAAGATGGTAGATAATGTTTTAGTAGATTTTGAATATTGGGCAACTATTAAATAAATCATTAAGAGATTAATGTTTGAAAATAATTCAGTAAAAAAAATGGGGTACAGACCTAAACACAGAACTTTCAACAAAGAAATCTAAAATGGTGGAAAGAGGCATAAGGAAACAATCAACATCTTTAGCCAAAAAAAATGCAAATCAAAACAACCCTAAGATTCCATCTTACACTTATAATAATGGCCAGGATCAAAGATACTGATAATAACTTATGTTGTAGAAGTTGTGGGGTAAAGGGAACACTCCTCCATTGCTGGTGTGATTGCAAACTGGTAGAGTTGCTTTGGATATCAGCACTCTAATTTCTCAGAAAGTTAGGAAACAATCTACCTTAAGACCCAGCAATATCACTTTTAGGTATATACCCAAGGGATGCTCAATTATACCACAAGGACATGTGCTCAACTTTGTTCATAGCAGTATTGTTTCTCATAGCCAGAACCTGGAACCCCTTGACCAAAGAATGGATAAGAAAAATGTACATTTACACAATGGAATACTACACAGCAAAAAATAAATAAATAAATAAATAAATAAATAAGTAATAATGACATCTTGAAATTTGAAGGCAAATGGGTGACTCTAGAAAACATCATATTGAGTGAGGTAGCCCAGACACAGAAAAACAACTATCATATGCACTCACTCATACATGGCTTTTAGACATAAAACAAAGAACCAGCTTACAATTCACAATCCCAGAGAACCTAGACAACAATAAGAACCCTAAGAGAGACTTACATGGATCTAATCTCCATCTGAATAGAAAAAGACAATATCTCCCAAATAGACAAAGAGCATGGGGACAATGGTAGAGGGAAGAAGGGGAGGGGAGAGGAAGGGGGGAGAGAGGAGAAAAATATATAGCAAAATAAAAACAATTAAAAAAAATAAACATCTCTCTGAACCCCTGGGAACCCTTCTGAACATGGCGGACAATGAGGGCTGATGAGAAGCCAAAGACAATGGCACTGGGTTGTGATCCTACTGCATATACTGGCTTTGTGGGAGCCTAGCCTGTTTGGATGCTCACCTTCCTAGACCTGGATGGAGGGGGGAGGACCTTGGACTTCCCACAGGGCAGGGAACCCTGACTGCTTTTTGGACTGGAGAGGAAAGGAGAGAGGAGTTGGGGGTGGGGAGTGGGGAGAGGGCGAGGAAAAAGAGAGGCCAGGAAGAGGCTGAAATTTTAATTAATAAATAAATAAGCAGTGATCTAGAAAAAAAGGTTAATGTTTGGGCTGGAAAGATGCCTCAGAGGTTAAGAGCACTGACTGCTTCTTTTGTACATCCTGAGGTCAGTCCCCAGGAACCACATGGTGATTCATAGCCATCTGTAATGATATCTGTTGCCCTCTTCTGGCCTGCATAGATACATGCAGGCTGAATATTGTATACATTAAAAATAAATCTTTTTTATGTTTAAGAAAGCAATTACAAAGGAAAAAACAAACAAAATATTATTTAAAAACTTTACTTTTTAGGTATAAAAATATGCCTATCAATATTTATAATGAAACTTCCATATGACTCTATAATTGTGATGCTTTAATATTTTCCTTTATTAAATATTTATAAATTTGATCCTTGGTATTTTTAAAGTGAATTTTATTTTGCATAAGCTTATGCAAATGCAAGAACATATATAATTAGTTAGAACACACTTGGTTGATTATTTTTTAGATTGAGGCTATTCAGGTTTATGTAGCTAAAACCTGTCTAAAATATCCTTTAAAATACTGAGAAATTTAATAATAAAAGAGAAATAAGAAATGTTGAAATAATAAATAAGTAGTTTTAAAGGTTCTTTCAGCCTTTAAAAATTAAGGCAGAAAAACTCAGCCAGGTTGAACTCAATATGATATACAATATTATATGTTAATGTTCTATAGATTTCTATTAGGATCAATTCAAATATTAAGATTGAGTTAGTTGGTCTTAGAATGAAATTCAATTAAACCTGCACTTGCTTTATTTAATGCTAAGTAAATCAGTTTTTATAGATTAAAATTCTTAAAAATAATTGGCAAGTGGTTATATAATTCAAGATATGTGTATTTTCTTTCATATGTGTTCAAGTTTTCTTTTTATGGTTCTTTAAAGGAAACATAGGTGCCGACCCATTCTAAGAAAACATTGAGCTGCTGAGGGATAACCCATTCCTTAGTTCATAAATTTATCTAGTAGAAGAATCATAGTTAGGGTTTCTGCTGCTGTGATGAAAATACCATGGCCAGAGCAGCCTAGAGAGGCAAGGGTTTATTTGGCTCATGATTCCAAATTGCTGGTCATCACCAAATAAAATCAGAGCAGAAATTCAAACAGGGCAGAACCCTGAAGACAGATGCAGAAATCAAAGAAAAGTACTGCTTGCTGTCTTGCTCCTCTTTACTTCTTCAGCCAGTTTTCTTACAGAGCCACAGCTAAGATAAGCACAATAACTGGGTAATGCCCCCTTAACTGCTAATTAAGAAAATACCAGATCTAGTGGAAGAATTTTCTTAACTGAGGTTTCCTTATTTGAGATGGCTTTAGCTTGTGTCTAGCTGACATAAAACTAGCCGTTGCAGGAAGCAAACTGAAAAACAAATAATTGAAAGAACCATGGGAAATATGATGAAACGTTTGGAAAAAGGGACCTTGAATATCATGAAGTCCTAAGTAATATTTTTAACATTTCCCTATAGCAAGTCCACTCATTTATCAAAACATGCTATAACTTTTAATACCTGTTTATATTTCTTATAAGATTATTTATTTATTATGTAATAATATTTAGTGAAACTATTAGGTCTAGGGATCTAAGTGAGAAATTAAGTTGGTGGAAGATAAATAGCTAGCACACAATAAAAGGAAAGTAATGAAAACCCTAAGAACCGAAAAGAGATGGTAGCAATCCAATGCATTGCAGCTACACTAGAGAGTGCCATTTTAGGATACATTCATAGGTTAAATTTGGCTAAGGAGATAATAATAGGCTTACAGCTCTTACATTCTTTCCATTTCTTCTCCTTCTTTAATGTCTCCTGAGCCCTGGGAATTAGAGAGTTATATAAATATTCTACTTAGGGCAGATGACCACAGAGTCACTTATTCTCAGCCCTTTGACCAGTTGTAAGTTTCTGAATAACCATTATGTATCATCACAGGATTTGGACAAGGCTACTAAGGATTTGAGAGAGAGAATCATAGCTTCTCTTTCCTTTATAAAAGTGTTATGACATCTGGATAGCTATACATATACATATATGTATAAATCATACCAATAACCCTATAATTATAAGCTTATAATCTACATAGCATTTGAGAAAAATTGGTCACAGTCATATAACTTTTTGAGAAGAAAACAAGGAAAAAGTTTCCATGATCAAGACTCTTAAGAGAGTATATGATTACTAAATATTGAATAATAAACATGTATGAGAGAAAACTAAAAAGAAGCTATAATGAGAGATTAAAATAAACATATCAGAATATCTAAAATAAAAACAATTAGCATGTCTACTATGGTTTAGCAAACTACAATGTAAAATATGTAATTTAACTGAAATTATAAAGCAAGGTAGAATGTTACTTGCAGAAGGTATAGATTATCAAGTAAAAACGCCATCACAGACAATGGATGTCATTTTTCCAGTTGATTATCTCAGTGGGTCCAAGAGACTTACTATACAATATAAGAGAATGTCACATTGTTCTTGTTTACCAGAAAACCTTTAGAGAGAAGCTATGTTTCTAAACACATACACTTAATTCAAAGTACTTGGAAAAATCAAGTTACTGCATACTTGGCAATCTCTTGCTTGATTGCTAGAAGTCATAGTGTTGGAAGTTCCCATACAAGCAGCTGAAGGAGACAGATTTCCAACAGTCCTATCTAGGTTTAAATTCTGCAAGTTTTAATAATGAACATTTTATAAGATATGCTCAATTGTACAAGAGTGGTACTCATATGGGAAAACAGTAATAGCAGTCTGATTGGACATAAATCCCACTCAGTAGGAGAATATTCATGTCTGTTGCTGAGCCAATAACTCATGACAGAGAGATCATAGACCCTAAAGTATAATTTTCTACTTCTACTTTAGTAAAGGTATATATTATCTAGCTGTCTTCTAAATACATTTGTTCACAGAAAAGTGCATCACTTCTTCTCATTGAATAAAATTTGTTTTGCAGCAGATGAAGCTTTTACAGGGAAGGAAATAGAACAAAATGTGGAGATAATGTTATTATGGAGAGTTCATTCTAAAACAAGTATCTGTAATCCAAAGTATGTATCATAAACCCAGATAACATTATGGATACAGAGGGAGAAAAATTTCAAGAGCCAATGGATTCATAGGATTGTTCCAAAATACTCTTTTCTGGGTGTAACATTTATATTGCATCTATTAACTCTCAACATCTACAGTTGTCTACACAGACCTGTACAAGGCTGTACTAGTCCACATCATGGCATGGAGGTACTCAACAGGTTACACTCCAACTCAAAAAATATACACAACCAACAACTTCTGAAGGAGGAATAGAATGTTTTATACAGGGATAATACTGAGAAATGCTTAAGTAATCTGTCCTACCATCATATGTTTAAAGACAATGTCAACAGGACAAAGGACGTGTGTGTGTGTGTGTGTGTGTGTGTGTGTGTGTGTGTGTGTGCTAGTTGGATAAGAGGGCATGGAATGGAGAGGGTAGATGTAGGGAGCATAGCATAAGCTGTGTGGTAAGGAAGGGATGGATATGGTCAAAATTCATTAATCAAAGATGAGATTTTCAAAATATAGTATCACACTAAATAATCAGGAGAATATAAAGAAGTTAGACAACTCATATAGGATTGTTCAAAATATAAAATTATAAAACCTTTGAAATTTTGCATAATTTATTTTGAGATTTAATTTATATCATTTTGTAGTATTTCACAGCAATTTGTGGTAATTATTTCAGAAAAATGACAGCTGTTTCAATTTATTCCTTGGCTTTTAAAAGTTCAAATTGGAAGTAATAAAAATGTCCTTCAATGGAAAAATTGATAACCAAACTATTACATGAATTTTGGGGAATGCAGTTCATTAGTGAGCAATTAGCAGTTTGAACAGAAAAGAGGAGAAACATAAGTGAAAAGGAAAGGATAATGAAAAAACTATAGATAGATAGATAGATAGATAGATAGATAGATGTAGACAGATAGATATAGATTAGATATAGATATATATTATGTATATAATGTTCTCAAAATGTCCAAACTGCACGTTTAAGAGACATGCTACTTGTATTCAAGGGTTAGAAAATTTGGAGGTGGTTATCAGTCTATAAGAAAATGAAGATGGCAAATGAGATATATATTTGTATGTGGTAGACTAGTTATATATTTTCATTTTAGTAATCTTTACATTGCTTTATACAACATAAAAGTGGCATAGAATTATATACCCCTATGCAGCAATAGAAGCGGAAGCGGGAAGAGAGCATGAGGGATCAGGATGGTCAATATGTGGGAAGGACAGAGAGGGAGATCAAGAAAAGAGATACCCTGATAAAGGGAGTCATTATGGTATGGTAAGGGAGAAACCTGGCACTGAAGAAATTCCTAAGAATCCACAAGAATGACCCCAGCTACTCAGCAATAGTGAAGAGGGTGCCAGAACTGGCTTTTCCCTGTAATCAAATTTATGGTGACTGTTGAAATAGCAGCGGAGGGGCTGCGTCCCCAACACCCCGGCCGCTCCCACGGCTAGCTTTACCCGAAATAATTACACGGACACTGTATTCCTTTAAGCACTGCTTGGTCCATTACTATCTAGCCTCTTCTAGGCTAACTCAAGCACCTGGACTAACCCATTTCAAATAATGTGAGTAAGCACCCCAAGGTGCGCTTACCAGGAAGATTCTAGCCTACATCCACCTTGGGTCGGAGCTTCATCCCTCTGCCTCAGAGAGCAGAGCTATCCCATCTGCCCGCTAGACAGGAGCATGGTGTCTCTCTCTGAGGCATCTGGCTCTGAGCGGAGCTGCATGCTTTCGGACCTCACTTCCTCTTCCGCTCGCATTTTGTTCTGTTTACTCCACCCACCTATGTTCCTACCTATCAGGACCAAGGCAGTTTATTTAACCAATATAATCAACAGATTGATATATGACACTCCCACATCAGGTGACCTTCATTGTCATCATAGAACTTTCATCCAGTAAATGATGGAAGCAGATACAGAGATTAAGCACTGGGCCAAGTTTCTGGAGTGGAATTCAGTATAAGAGAGGGGGAGGAAACAATAATATGAGCAAAGGGGTCAAGACCATGGTGGAAAAACCCACAAAACATCTGACCATTAATAGTGAGAGCTCACTGACTCTGGACTGATAGTAGTGGAAACTACATAGGACCAAACTAGACCCTCTGAATGTGGGTGACAGTTATGTGACTTAGGCATTTTGTGGGGCCAATGACAGAGGGACCAATATTTATCCCTAGTGAATGAACTGACTTTTTGGAGCCCACAACCTATGGAGAGATACTTTGCTCAGACTATGTACAGGAGGGAGGGCCTTGATCCTGCCTCAAATGATGTGACAGACTTTGTTGACACCCCATTGGATGCTTCACTCTGAGGAATGGATGGGATGGGGTTGAAAACAGTTGGGAGGGTCAGGAGAAACTTGGATTGGTATGTAAAATAAAAAATGTTCTTTTAAAAGAATAAAAAAGATATCAAATTTTAGATTTTATTCATATTATGCCCATTGTAACTAGTGTCCTAAATTAGTAGAAATTATAGTCTCTAAAAAAATCTGTGATCAATAATTAGAGATATTAATAATTATTAATCAATAATTATGGAGAATATTTTTTATATTCCTTCTATTTTATTGTCATCGCAAGTCTTGGATAACTAATATTAAATTATGATATTTAGAAATAGTAATTAGTCTTCTGTGAATCTGTGGCTGAATTTTTCATAACTGATCAGTATTGTCAAGTATGCTTATTTGTTTCATTTAAAGGTAACTTATTTAGCATGCATTTGTAACACACACTTAATATGGTGTTTCTTTATAGGAATGTACTATGTTAGAAACAGCACTCTGTTGCATGTGGAAAATCCAACTACAAATTTCCATTGTTTTCAGCCTCAAAATAATGCCGTACACTGTTACAATCAGCAATATAGCATACATGTACAAAACTAGCACCTTTTCACAGTGTTACACAGACTATTACTGTGACTTGATGCTTTTGGGTGCAGCATTAGACACAAATTGCTGACTACCTTTATGTTTATGAGGGTTAACCAATTAACAGTGAACTCATGCCAACAATGCTGCAAAGAATGCTTCATCTATCTTTTACTTAGCTGTTATTTTCACACACACACACACACACACACACACACAGCCTCCTTGAACAAAGACTCTCACAGTATTTTAGTCTACTATTCATTTGCATTGGGATCATCTCAACTACTCAAAATTTATAAACATTAAGAAAAACCCAAGTACCCAAACTGCCCTCAGACTACTTAAAAACATACCTTACAAAAGGCTCAAGTCAGGAAACTGAAGGTGATATGCTTCATCTTCATCTTGTACATTCGTCAGAAAAATAACATCTGTTACATTTTTCTTTCTGTGCTTTGTCTCCTAAAAATCACTTTAAGTAGTGGCTTAGTGCTTATAAGTAAATGTTAATGAATAGGTGAATTTTCAGAAATATATACTACAAATTCAATGAGTACTAATTATATTTCAACCTACCAAACTGAAGAAGTTTTAGCATTAAAAGAAACTAAGTGGACACCACTGCCCATGCATATCCTGGTGTCACGTAATGCACAGCACAGCACACTAGCTGATCCTTTGAGAATATGTGTTATGGCTAATCTATACAGTTATAAACCAGTCACATTTCTGGACAAGTTTGGCCCATGTTTATGAGCATTTGTTATTACTAACCTCAAAGACTAGAGACAACTCTATGGTGTGAGCACTGCAGTGTAAGGGTCAATAATTTCCAAGCCATTCTGTCCTGTTTAAGACTCAAAAATATATTATTTTGTATCGCTGTCAAGAAAGAAAATGTTTATCATCTTCATGTAACATGGTATGAAATAAAAGGTATCCTATCAAATCTTGTGCACAATGAGAATGAAAACATCATTTTTTAAGAGCCACTGTATTATATAACTCTTCGGTGTTTTAGTTTTTAATATTATTATTAAATGAATTCACTGGCAGGACAGATATTAATTAACTATGTCAGCAATAGCTTAGCCTTAGAAACTGTTAAGTAAGCAACATATTTATAAATTTAGATATTTATTATATTAAGCAATTAAAATGATTTTTCTAAGGTTCTTATCTCTCTAAATAAGAAATTTACTATAAAAAATTTGTCTTAATGAAGGAAACAAATTTTATTCCTAAATTTATGCTGAAAATGAAAACTAAGTAAACAAATATAATCTCTACATTTGGCTTAGATAATGAATTAAGTGAAGTGACAGATACTACTTAAGTAAGATCACCAATGTTCTGAAAAAAGTTACTGAAACTCTTTGGATGACTATAGTGAGATGGAACAAAATCTGAGGTAGTCATTTTTAGAATAAATCTCTCCTTGGTAATTTATACCTTGATTTATTATTCTGTCATGCATAGTTAAAGGAGAATCATTATGATTTGGTCTTCTTAAAGAGATTTAAAATGCTTGGTAATATGTTGTAACAACAGTTTTTTTGCAACAAATTAAATTAAGCACTAGACATAAATTTATTACTGATAATTATGTTATAATCACTGGAAACATATACCTGTAGGTAATCGCATCAAAGTTATAAGGTTAAAGTCTCATAAAGATCAGCAGTCTGTTTACATCTTTGTTTCTTGACTGGAGGATAAGTGTGATTAATTAGGCTCAGTATTATACATATTTTTAAAATTTTACTTATTGCTTTTGAGAATATATTTTAATTACAATATTTATCCCTTATCTTTCCTCCCTCCAAATGCTTCCCATAAACCTTTCTCTGCTTACCTTTAAATCTACAGCTTTTTCATCACTATTGAATGCATGAATATATTGACTTTGTATCATGCTACTTGCATGTTTATTTTTTCTTCTATTTACTTAGTTCAAAATGTCTTTTATAATTTTTAATTAAAACATATTTTTACCTAAAATATATTGTGATTATGCTTTCACCTTTTCCAACTCCTCTCAGGTCTTCCTCACCTATTCAAATACATCCCCTTTTGCCCTCTTGTTTATTAGAAAACACACATCAGAAAATAAAAGCAAAAATAAAAGTAATACTAAACAAACAAAAAAGAATTACCAAAAAAACAAGAAACTCATATGTAGTGGCATACATATTTACAAACACTGAAATCTCATGAAAACACAAAATTAAAAATCATAAGATACACATAACGGACTTGTAAGGTTAAAAAAATACCATGACAAAACATTACTAGACAAAATCCTAGAAATCATTGTAGAGTTAATTTCATTTTGACCATGGCGTCAGGCATACAGCAAAGTGAGATTTTTAAAATAGTGAGACTCCATTGTAGAAAATAACTTTTCATCTGCTGGTAGTTATCAACTGGGGATAACTTCTGGGCTAGGGATGGGGTCTTTTATCCACTTGCAGTTTCAGGGCTCAAAACCCATCTTAGACCTGTGCAGGCCCTGTGCATACTACCACATTTCTCTCATTAGCATTCACATGGAAGATACAGGAGGACCTCTTTGAGTTGAAGGCCTGTCGGGTCTACAGAGTGAGTTCCAGTATAGTCAGGGATACAGGAAAAAAAAAAAGAAAAAGAAAGAAAAAAACCCACTGTCTCCAAAATCCAACAAATATCTACTTTGTATATTATTTCTATTTGTATAATATTTCAAATTCTTAGCCAATAACTTCAAAATGAAAACAAATATATATGTGAATATGCTTCTGATCAATTACTTAGAGTAATAAAACTTTTTCAAGAACCATTTTTGTTGCCATAAAACAAAATAATACTGACTTGTACACATTTGGTTTTCACTTCTTAAGCAGTGAAGGCACATAATCTGACATAATTTTGGTAAAGCTCACACTAAAATAATATATAAAATACATATCAAAAGTAAATGGCATTGTTTTTTAATTATATTTAATGTTGTTAAGGCAGTCTAAATATTAAAGATATTTTTTCATTACAAAATTGCTAAGTTGCTTTTTTTGATTTATATAAGCTTCCAGTTTTATAGTATATTTTTTATATCCTGTGAAGCCACTACTAGAGATTGTTGCAAGATATCTGGCATTAGTGCTTGAAACAAAACTCAGGCCCTTTGGAAGAGTGTCAACTTCCTTCAACTTCTAAGCTGTTCCTCCATGCCTAATGGAGCTATTTTCTTTATTCTCATAGCTACTAATAATTTGCTTCTGTTCCGTAAGCATAGTTCTGAGCATGATAAACATTAACAATTTTATAGTTTTTCAGTTATATCAGACACTTATTTTTTCTTTCTTTTTATTTATTTATTTTTATTATTTAATTAAAAATTTTCACCTCCTCCCATTTCCTGCCTGCTCCCCACATCCCACTTCCCCTCCCTCAGTCAAAGAGGGGGTTCCCTGCCCTATGGGAAGTCCAAGGTCCTCCCCCCTCCATCCAGGACTAGGAAGGTGAGCATCCAAACATGATGTGGGAGTGTCATATATCAATCTGTTGATTTCATTGGATAAGCAATAAATAAACTGCTTGGTCCGATTGGTTAGAACATAGGTGGGTGTAGTAAACAGAAGAAAATGCTGAGAGGAAGAGGAAGTGAGGTCAGAAAGCATGCAGCTCCGCTCAGAGCCAGATGTCTCAGAGAGAGACACCATGCTCCTGTCTCACGGGCAGACAGGATAGCTCTGCTCTCTGAGACATACGATGAAACTCCAACCCAAGATGGACGTAGGCTAGAATCTTCCTGGTAAGCGCACCTCATGGTGTTACATAGATGATTAGAAATGGGTTAAGAGGTTGAAGCTAATGGGCCAAGCAGTGCTTAAAAGAATACAGTGTCCATGTAATTATTTCCGGTAAAGCTAGCTGTGCAAGCGGTCGGGGTGTTGGGGACGCAGCCCCGCCGCTGCTATTTCAACACAAACAGACTAGGCTCCTACAAAGTCATCACATGCAGTAAGATCAAAAGCCAGTGACATTGTCCTTGGCTTCTCAGTAAGCCTTCCTTGTCAGCCACGTTCAGGGAGTCCGGTTTGATCACATGCTCCATCATCCAGCTTGCCTTGGTGAGCTTCCATTAGATCAGCCCCACCGTCTCAGTGGGTGGGCGCACCCCTCCCAGTCCTAACTTCTTTGCTCATGTTCTCCCCCCTTCTGCTCCTCATTTGAACCTTAGGAGCTCAGTTCAATGTTCCAATGTAGGTCTCTGTCTCTAGCTTCCTCCATCGCCAGATGGACTTTCTATGGTGATATGCAGGCAACCTACTGACTGGGAGAAGATTTTCACCAACCCCGCAACAAAGATCTGATTTCCAAAATATATAAAGAACTCAAGAAACTAGACTTTAAAATGCTAATTAACCCAATTAAAAATGGGGCACTGATCTGAACAGGGAATTATCAGACACTTCTTTAAGGTTTCCATGTATTCAAAATTAATACTCAGAAGAACACTATGGCGTAAAGACCATAGTTAATTGTCTCAGGAGAGGAATTTAGATTTAAAAAGCTCCCTAAAGTGATGGAGATGATTAGTGATGTATTTGTTTCAACTCTACACTGTCGATAGATTATATGTGCATCCACAAATTTAACATATCTTGACATGGGATATCCTTCTGTATATGTGTTGCTTTTATTGGTTAGTGAATAAAGTTATTTCAGCCAATGGCTTAGTAGAGTTAAGCCAGGCTGGAAATCAGAATATATAGAGAGAGTGTAGGCAGAGTCAAGAATATGTCTTGTGGCTGCTGAAAGAAACAAATGCTGGAAACTTGCTCAGTAACCCACAGCCATGTGACAATCAACAGATGAACAGAAATGGGTTAATTAAAATATAAGAGCTAGCTAGAAATACACCTGAGTGTTGTATTACACCTGAGTGTTACAACAAGAAGTGTTGTAATTAATATAGTTTTGTATAATTATGTGGGTCTGGGCTGCCTGGAAACAAAATGCAGTCTCTGCCTACAATATCTTATTCTATGTAAAGAATTAAAATTATATTTTTAGTTACTCACATACTTGATCTCTTAATTTAACTCATATTAAAAAGAGAGAAAAGCTATAATTTCTTAACATTTTGGATGATATGCTGCCCTTTATATGTGAAAGCACCTACAAAACATTATCTAATATCAATGTGTGATTAGATACTTAAATATACACGATAGCACATTCTTTATGCATCCTATGGTGCCTATAAGCTTCTTGAATCTCTTCTTGTAAGACACAATCTCTAAAGTTACCTCAAAGCATAAGAGAACTTTCCTTCTGAGACAGTTTTTATTTAAAATATTTGGGGAGGTGTGCTGCTACTGCTTATTTTTAAAATTTTATTTGCATGTTTTTGAAAATATCATACATGAATGCAATGTATTGAGACATATTTCCTCTACCCTCACACACATTTTAAGTCCAAAAAGTACATATTACTTCTGGGAAGGTATAATCTACCTTTTCAGGATACCTCAAATCATGCTCTTTTAAGAAAAATATTGTTTATTTTATATCTCATAGATTTTGGATATTGAATTTTTGTCTATTTTTAGTTTCAATTATTTTCTACTTATTCTTATGATTTCTATTTTGTTCAAAGGATTTTTATAGCTATGCTTTTAATTTTAAATTAGTTGAGTATTTTCATCTTCATTTTTTTAGGTTACAGCTCAATTTAGGCATGGTCAGATAACATATTATGTATAATATAAAAACTAATAATGTTTGTTTTATAATATATAAAATATTTTAGATTATGTATATTTAAGGACTATAAGGAACTTTTATTTTTTTTAAATTCTCTCTGGTGTAGGAGGTCCTTCTGATTATGTTTGCTTTCATTGGTTAATCAATAAAGAAACTGCTTGGCCTGATAGTGCATAACTTAGGTGGAGAAGAAAGAACTGAATTCTGGGAGGAAGAAAGCAGAGGAGAAAACCGCCATAGAGATGCCAGGTCAGATATGCTAAATCTTTCCCAGTAAGCCATGAAATCGTGGTGAACAAAGATTAATGAAAATGGGTTAAATCAAGATGTGAGAGTTAGCCAATAAGAGGCTAGAGCTAATGGTCAAGCAGTGGGGATACGATATAGATATAAATAATTTAAATTGGTATAAATTTTACTTTTTTGATATAAATTTAAGGTCAATTTGTTATATGTATATGTATTTCTTATCTTGATTAAGGTAGTATGATTGTGTAGCTCATTTAAAAATATAATGTATAATTAGGAAGTATAGGTTGTTAATGGAATAGTCAAGCTTATAGTCATGTTATTTAGATTTTCTAGATATATAAAGATATATTTCAGTTATATAGGCATTCTTCATATCTTTCAAAGACTACAGCATATGGCATTTAAAATGTTTTAATAACTTAGGGCTTTTCATGACAAAGAAAGTAATCCACAGGGTCTCATCTTCTGTGAAAACATGTCTGCTCCTGGTAGCACCGATCTACTTCAAGAGGAAGATGGGCATCCGGAGGCTCCTTATGGAGTTTGTTAGCCATTTGGGCAAGAAACTGCTCTTGCCTGGAAATTGGATGTGAAGAGCCCAGAGAAAGATGACTGCTGAACTTGCCTAAAAGTGAGATGATTCTTCAGGGTTCCTGTTTCATGACAGAGTCTGTGAGACATTCTGCAGGACACTATCTTTAAAATGTCCTGTTTCATTGAAATGTCTGCTGGATACTATGGGCCTGTAGACTGAAGATGGATGCCCCAATGGTACAGAGGAACTTTGAGTGACTGTACAGGTAGCAATATATCTCTGTCATTTCTAGAGTTTTGGAAGTTGTTTACTTCTCGTTTACTTAGGTAATATTATATCCTTCTGGACACTTTGATGGAGTTGAAAAGTAGTTATAGTTTTCCTTTGTTAGGATAAAAAATAAAATAGACATAAATATTGTAACTTTAATTCTTGCTTGATAACTGTTTTGTTATATGTAATTTTACTATGTTAAAGTTAAAGCCTTTTTTTCCTTTTTAAATAGAAAAGGGGAAATGCTGTGGAAAGCCCTTCTGTTTGTGTGTTGCTTTCATTAGCTGATCAATATAGAAACTGCTTGGCCTGATAGGGCATAGCATAGGTGGAGAAGACAGAACTGAATTATGGGAGAAAGAAAGCAGAGGAGAAAGCCACCATAGAGATGCCAGGTCAGATATGTTAAATCTTTCCCAGTAAGCCATGAAATCGTGGTGAAATCAGATTAATAGAAATGAGCTAAATCAAGATGTGAGAGTTAGCCAATAGAAGGCTAGAGCTAATGGCCAAGCAGTGTTTTAATTAATACAGTTTCTGTGTGATTATTTTGGGTGTAAGCCTGCTGGTTGGGCACAACAAGGGGCCCTGCTCCCTGTAACATCTCTTTTTTTTTTTTTTGTTGGATGTACTTGAAGAACCAAGCATCCAAATCTCTTCATTTATTTTAGCCAAAGAGAAAACAGATTAACAAACAGAACCAAAGACCTTCTTCCTTCTTTGGATTTTATGCAGTGACTTCACCTGGAGTTTGCACGTTGTAGGATGACGCTGCTTCTTCTCCTCCTGGTCTCTTTATCTTGCTTCCCATTTTTTCCATTGGTGATTAAACTGAACAGGGTTCCTGTTGCGGGATATTACTTAAAGATGTGTTACATTTGTTTACGCCGTGGGACATTTGTTTAATGATGCAAAGATGTGTTACATTCCTTCACGTTGCATTTGTTTAACTCTGTGAAGCTGTGTTACTGTGTCTCTCTGAAATACCTGATTGTTCGAATAAAGAGCTGAATGGCCAATAGCAAGGCAGGAGAAAGGATAGGCGGGCCTGACAGGCAGAGAGAACAAATAGGAGGAGAATTCTGGGAACAGAAGATCTAGTAGCAAAAGGAGGAGGAGGAGGACTCCAGCTGCCAGTCACCCAGCTACAGAGCCAGCCAGCCACAGGGTAAGTTGTAAAGAAAGGTATATAAGATAATGATAAAAGCCCAGAGACAAAATGTAGATGGGATAATTTAAGTTAACAGAAGCTGGCTAGAAATAAGCCAAGCTAAGGCCAGGCATTCACAAGAAAGAGTAAGTCTCCATGTGTAATTATTTCGGATCTTGGTGGTTGGACCCCAAAGGAGCAAGGAGCCAAAAGAGTAAAGGCAAAGAGTAAAAACAATCAAATACAGGTTTTAGCATGGACTAACCAGTAATATATAGTACCAATTATAAGAAGAAGAAATAAATTTCATAGTTGTGATATTGTGTGGGGGGGGTCCATGTTTTTTTCCCCATTTTATTTTATAGAATTCGATCTACGAAAGGAAACAGCAATTATTTAAAAGAAAATAAATTGTAATCCTAATAATGTGACCATTTTAGAAACTAGTTAAAGATTCCATATGATTGTAGTAGATTCAATAAAGATGCAAAATATGAGTATTTATTAGAAAAAAAACAGGAGAGAAAAAAACTTTCACAGGGGAGATTTTATTCAACCTGGACATGTCACAAAATGTTAAATACCTGAAAACTGCCATATTGAAATGCATAATAACTTCCAAAGTTCTTAACTAAAATATGTATCTAACTTTGGCTGTTGATAATAGGGGTATTGATAATTCCATAAGAAACTACTTTATTATATTTAGGATTATATTAGTAATGCAGTATAAAGTACATTGTAGAGCATGGGAGAAGGGAGCAGTGAGCATGGAAGATGAATGAGGATAAAAAATTCTTTGGTTTTTTTGTAGCTTATATTTTTAGAAATGAAATTGAACTATATTTATGCCTCTATTCATTCACCAATTACTTTATCAAATCCCCAACTTTTCTACAGTTCTGCCTAGACAACTTTGGTTTTGACTTGCATTGTTTTTTTTTTGTTTTAAAATTATCAACTTATTTTACATGTTTCCATCACTTCCTATAGAAAAAAAAACAAGGCTTTGCTTAAAGAATATGAAAGTTGTACATGTTGAAAGATATTTGTTGAGCTGTTACTACTTGTGTGTTTTGTTCTGAGAAGCAAATTTTCAAAGGATGAAACATATTGAATAAAAGTGTTTTTCACCTAGTGTTTATCCTCTTGGCCAGGTAATTGCATTGTCTCATGTGTGTATTACATCATCATACTAGACTTCTAAATGAAAATGACAAGGGCAAGGCGTTTTCAGATGCACAAGGGCCAAATTATTTGTGGTGAAAGGAAATTTATTGTTATCAGCCATAGAGATATGGAAGAAGTTTATTCCCAAAGTAGTATAAATTAGCAAACGTTTATATTTCATTATAAATTAACAACTTCTTAGAGTAAAAGGAAAAGAGACCAGAAATTGATTTGTGTTACTAATACATTAATCATGAGATTGCATAGTATAATAACATTTACAAAGTTGTAGTCCAGAGATCATAAAGGGAATGGCTGTAATATAGACTTTTTGTAATATTTTCCCTAGATTTTGTGTACCATAATGGTATAAATCCATCATCAACAAAAAGTTATATAATGTGATCTTTCTATTGTCACAAAGAACATAGATACAGAATGGATAAAGTGCAAGTTTGTTGCAGAGTGAAAAGAAATTTGATGTGGAGAACAAGAAAAGACTGGATAAGAAAGAAATCATGCACTAATTACATTCTTATGATAAAGATGTTAAGACATTTTTATGCATCCCTTATCCCTATAAACCTACACAAACTTTGTTCGCATCTTATGAAAATGTTGCAGATATGATTGCAAATTATGACAAAAGTATGTTTGTAAACAAGAGAATAATTAAATTTATCATATTTGTCACTTATATCACAATAATGCCATATGTCTGAACATTTATTATATATAAAAAAAACGTGAGATTTGCCCTGTCGAAGATCTATATTATACCTGAGAAAATAAAACCAAAATGAATTGGTATTATTTTGAAAGTAATAAAGTGATGTGGGATTTCCCTATGTATGCTGTGAATTCCACTGGTTAATAAAGAAACTGCCTTGGCCTGATAGGGTAGAACTTAGGTAGGCAGGGAGAACTAAACTGAATTCTGGGAAAAAGAATGGCAGTCAGAGAGAAACCATGGAGCTGTAGCCAAAGACATACATGCCGAAAATTTGCTGGTAAGCCACTGCCACGTGGTGATACACACATTAATAGAAATGGGTTAAATTAATATGTAAGAGTTAGTCAATAAGAAGCTAGAGCTAATGCAACAAGGATTGATTTAATTAATACTTTCTTTGTGACTATTTTGGATATAAGCTAGCTGGGCAGCCAGAACCAACAGGCAGCCTCCCACTAAAACAAAGCAAGATAACTTTTAGAGAGATAGGGATTCAGTTTGGTTTTCACAGCAATTTATCAAATATATAACAAAATTATAGTATGTATAAATTTTGTAGAAATCTACAATTCCAGTAAATCATACTCTGTAAAATTCAAATTTTTCACAGTTTATTTTGACAAGATATGCAAAATATAGAATTATTATCACAACCATTTTCAAATGTATAGTTTATTTGTATAATAAACATTCAAGATGTTGAAATATCCTCATGGCTAACCACTTAATTTCTGTAAAATGTCCTTACTCCCATTAACAAACTACTGTTCTGCATTCCCCAATTCTGTCACCCACTGTTATATTTTCTTTTTCTATTCATTTTACTATTCCAAATATTTTATGTAAGTTGAATAATGGTGACAAGTTTCTTCTACAGTATAGGTATATAGGTAAGGTGTCTATTATTGTGATAAAACACTGTGACCATAGAGACTTAGAGAGGAAAGGATTTACTTGGCTTATGCTTCCAAATCATAGTTTGTCATTGGTGGAAGTCAGGAAAGGATCTCAAACAGCATGGAACCTGTGGGCAGTGGCTGATGCAGAGGCTATGGAGGAGTGCTGCTTCCTGGCTAATTCATCATGGCTTGTTTAGTCTTCTTTCTTATGAAACCCATGAGCACCTGCCCAGGATGGCACCACCAACAGTAGTCCAGAGGAAACCTCTCTGATGGTGACTAGACAAGATATTGAGCTTTGAGAATAGCATAATATCAGTAGGTTCGCATCTAGTTTTCTGTGCTATACAGTATCCAGGCAGTGTAGGGCATGGACTTTGTTTCATGCCATGGACCTCAAGTTAAACTAGACATTGATTGGCCAATCCCAGAAGTTCTGTACCAGCATTTCTACAGCACATTTTACAATAAGGCCAGATTATAGACTGAGCATTTTGTGGATGATTTGGTGTTTCTCTTTTTGTAGGCTGTAGAGAACCTTTTAGTGTCAAAGACACTAGCATGTAGGAGTGAAGGTCCATGCAGGAACCAGCTCAATCTCTCTAATTCAGTGAGTTGTGTGGATGCAATCATTGTAACCATAGTTTTAGAAGGGATTAATTCAATTACTCCAATGACCACAACCCACCCAGATAACAAATGATTTTATGAGAAACGTGTTTATCAATTAATCTATTATCTATCTATCTATCTATCTATCTATCTATCTATCTATCTATCTATCTATGTGTATACAATATATATATATATTTTCTTGAATATTTATGGTAGATAATCATTTTTAAAAGGTTTCTCTAAATGCACATTTTCTGTTTTCAGCGAATGATTATCATAATACATGCAAAGACATTCATGCTTTATTCCTGGGTTAGGGCTTAGAAGACATAATTTAAGATTATAGCAATATATTACCTTAGGTTATAACATTTACTAATGTGAATTCCCAAGAATCTAAGATAGGGTGTTACATTCCTCTATAAAGGCAACCTAAACAAGTTAAAAGTTGAATACATATTAGAATACCATTCTTAAGTCTGAAGTAATCCCAAGGTATACAATTAACTTTGAGTATGAGGTCTGGCAAAAAATCCACTCTCTTAGAATGCAAGAGATATTTTCATTATAATGCATCACCATAAACATATACAAAAATGTCAATAGCTTAAAAAATCTTAAATTGTTACAGAAAATAATGTAATGCCACAAACCAATAACTGGTGAATTGCATAATTTTGGAGTTTAGTACTAATATAATTAATGTTGCATTCTTAGTAAGCACTGGTAAGTAAACTCTTCACTAGAGTGAAAAGTACAAAACATGTTTCATAATAAAGCTGATTCAGGATATTGCCAGGCATCGACTCTTTATGTCAATATTATGGAAATATGACCCAAGAGATGGACGAGCTCTTAGGGACATCTAATGGGATTTGGTAAATCTTGTCTTTAAGCTTTTAAATACATTTCAAGTCACTGTTGAAGATATGGACATTGATGGAGTGACCCTAATTATATTCTGAAGAGATTAAAGTACAAATAAAAAATTGAAGGAATAGCAGGTTATAAGCCATTCTATTCTCAGATCTCCTGACTACTAAGATTGATATTTATAGAAAATGGTAGACAATTACTCACAAAAATATCGTATCTGTGGGATCAAACTACGTGTATTACTTTGTTAAAGATCAAAAGCTTAACCTTCTGTACCATAGGGTGGAACCTGGTGAGTGAAGATCTTCTCTGGTCTCTTGGAATACAAGCAAGTATTCTTTGCTTCACTGTTTTACTGCAACTACTCCTATTTGATCATTTGATTCACTGAAATGAAATACATTTGCAAATGTTTTTTTAAAAAAACAAAATCTTTGCCAAAACATCTATTTTCCATAAAAACATAAAATTCATAACTTTCATACTTTAAAAACATTCTTAGTAATAATTTTTTATTTATTTATTTATTTATTTTTTCTCCAATAACAGCTTTAATTGGGTGTGGGGCAACAGAACTATTCTTAGTACAATGATGGGTGTGGGGTTCCCTGCAGACTCGCCAGGGTGATGGTTCCTGTAATGATTTTTAGGGGGAAACGGCTCCCAACAGATCCCCCTTTCTCTTATATAAAGGCAAGTAGTTATTACATGGAGAGCACCCGTCAGAGTCAACCATGGTGTCAGATCTAAAGGAGAAGGGACTGAGATAAGGAGAGACCCTCCTCTCAAGTGGAGAAGCAATTTACCTCTCCTGGAAACAGAGGGGTACCTGATGATTCTTAGGTCGGGTGGGGACCAGGCCTTTTTTCTTTCCCCCTTACCCATCCGAGGGTCCCCAGGGCCCTGTTTTTGGGTTGGGGGATTATCCTGCCATAAGTCGCCCATCCTTGGGCTCCTCAAATAAAGGCATCTAGCAGGATTAAAGTAAACAGATCACAGGGCACCCTGTCTTAGGCCATGTGGAGAGCGCCTTCATACCTGTACCATGCCATGTTGAGCCGGTTTCTACAACCTCTGTATGGTGTGCTATTCAGGCGAGGATCCACACTAATCCCGTCATTGGGCCCCTGCATCTATCATTAATGAAAAGACTGTGAGGAGCTCCTCAAACAAAAGATATAATGATATAATTTTGGCACCAGTAATTGTGCCTCCAGACAAGAAGAAAGGGCTTTTTCCCAACCCAGTATTCACCTTTTAGTCTGGCCTATGGTATGTCCTCCTTCCTAAGTGCCTACCCCACATAAAGTTACGTGTGCTGCCTGCCAAAAATTAGGGCAGTGTAAAAGGGATCAAAATCTAAAATTTTTATCATATGCATTAAACCCAACACTTTACAGCATGTGTCAAACTTTTCCCAACATCTATAAGCAGTTACAGATATCATTAGCTCAATTTCAGTAGGAGTACAATGACATACATTGATGTTATCAAATACCACCAGTTCCAGTCTCTGAGCAACAGTGTCAGGAACCCCCAATTTTCCCCCTTCTTAAGTGAAGAGAGGTTAGATCCTGATGCAAACGGATCTGGCTTGATGATACTAAGCTGACCTTTGCTAAGACAAGGTGAAAAAGCCCTTGCAATGCATTATGAAAAAACCCGACCTGTATATATATTTGGGGTCGAGGATGTGTTTGTGCTTTTTTCACAGAAAGAAAATAAAATCTGGACGTGATGTCGAGGCTGTGGACACAGAGGAGTTCCAGACTTCCAGAGGTGATTGAGGAGAGGTCCTTGGTCCGGTCTTCCCTGCCCCCAAGGAAAGGAGTGCCTGCTGACAAAACCAGCTACACCACTCTGCAGGGTGTCATCCTGCCTCCAGAGTCCAGGGAGACCCGGCTGACATAAGGGCCAGGATGTGCTTCATGTACCTGAATCCAGCTCGCCTCACCCAGGTTCCCCCACCTGTCCTGGAGCACAAATGCTAAACTGCTTCTGCAGCTTGAACTCTGGTCTGCTTTGGAGCTGAGTTGCAGACTAAACATCAGACTGCTTTAAATTTTGGGACACAGAACTCATTTTAATCAAAATAGTAATAATTTTTACATTGACAATTGATCAAGTTTTAATACAATATCATTTAACAACTGCATGAGTACATGCTATTGGCTTCATATAGACTTTTTCCTCATTGCTCTTTTAATAATCAAATGAAACTATGTTATAATTGCTTTACAATTAATGCCCCTTTTAAAGTATGACCTAATTATTTGTAGTGGTAATACATATTCAGGATTTTTCAATTCTCAGTCAAAACTACCTAAGTGGAAAAAAATATATTCTTGCTTTTTTAAGTGCTAGAAGGATGGTAATGGATGGGGTTAATTAGAATACCGCTCTTTATCCTTTTATTTAGAGAAATGCTTTCTCCAAAGTACATTTACACTAAGATGAGAAGACATGCAAAGCAATGAATGTACCTCTCTTGATTTCATTTTTGTGTGTCTAATGGGTGTTTAAAAATTCAGGATGATTAGTTCAGTAATCAGTAAATGATCATTACTACTAGGCTAAAATGATGACCATGCTTATAGTCTCCCTTATATCCTGTGATGCAGCTAGAAAAACAACTGGGATTATCCAGAATGACTCACTTTATTTCATTCTTGAAGCAAGTAGCCTTGCAGTTCTGCTCTGAAGGTTGTTACCTGACAATGTAAAAAGATTCTATGTTCTATTCTGTGATTCCATGCTAGTTAAAACACAAATGAATGTTTTCACCATAATTATAGAAATGAGCCACTTTTTCTTTAAAAGTCATTCAGGATTGAAAAGAACATTACATTTGGTTTTCTTAATTCTCATACTTAACTTTCCTATAGGGGAATCTCAAAACATTATGGAAACTAGCTATCAATGGAAACTCATTCAGTGTGAATAAAAGATAGCTTCTAAGCATTGTCTTTTAAATATAACATTAATCGTTATTTTCTGCTTAACTAAAAATAAAATAAGAACAGGCTATATGTAAGTGATTAAACAATGTAGAATTCAAATGTTGCTATATAGAACTCTTGCTTCTATACAAATTTTACTGCAAGAAGTGTAAGGGGCTCTAGAGACAGCCCCTTCAGTAAAGAGCTTGTTATGTAAGTATGAGGACGTGAGTGTGATACTCAGTACACATGTAGAGAGCTGGGAATGTAAGCCTTTGCCTGCAACCTAGGGGTAGGGACCTAATGATGAGAGGCTGAGCTGAAGCTTTCTCGTTAGCATTTCTGCAGATTTGGTAAGCTAAAGATTTAGTATGTTACTCTTTCTCAGAAAATAAGTGAAGTTATGATAGAGAAAGATAACCAATACCTTTTTTTGTCCTTCACATTGCAGATCCTCCCATATTTATATGCCCCCTGCCATATACATATGCACACTCAAAAATGTGCAAGCATATGTACATATACACAAATGTATAGATTTAAATAAAATATATGTGGAATTACATTATATCCAACATGAAGAATGAACTGTAAAGAAGCAATGGGATATTACTTAAGTGTTAGCAAAAGAAAATTTAAATAAATTAACCAAACTAGAGACAATCATCCCAAGTAAGGAATCCAGACCCCAAATGACAAACACTGCATCTATTATTTCATTTGTAGATATTAGCGATAAGCTTCAGATATGTTTATTTCATTGGAAAAAACATGATATTAGTTCACTTTTATGGGATAAGTAGGAAAGAGCAGATCTTCCATGAAAAGGGGAATAGAGCATAGATTATACAGAGATAGAAAGGAAAGTAGAACAGGAGTATTAAATGGGAAAGGTGACTGGAAGGGCAAGGTAAAGAAAAGAAAATAGAGTGGAAAAACTAACCCAAAATGCCTTTTGTAAAGCCATCTGGAATATTTGTCTGTATCTACCCTCATCATCTATTGTAGAAAACCTCTCTGATGACTCTTGTTCTAGGCAATGTTGTATGAGTATATATCAAAATATTCTTAGGAATCATTTCATTGACTGACTCTATCTTCTTTCTTTTTTTATTTCTGTCTTTTTATTTCTTCTCTGCTCCTTTTTTGTTAGCAGTGTTTGGTTCTGGAAATCTAAGCAGTATTGGGCATTGACTCTTTCTCGTGGATAGGGACTCAAGTTAGGCCTGCCATTTGTTGGCTAATGATACAAACTCCTAGCCATAAGGATGATGCAAATCAAATTTACTCTGAGATTTCATCTGACACCTGTCAGAATAGCTAAGATCGATAACACAAATGACAGCTCATACTGGCATGTTTGTGGAACAAGAGTAACAGTCCTCCATTGCTGGTGAGAGTGTAAACTTTTACAGTCAATATTGAAATCAATATGGCAGTTCCTTCAGAAAATTGGGAATTGATCTATTTCAAGAGCCACTTTGGGCATATATTCAAAAGACTTCTCATCTATCACAAGGACTCTTGTTCTACTATGTTCATAGAGGTTTTATTTTTTTAATAACCAGAAGCTGGAAACAACCTAGATGTTTCTTAATCAACGAATGGATAAGAAATTGGAGTAGATTTACACAATCGATTATTACTCAGCTGTTAGAAAATAAGATATTATGAATTATTCAGGAAAATGAATAAAACCAGAAGAAGAAAAAAATTATCCTAAGTAAGACAACCCAGACCAAGAAAGATTGGTTTGGGAGAATTGTCTGTATTTTGTCAATCATGTTTTAAATAAACGCTGATTGGCCAGGCAGGAAGTATAGGTGGGTCAACCAGAAAGAAAGTAGAGGTGGGGCTATGAGAACAGGAGTACTCTGGGAAGAAGGAAGCTCTTTTGGCAGTCCTCCTTCCCAGATCACTGAAGAAGCAGGGTGAGGTCTGCCTCACTGAGAAAAGGTAACAAGCCATGTGGCTAACATAGATAAGAATAATTGGTTAATATAAGTGATAAGAGCTAATAAGAGGCCTGAACTAATGGACCAATCAATTTATAATTAATGCAAAACCTCTGTTTGATTTTCTTTTGGGCTTGCTGGTTGTGGGGTACTGGGTGTGACAGAAACCCCAATAAGCAGGCCCGTCATGTTACAAAAGACAAACATGATAATGATTAGATATAAGCTGTCAATTAAAGGATAGTCAAAATGCAATCCACAGATCCAGGAAAGTTATATGAAGCAAAAAGGTCTAGAGGGGTGTGTATGGATATCCCTGGGAAAGGAACATATAATAGATATTGTAGGTGGACAGAGGGTGGGAGCATGGGAATAGGAATAATCTGGTGGAGAATGGAGAGATGGATGGAGAAAGTATGGGAAAAGACCAATGAAAAGGTGAGCATTTAGGGGGCAATGTGGAAACCTACTACAGTGGAAACTTCCTAGAATGTAGGAGAGTGACCCTATTGAGAACTCTTAGTAGCAAAGGACATGGAGCCTGAAATGGCCATTTTCCACAATATGGCTAGGTACCACAGGTGAAACTGGAACACCAACACAATCACAAAAATTATGATCCACAACCTGTCCTGCCTGCAAGATGCACTGGAGCAATGGCTCAGAACGAACCTTTAAGAGCCAGAGGTAATGAATGACTCCAAAGACAGATCATGCATGTCCCATAGTGGAAATGATATTATGAACTCACAGATACTGTGACATCAGGCATATTATCTGCCCAAGTTCAAGCTAGACAAAATCCCAGCAGGAAATTAACACATAAGTCTACCCCAACTAAAAAAGTATCACAATTATACTTGCAGTGAGTGAAATTGAAAAACAGTTTTCTTCAATAGTGTGTCATATCAGCAGCATAACAAGGAAAACTCAATGACCATTAGTATAGCAACCCAAAATGGACTCTATGATCCCTTATGTATATGTGTGTTTATGTGTGTACGTGTGTGTATTGCATGTGTGTGGTTTTGCTTATTTATTTACTTGTCTTACTGCTCTTTTTGAAGTATTCATGTTGCATTTTGCATTTTGTGTAGTTTAAATTTTTATTTGAAAGAAAGATAATGAAAAAGAAGTCAGGCAAGTAGTGAAGTGAGAGATCTAAGAGGAGCTTTGCAATAGGTAGGGATTTGAAGAAAACATAGTATATGAAAATATTAATAAAATTATTAATTGATAAATGTACTTAAACAAATACTGGCTCTCTAAAACTTGGTAATGTGTTCTTAAAATAAAAATAATATAAATATTAAGTGTCCATAACTATAGATATAAATCAAAGGTGCTATAATTAGATTTTAAACATAATAAAGTTTTACGCCAGAAAATATTGTCTTCAAGAAAATTATTTTAGATTTTAATATTCTAAATTTACTGAGAATTATTGAATAAATTAAATATATATTTCCAAATCTTGGTGAATATAATTTTGGCATTGGAGCACTGACTCCCCTAGTGTTTGTAGACTACACTTAAATTACTTTTATCTATGTACATATTTTAGGAATCCTCTATTACATTAGATTTTAACATGGTTTCTTAAAGTGGCTTTTAGTTAGTTGTTAGTTTTCTGTCCTCATACTCCTTCCTTTATATTGTTCTTCCATAAGCCAAATTAACTTACTCTTCCTGTTCCAGTTTTCCTCTTACCTCTCCCTAAATTATACTCAACACCCCCTTTTAAGGAGAGCTTCCTGTTCCCTTATTAGTTACCAATTATCAGTGGTTACTCAGATTGAGCACACATATTGAAAGCTTAAAAACTAAACATATGTAAGAGAGAACATAGAATGTTTATCTTCTGGAGTCTGGGTTAACTCCCTCTAGCTAAATTTTTTCCTAGTTCCATTCATTGTCTTGAACATCATAATTTTATTTGTCTTAACAGCCTAATAATATTCTATTGCATAAATTATTCCCATTTTTAGTGTCCATTCATCTGATGATGTACTTCTAGACAGTTTCTAATCTCTGGTTTCTTTTAATTGAGCATAAATGACCATGGATGTGCAAGTATCTTAGTAGTAGGATGGAATGTCCTTCAATTATGTCCCCCAAAGTTACCAACTACAAGAAAGACTATCTTTTAGACACAGAAATGTTAATACAAATATTAACTCATGGAGACTGTGACAGCATACACAGAGTCTGTGCAATATCAAGCTAGATGGGTCTCAGCACTGTGAGGGAGAAGAGGACAGTGGGTTATCATCCCTAACCAAAAATATATCTACAATCAAAACCTGTTGGCAAAGGGATAATCAGTTTTTTCTAATGGAGTATTTTAACACACTCTAGTTCATGCTGCAAACCCAGGAGTAGTTGGATTCAAAAAAATGAACTCAATGGTTTTGGGGGAACTTGTTTTGTTTTGCTTAGCAATGGCATATATGTATGGAATGGTAATAAATGAAAACAAAGGCCATGCATGAATTTGAAAGATAACAGATGGGAAGTTGTTGGAGAGTTTAGAGAGAGGAAAAAGATAGAGGAAATGATATAATTACATTATAATCTCAAAATTAATAGAGGTAGTTCAAAAGAATAAAATTTGTAAGAATCCTTAAGTCTATGATGACCAATTAATCTCTTCCAATTATTCTTGGATGTGGAGTCTTCCAGCAAAGCATGACTGGCTTGCTTGGAACTACACTCTATAAGAAAACTCTCTCTTATTCTCACAGCATGTAACAATTGCTACAGCTCTATAGCTAGAAGTGGGATTTTATGAGCACTTTTGAGCGTGTCACTGAATTTTGGCCTGTCTAGGGCTTGCACAGGATTTGTTCATACTGTTGCAACAGTGTACAACATGTTACAGATTCCATGCCTTGTCCAGAGGACATTGTTTTGTTTAGTCATTCACTGTATTAGGAACTTGAACTTTCTCCAAACCTTTTCCCAAAATGATCCTTAAGCTTTATGGGAAGATGTGAACTATATGTTCCATTTAGGACTGGATATTCTGCTTTGTCCTTTTCTCTGCACCTAGGCCAGCTGTGTCTCTGCCTAGCAATCAATATCTATTGCAAATAGAATCTTCTTCGATGAGAGTTGAGATGTGCATTGAACAATGAATATGATGCTAAGTCGTTAGGGGTCAGTTTAACACTGCAGACATTTTACTAATCTTAATAAGTTCTCTACTAGGGCCTATGACCTGTCTACTATAGGTTCTTTCTTGACAATGTTGCCATATGTAGTTTTCATCTTGTGTCATGAAACTTAAGTCCAATCAGAAAGTGTTTAGTCATTTCTGTGACCTTTAAGTCGTTATTACATCAGTGTGGAAGTTTTGCCAGGGTGGTCATTGCAGTGTTCATAGACGTTCATTGGAGATGATTGCTTTTCTCCTTTTGCAGCATGGATATTTCTTCTCCTTCCAGCACTGTTAAAGCAAGTAAGAGGGATGTAGCTTCCAAGCCAGTAAAATCTTTGTTTTTCCATGTTATAGGTGATGTCTTAAACAATAGGATCTTACTCTCAACTTCTTCAAAGAAATAAGTAAAAATGGCAATAGTCTGCAAATTTTGAGTTCTATGGAACCTCACTGACCAACAACTCAAAAACATTGTCATTCCTGTCACTGGACTTTTATTTGTTAGCCTATTGTGTCTAGGTTGTATATTGTGGCCTTGATATAGGGTTATTCCATTTGACTCTCATTATATATATATATATATATATATATATATATATATATGTGTGTGTGTGTGTGTGTGTGTGTGTGTGTGTGTGTGTGTGTGTGTGTGTCCCCGTCCGTCCATATATATACTCCTACCACAAAAACATTTTCTTTAATTTGCTGTGAATACCTATTTATAAAAGAGACTATATCCAAGGGTCCCTTTCTTAACTGAAATATAGCTCCTTTTCTTGTATAATTGTCATGTATGCCACTTGTTTTCACTCATTTGAGTGCTTCCAGGATGCCTGCTCTGCACATGATTACACAGAAAATGGAAACTTCCTATTCAGGAGTGATGGAAACAATGTGCTTCATCTTCGATTAGAGCCATAATAATGAAGAAATAGGACTTAAGTTTCACAGAGTGGCAGGAGCTTGTGAAAAAATTAATATAGTCCTTGAAGAGAATTCTGTAATTATATAGAAGAATAACAGGCACAGCCATTAAGTATTTTATGTATATAATACAAAATATATATTTATCAAGTCAGGTTCAGTTCCTAGACAGACTCAGCTCCTGAGTATGTACAATCTAATGCCGTGATTGCTATTACTAAGTGCATAGCTGACTAGAAAAACTACAAGTTTGAAACAATTTTTTATCCATTCAGTGAAAGGTGAAGGAATGTAAGATTTATAAAGGAGAAGTTGAGAAGCACACGAAGCCTGGAGAGCGGAGAAAAGTACCGAGAAATACAAGTGGTGCAGCTACTACAGAGAACAAACAGTGACATGTTCTCAAAATGCCGAGCAAAAGGATCACTTTCCTTCTGTTCCCTCTTTCTGTAATTCCTCCTTCCGTTGCTCTCTCCATCACTCCTTCTGTCTCCTCCTCTCAGCCTTCCTACTTCCAAAATCTCAATTTTTGTGAATGCCATGTGTGAGCAGGTGCCCTAGGGCTGCAATTACAGACAGTTGGTTTTCACCAAATGTACCTGTTGGGAACGAACATCGGTCCTTTGGAGCAACAGCAAATACTCTCATAGCTAAATTGACTCTAATCCTTAACTCGAAAGATACCGCAATATTTCATTGTTTTAAGAAACGATGAAAATGAGGCTATATAGCCTTTTGAAACTCCAAGTATAACACCAAGAATCTAGAAGATATATGTACACATTAATGTTTTTTTTAATTCCTGCTTGTTTACTCTTCTTTACAAGTAGAGAGAAAATGCAATCGGCCTTTTCAGAGAACTGCGTCATTGGTGCTTACTGCTGTTTCTTGGAAAAACCTGAGTAAGAATAGATTTGATTTGATTTACAGAATAATTTTCCTTTGACTTGATGACCCTCTCAGTTTTCCCATCCTTTTAACGTTCCCTTATATTATCTGAGTATCTGTTTATAAAATAACATATAGTGGACTGAGTCTGAGATATCCAATGTTGAACATCACAAAATCCATATGCAAATGATTCTGTAAGCCCCAAAGGAGACCACTTAAAACTGTTTCAGGACCTCATAATTTCTTCAGAAGATGACAAACCAGAATGTCTTAGTCGTATCAAGGGCAATCACAGACCAAGTTATACAACAAAATTATTTAGAATTTACATGAATACTTGGCTCTTGAAAATATTTCTTTTCTTGTTTGTATCTTTTTTTCCCTTTTTCTCTTAAAAGCCACACCCTGTGTAGCCAGTCTAATCTGGTTTCAAGCTATTTTACTTTTAAAAGACTGAGGCTGTAGATGTTTTTCACAAATGATCATAGTGTTAACTTTGCATTAAAGATTCCACAGATGACACATTACTCCCAAACCACAAAATTAACAACGAGGTAGCCTTTTCTGTGAAAATCCACACCTTTAGCAAACACTCAGACTCCCTCCCTCAGAAAACTTATCAATCATGCCTTCCACAGGAGCTTCCTCCAAGTGTGCTGCTTTGCAAATTCCTCAGAAACACTTTCAATCAATCAAACAGTAAGTTTGCAAAATTACTTCATAGCTTTCTACATTATCCTGACATTTCAAGTTTTTGACACTAACTTTTTTTGTAAATCTGACCTTTTCTACCTAAATATCATATTTTTGCTTTGCATTTTGATAACTCACTAACATTCTTAAATAAATACTTTATGCTTTCGACTTGAAAGTCTATAGAGCAAACAGTGAGTTCAAGTTCCATTTTTTTTTAATTTAAATTATTTTCATGGCTTCAAGCAGACTTTAACCTTTGTCACTGACTGGATGCAATTCTGATTAACACCTCTACTGTTTAGATTGGTGATTCAGATGAGAAAACCCTCCGCCCTCCCTCATAACAGCAGCAAGCACACATTTCCCTGACTAATTGAGAAAAATGTCGATGTAGCTCCAAGCCATAGTTTTTTTTCTTTTAACATGAAAATGTTATTATTGTTCTCTTGAGGCAGCAATGGGTAAATATTCAAATAAATGTATAGAAAATATAATTGGCATTTTTATTAAACAACAAAATGCTAAAAAGTAATATTTGTGGTTATCAGCATAAATGTAGCACATGAATCTTTCTTTGGAAAACCAGGAAGAAATGTATATAATTGCATTTTCAGAAAACAAGACATAAATCAGTTATTATGTTACTTTGGGCAAGAGAGTTATAGCCCTGAACCTGAACCTGTGTTGTCTCAAAACATAAGAAGACATGACTCAAGTTACAGTGCTAGGACCATATGTATTAGAATGAGCAGTGTATTTCCTAGCCATCCCACATTACAAAGAAGTTCCTTTGCTTAGAAAGTGAAAAAGAAACCAACAATTTTATATAAAACCAGAAGGTATTAGTTTATATACTTGAGTATTTACCTCCTACCCAGTACAGTTAGCCTAAGGGTTCCTGCTTTCCCAGTTTTTGGTCAGTTTGTCCATGAATTTTCATCCAAAACATGGGAACATACTTCTTTGGAATCCCACAAAACACTGTTTGGTGCCTGCTATAACTCCAAAGCAAATTTCAAGGAAAGCTGAGAGATAACAGAAACAAGTTGCATTTCAGCAAAGAAAATGTTTGAAACAGACAATGGCCATAAACATTCCCAGATAATGTGATGAGACTTTACAAGTGATCCTCTGTGACTTCCCTCCATATCTTCCAGCCTCCTTTTGTCCATGGGCAAAGGCCTGTTCAGGTGTTTTATACTCGAGTATTCTTTTCATCTGTTCAAGACTGTGGTAGTGGCACAGGTATATGTTGTTTTCAACCTCCATGCTCTTTTTCACCTCTGATCAGACTATTAATAAACTATGGAAATGTAAATTCTGCCTGATCAAGATAAAAATTTCCATTTTTGTGCTGAGAAAGTTGCTTTCATTTCTCTTCAACAATTTGTAAGTTTACTTCTTTCTTCTGTTCATCAGTATTTTATCAAGATTTGATTAGATATTTCCTTAAGGAAAAAATCACATGAAATACAGTGTTTACTTTGTATAATAAATCTTTGTTAACATAATAAATGCAATATTTCCCCTTCCTTCCATGTATCCCTCCTTGCTCTTTTTCAAATTCATGGCCTTTTTTTTTCTTTGAAATCCAATATATATATATATATGTGTGTGTGTGTGTGTGTGTGTGTGTGTGTGTGTGTGTGTGTTTCAAAGTCCATTTACATGTTCTAAGTCAGAGATTTTATATATATATATATAATATATCATAGCATTGTATATAATATATAACATATTATACACACACATATATATGTATATGTAGTCTCATGTTCAGTCCATGTAATGCTACAGGTATGTATAGGACTTCAGAGGTGTCAAATTGTTATTGAAAATCCAATTAGGGCATTCTTTCCGGGGAATAGTTAAGTTTTACTTCACCCTCCCCCAGTTGCCTGAAGTTTTTGACTAGAGATGAGGTCCTTAGAGTTTTCCTCTTTCTTTTTAACAAAAACAAATTCAGTGTTAATGCCTTTCACTTACTCTAAAACTAGTTTTTATTTGAAAAGGGGCCAGAGACAGTTGTAAAATATTATTCTTTTTTTTCCTCCCCTGTGGAAAAGACTGAGAGATGATGACCAAATTTATTCCCATTATTTTTATCCTACACTGACTGGTCTCCTGTGTATTTAGGATTAGAGTTATAAGCCAGTCAGCTGTGAGCTAGAGAACACAAATAAGAATATTCCATGCATGATCATCCATGCTTCTCCTTTCTTCTTCTGAAATTTTAATTAATACTTTCAAAGACAATGTTCCTCACAAACAAGATTTATATTTCATAGATGTGTGGATTTTTTGAGGAGCATGATCAGATTTGGCCAAGCACTGGTGTGACAACAGAGCAAATCATTTTACCCACTATGGTGTAGGTACTAGAAAGTTTATTTAGGTTACTTACACACTCATGAAGTATATTGTGTAAGAAATTGGCTTGTGTCCAACAATTGAATGTAGTACAGCAATTGAGATTTTTCACCCACTCAAGTACTTACATTTCTGGATAATGTGAAAATTTACTCCCCTCCTTTAAAAATATTTTGAAATATATCTTATTACAGTGTATATCCTGTATAATACAGGAACTAGTCGCTTCTATAACTGTATTTGTTACCAATTATTCAAATCTTTATCATGCCTCATCTTACAATTTCTGTTTTACTAATATTAATAGTTTTTATAAATGAGGAAGTATGACAGTATTTATTTTTTGCATATGTTTCATTACGCTAAATGTCTTCTAATATCACCTATATTGGTACCAATGACAAGGTAATATTGTTATGTGGTTGAGTAATAACTTACTTGAAAATGGTTAAATGAGCAAGCTGTATAACCTTTTTTTCAGAGCAGACATTCAAATGCCCACCTATAAGAGAAAATGTTTAATGTTAGCAGATATTAGGGAAAATTAAAATGAAAATTACAATGGCATATAATATCAGTTTTACTCAAATTGCTTCTATAAACACACAAAATGCAGGTGAAGATATGTTAAAGGAGGAACTCTTCTTGGTAGTTAAATTATAAAAGTCACATAAAATATGAAAAACTACACTAAAACTAAAAATGCAACTATAATGTAATATAGCAAAACTACTGCTGGTTTGTTGTCCAAGGGGAATGAAATAATTATCTCAAGAAGACACTGGAGCATACACATGTATTGCCTCATTGCTAATTATTATTATACTCAAGTCATTGGGTGAGCTAAGGTATACACAAAAGGATGAGTTGACAAGCAGAGTGTGGTAAATAATCACAATGACATGCTGATCAGCCATAAGTAGACTGGACCCTGGATGTTCTGACCTTTGTTTTTATTCCACATGGCACTCTAGTATGAATCTAATGACTCAAACCTGGATGTGCATTTATTACAAAGTTTATGTACTTATTGCTTTGCCTTTTATTCCCATTTAAATTATTTTCAGATACTCCTGTTTGTATATTGCTTTTTCCCTTAATTCAACGTCTGCAATTTTAGCATCCACTTTCAAAATAAAATATATTACTCTCTTGAGTTTGCATTATATTGAGTTTACATGCTTTATATTCAATCTTGGCTTCTGAAGTAGGAAGCAGATTTTAACTTCTGAACTTTGGCTTTCTGACTCCATGGTATGTTTTTTCTTATACTTTCCCAAGTCAGGTTTGTTTATAATAAAAAACCCATCAAAATGACTGACAATTTACTTGGAAATTAGAAGCTTGTCGAAACTCATTGCATATTTAATTCACAGCATTCCTGACTGGTATATTATTACTTAATTGATGCACATCCAGCATGCATCTGAATTAGAGTGAGAATCATTAGTTCAAAAAGGACATGTTCTATATACTCCCAAAGCCCTACATTGTGTCTCCTTCATCACTGTACCCTGAACTGCCTCTTACTGAGTTTATACTATAGGTATTAGAGCCTAGTGGAAATTTCCTTTGTTTTTCATTTACTTATATTAGTTCATACAAGTGATACTATTTTTTCTACTCTCACTTATTTATTTTCCATATCTGAAGGTATTGTTATCCGAATTGTGGAGTATACATGTACTTATGCCATATAATGTCATGATTTCTAGATCATAAGAATGTTTTAAAGGGGATTATCCAAATTGCTACACTTAATTTTTTTTAGAAAAAAATTATATCCCTATTCTCATTATCTTGTGTTTTAGTTTTGTATTATCAAATATGATTGAATTACAATAGATTGTTTTACATTTTTCTCTCAGCAGTCAATTCACATATGAGCTATTGTGTCTCACGAGGGGTGAAACAAATTCATCCAGCAATGTATCTCTCCTGTGGCATACTTTATGCCCAGTTTGTTCAGAGTAAATGAAACAGAAGCTTGAAAGACTTTAAAACATCCTAATAGATTATCACTTTGTAAGATTTGTCAATTTCTGCTTGTCTTCCTGCATCCAGGCAGTTTGTGTCCAGATAAGGAACTGAAGGTTACTTGTAAAATAGTGAGGACTGGCAAGGTAGTAGGAGGTAAAGATCAATGATAGAGCCTGTGGTAATGAAACGTGCAATTTTTAGAGACAGTTTTGGACATTCCCTTTTCACTTGAGGTACTTTGTGCCGTTTTGCAATAACAAGTGATTTTATGACTCCTCATACACTACTTCCATGTCTGTAATGAAAAACTCCGACTGTATCCCATTCTCCAAACTACAGTTTACTTATGTAGAAATGACGACTTAAGCTCCAAAGTACATATATTTATAAGAGTATTGACTATATGTGTATAATAATATCTGATCATTATCTGAAATATTTCAGGCTCTATTTATTTGTAAATGCATTCTATTAGAATGTTTCCCCTTTTTAACCCTTTCTACTTATTTATTTTAACACAGTTAACACTTCACCCCCACCCCAAAGATGGAATAAAGTAGTTTCATGAGGGTTTTGGTATGCTTGTTTATACATCTTGAAAAGCATATTCCCATATGGGAAAATTATTCAAAAGTCTTATCTGGGGAAGTAATTAAGGGAGTAAATTGGATCAGCAGGGTGAGAGTTGGTATGAGAAATCTAATAGACCACAAAAAACAGAGAGGTGCTGACTAGTAAAAGGGAAGGAAGTAAGTGTTTTTGCTATGATTTGTGTTTTATTTTGTTTCTCTTTTTGAGACATGTATACTACAGTGTAGTTCTACAGTGTTCTGCAAGGCTAAACTCCAAACTAACATTGCTGTCCAGAGCAGTCTACAGCAAAGTGTTTATTGTAGAACCCCTTCCCAGCTCACTTAGCATCATGGAGAGAAAAAGATGAGACCCAAACAGGAATGTTCTTCAAAGGAAATTTAATACACTAGTATGAAACCTCACTTAAGTCAATAAAGATTTTGATCTGCACTTGGTAACAGTTGTATATCTATTGAAAGTTTGCTTAGAAGTACTTGGCTTGTTCCTGAGCTTCATCTTAGGATGATAAAGTAGCTAACAGTTGTAATCTGACAAACTAAACTTCTAGATGTTCCATCACCATTTGTGGTGGCCTGTATTGTGTGGTTGAGGAAACTAAAAGGAATGTTATTTTGCCCTTTGCAAAACCAAAGTGTCTCTTTAGAACTACATTCAGAAAAAAGACAAAGAATGAGGAGGAGAAGAAGAAGAAAGAAGAAGAAGAAGAAAATGAAAGGAAAAAATGGATGGGTATTATTGTAAGACTAACAATTCTAATGGACTCTCATTTGAATACTAAAAAAAAATTTCCAATATGACTTCTTCTGCTTTCTTGACTTAGATTTATGATGCTAACAACTTTTGTCTTTACTTCTACATCGCCTCTTTCCAGGTATCAATTGAAGACTTACTTTTTATATATATTTTACAGTTATATGGATAGAACAATTTGTGTGACTTAGGGACTGTTAGATAAGCCCAATGGAAGAATACCACAATGGCCACATACGATATTTAACTCAACTTGAAAAAGCCAGACTGGCTATTACCATAATTTCATAAAGGCAACAATGACTACCTTTTCAAAGAGGAGAGGGATATGAACAGGAAGCAGAAATTAGATAGGACAATTAAGGTAAAAATATCCAGATGAAAAACAATCAGTTTCTTTCTTCACTGAAAGCCATGCATATCTTTGGCCCTCTTGAGGACCTTACCCTTGTCAGAGACATACCACGAGTGTTCTGGGGACTCCAGTCTGAAATGCAGTTCTTGAATTATTGGAATGCTACATGTTTTTTGTGAGTGGAAAACTCCTGGTAAATAAGTGGAGTCTCACACTTGCATGGAGACCTAGTATTTTAATAAGAAAAGGTTAATGACCTGGCTATTGGACCAGTCCTCAGGAAGTCAGAGGATACTTAGGAAGGAGGACGCTCATGGTTATGCCAACAGTTCTCAAACTATGGGTTGCAACCTCTTTGTCAAATTTCTATCTTCAAAAATATTTACATTGTAATTTACAACAGTAGCAAAATTAAAGTTATGAAGTAGCAATGAATAGAGTTTTATGTTTGGGTGTTACCATCACCTGAGAAGCTATATTAAAGGGTTATAGTATAACCCCTTGTCTCATCTATGCTAAAGAGATAGGTGGGATAATCATGCCTTTAAGAAAGTACTATACTTTCCCATCCCAAAAGTCCTACCCTGAAGTGCAATTTCTATACATCAAGCATCCAGGAGGTTCAGTTGGTTCTACCTACACTTCAGTGTCCTAAGGTACACCTTTTCTTTTCCTTTGTTATGTTTATTTCTTTAAATTCTGGTCAGAGCTTAGTAATGCCTTTTTTAATACTGTGGGTTTCCTTACATTATGCAAAAACGCTCCCCACTCCCTGCTTTCACCACGGGACTACTACATTCATTTTAGGGACCCTATGTTGGCAACTCAAACAGTGCGGGATGTTCCTTTTCTTTATTCTTTACCTCTGAAAAGCTATTTGTAACATGTCTTCCTTGAGAGTTTTTCCATTAAACTCTAATAACTTTGTCCCAGAGCTAAAACAAAACAGCCAAAAAACAAAGGCATTTTAAGTTAACTTATAAGTTTAAAATTAGAGTTTAGTAATTTAATGAAAAATAGAAGCTTAATAGTTTTTCTACATGTTTCAAACTGCATTGAATTTCCTTGATGAAACATAGTTAGTATATGACATCTGGCTAATAAAAAGTGACTTCTATAATAGTCAGAAAATTTAGTACAGTATCTCTGGCAAAGATGAGAGGAAGTTAAACAAAGTTTCACTATATGACCATCTCAGTGGGTGATATGAAGAACACTATAGATAGATGGTAGGTAGATAGATAGATAGATGATAGATAGACATATAGATGAATAGACACATGTGTTTATATGTACGTGTGTGGAAGAGAATACACAATGGTCAATAGGGTTATTTTTATACTTATATTTCCTTTTTAAAAATGTTGACACACATTATCAATTTGTACATCTACATTTCCTTTTAGACATTGTCCCTGAAAGGAAGTGCAACATACTCTTCACAGCAAGTGATGATCTTTTCAGTGCTTATTGTCCGTTGAAAGGAAACAATCATCATAAACTATTAGTCTGTAAAAGAAAGTAAACATCAATAAAGAATAATCTAAAAATCATTAAAATCTCATTTCTCAGGTTTGTCCTCCTTTTATTAATAATGATAATTGATTTCATTTGTGGAGTAGTTTTAAAGATGGGTAAATGGTGCCTGGGCCTTTGGGTTTTCCATGAGCTTGACCTTTAGCTCAGCATCAAAATACCTGTAGAATTCACAACATTTCTTCAACTGTGTATAAACTGTTCCAATAATGGAAGCAGGTGGGATATGAACTCTATAGTAATACATATGCACAAAGCAGAGATTAGTAAATTGGCACTGACCCTGGAAAGCAAAACTCTGCAATTTAAATTTGTGACAGAATTACAAAGAAAGGTGGTGGTATAATTATGAGCTACTATATAGATTTCCTTTTCATTCTCTACTAACAGTTCTTGACAGTCTTTAAGAGGAATTAGTTGAATGTTCACGTGGAATCATGTTAGTTCAATAAAGGCCATTATTCAACCTAATTATAGTTAATCATAATAATTGTTGAGATTCAGCAAGATGTGGATAGGTACTGGCATGCCTTAAGTAATTTTTATGATTTTCTTGGCCCAATGCTGAAAATGTTCAATTATTTTGGCCATTATGTCACCATAAAAATCCTGAAATAGAAACACATCCAATTTGTTGCCTAAGAATCTCTTAGTATTGGGATCTTGGGAGTGGAGACAAAACAACCCCTCTATGGAGCCCAGGTGTCCAGCCACTTCCTTCTCTGTTATATGCTTGGGAACAAAAAATGACCACTGTTGCTAAGCTGATTCTTGAATAAAACTGTGCAAACACTGCCTGGACAACTTTTTTTTTAAATAACATTTGAAAGCTGGTTCATCTTAGGCCATGCTAAAGAGATGGGTGAAATAATTATCTCCTTAATGAGATCTTGCATTTTTCTTTCCCAGGACTCCCATGCTGAGGGAAGCATTGTAGTTAACAAGCCCATAGCTTTGCAACTTCAACGCCATTCCTGCTTTTCTGAAATACTCAGAAACAATCAAGAAACAAAAACAAACACACAAACAAAACCCCTGGAACTTTCCTATCTTCATTCCAGCTGTGCATTAAGTGTGCTCTCCCTAACACTGAGATTTGTCCTTCCTTCTGCTTTATCTGCTTCACTTTCCTTATCAACATTTAACTGACATTTTTACTCCTTTAACTGAAATGGCTTGCTCCCCCCCCTCTTTTCCATTTAACTCCTGTGGAAAGATCCTACGATGTACAGTTTACCTGCCGTGGAATTATCCTTTAAAGTTCTGTTAAAACTGACCTCAATTTTAATGGAAACAAATAAAATGATATTTTAAGAGGAATTCCTGAACCTAATAAATGATGTCTAAGTTAGCTTTATAGCTACTATTAAAATTCACAAGTATAAGACTTTGGATACACTTGTCTTTAAGTGTAACAAAGAGCCAATCCTAATGCTTTTCCCCTGGTCTGCAAAATTCCTCCACTCTTTCAGTTTTCTCCTTTTCTTCCTCAGTATTTTTCCTCAGCTTCTCCCTTTGAGGAAGTATTCCCCTGCCTTCCCCTTCCCACCTTTGTAAGGTATGCACTGGTTTGCTTTCACTCCTCACCCTGCTGTATGTCCTGGGAGTTAGAATTTGCTTCTCATTTGCTAGAATAGGGGCAGAGAGGCTGAAGAAGATGAAAGAGAAAGAAGAAAAGTTCAGCCATAGTTTGTGTAACTAGATCTGCAGGGCTGTCAATTTACAGTTGGAAAATGGAGTAAACACAGAAAAGACCAGTATTTCCTTATTTTCTCATATTCCTTGTACCCCTTGGCCTATCTTCTCTAAGTACAGCCCCAAGGTGACCCTCAGCAGCAATCACAAAGGGGAATGACAACAGAAAGAAGGATTTAAACATAAAACAATGTTTTAGGTTTGCTATTATAAAAAAATAGAATTTTTTTTTATAACTAGGACTCCTTAGCCTTCCAGGATCTATGCTTTGCTATTTGATATTCTTTAATACTCTTGCTTTAAATATGTTTTCTATCACCAATAAGGATATGATCAGTTTACCTGGGCCCTAAGTGGCATTAAACAAATATATATTTTCAGTGTTAGAGAGCAAATGAATCACAAATTGATTGCAGATTACAAGTGAATGGACCAGATTTGTGAAGACATAGATAGAAACCTGGAGATAAATAGAAGATTGGCAATCTTGTTATTTGTTATCAATAACAAGGAAATAGGCTAGGAAATCAGGATTTGCAAATAACTTATTTTATTCTTGCCCTTACCTTTGTTTTATGAAATAGATGAATATTAAAATGGATAGGAAAGCAATTCAGAAACATTACAGAAGAAATACATGGTGAGATTTTATTTAATAATAAAATAAAAATCTGAGTTAACTATAATAAAATTCATTTATTAGATATTCTCTTATTAGGGTGGAAGAGACCCATTATTGGAATCATTAATTGAGCTCTGATTTCATTGAGCAAAGAATGCAGTCTTTTTGCTCAAAAATTTCCACACACCAATGTATTTGTCAAGAAATAGAAATAGGATACAACTGAAGGCTTGTTCTCTAGTAAACTGCTCCTGAATGGAGGATTATTTCTCTGGGTGAACTTTTTTCTGTAAGCCTTGACTCTCTGAGAAATAACCAAGCTGAAATGGACTAAAAGATAAGTGTTTATAAAGAGGCTCTACTCATGGAATAGGTCAGAATTGCCTCCTTGGTACTTACTCCTATTTTACAGGTAAGAAATTTGACATTCAGAAAATTAATGCATTTATCTGTGTTTTCATTGGTCATTTTCATTAAACTGTACACCTAAAAGAATGCATTGACATATTAGATTTTATAAAGATAATAAATACCACATAATATAAATAAAAATTGTAAAATTAGTAAAAGAATAATCAATGGCAAAAAAAGAAATAATCAATAAGCATTGGGCCAAATATCGATAGCAAAAGAGAAAATGAGAACTTTACTTTCTGGTCGAAGAAGTGAAGCAAGTGTATAATGGAGAAATACACAATCCTATTGAAGGAAATCACAATTCAAGAACAAATAACTAGCAATGATACAAACACAATAATCTGTCAGGACACTTATTTATTACTGAGTACATGTCAATTAAATCACAAGAATAGTACAGTCCTCATGGTTAGATGTTCTGGTCAGGTTTGTTCACTTAGTAGAAGCCATAGCTATCTGAGAAGAGGGGCATCGATAGAAAAGTTGTTCCATCAGATTGGCCTATGAGCAAGTCTGTGGAAGCTTTGTTAATGATTGATGAGGGAGGTCTCAGCCAACAGAAGAGGACCAACCCTGAGAAACTGGTCCTGTGTTTTAAAAGAAATAGGTCTGGCGAAACCATGGAGAGTTATAAGCTGGTTAGCAGCATTTGTCTTGGACTACTGCTTCAGTACCTGCCTCCTGATGACTGCTGCCTTGAGGCTGTGCTCTGATTTGTGCCCCAGATAGAGTGTGACAGGAGAATTGTATGGTAAGATAAAACCTTTCCTTCTCAAGATGCTTTTGGCCACAGAGTTTTATCATAAGCAATAAAAACCCTTACTAAAATATCATATCACACCCTTATTGAGGGCTATTTAGGAACAGTGAGCAGTGGCATCCTGGAAGCAGCTTTTTCACCCTACAAGAACAGAAAGTGTTAGTTTTGATTTATTTGTAGTTTATAGATATTCCCACATTACGTGAAGATTTAACTGAAGCTGATTCATCACAAAGGAAATTTAGATGCAAGCCTACAACTAAATATTGATGTTTACGCATTAGCTCAGTTGTTTCCATTTCATCAATTATTCTTCAAAAATACATTTAGGCAACTATGTGAATTTGTACAAAGATAAGAATCATGGCATATTTATGAGATACAAAAATAGGTGCCCAAAATTATACACATAGAGGGAAATTTATGGTGTACCAAAATAAATAAGATGATGATACATATATGGTTACATATATGTATACATACATACAAATATTACATATGTGATATTATTGCCATGAATCTATAGTAATAGCATGATTTGGGTATTTCAAAAAAATGTGAAAATCATGTATACATTATTGGCCTCTTAAAGGTGGATCCACTTGAAAGGGAAAGATAAGTCTCCGTCTAGATGCTTCTCTGTTTCTTTGTGTCCTTGTCCTGTGGTTGTGATAGAATACTTTGACTTTATCTCACAGTTCAAGCGTAGATTTCATCATGTCAGATAGTCATGGTGACAACAGAGCAACAGAGGAGGCTGAATGGTGAATGTAAGTGCTCAGCGTTCTCTCTCTCTCTCTCTCTCTCCATTATACCTTTCAGAGAAAGATCCCAAGTACAATTAACATGGATCTTCTTATATTAGTTAATATAATTACCTATAGCAATTCTCAGATGCTCATCTACCAGATTTTTCTAGATTCTGCTATATTAAGAAAGATTATAAATTATTTCTGGTTCTCCAATTATATATATATATATATATATATATATAATATACAAAAATACACTTATATCACCCCAACATATATAAATTTATATAAGGCTAATATATGTATATATAAATATATACCTATTCATGTATATAACACACATAAGTAGATATTTTTGTATGTAATATTATTTGAATACTGAATTAAAATTACTGTTTTTAAGGTTAAATGTATATGATATATTTTATTTTATTTTGTTATTATTATCTCTTAATAGACTGTTTGTTTTAAAAGGAGAGTCAGAAATTGGGTGAATTTAGATGGAAGGGGTTGTGAGTGGAACTATAAAAAAATCCACCTGATCAGGCAACCCAGACCCAGAAAGACAAACATAATATATACTCACATATAAGTGGATATTAGCTGTCAAGGAAAAAAATTAATAATTCTACAATTCACAGACCCTGAGTAGTTATATAAAGAAGACTATATTAGGGGTGTCTCCCTGGTATGGGGAAATAGAAGTGATCTTGTGGGTGTCCTGGAGGCAGTGGGGATGGGAACATGAGGAATCAGGTTCAGGGAAGGGCAGAGGCGGAGAGTACTGAAAGAAATGACTAGTAAGGAGACATTTCTGGGTCTAGTAGAAACCTGTTGCAAGCAAAACTCCCAGGAACCTACAAGGAAGACCCAGCTAAGACTCCTAACAATAGTGGATATATAGCCTAAACTGGCTATACCCTGTGACCAGCCAAGACTTCAGTGTAGAAACTGAGATACCAACCAGACACAGGACCTTCAATCTATGGTCTGTTCGGTAGAATGGAATGTGCTCGGGCAAGTGTGACACAGAGATAATGGGAGTGGCCAACCAGTGACTTGTCTAGCATGAAATCCATGCCACAAGAGAGAGTCCCTGATACTCCCTATAGCACCAGGACCCAGAGGCTGGAGAGCCCAGATACCTAAGACAAAATCCAAGCATGATTAGAAAAAAAAAATCAATGTAATGATGCCTAACTATATTCTACTATACTCAGAGATTGGTGACTACTCCAATTGTCATCAGAGAGCCTTCATCCATAATTGACATAAACAGAGAAAGAGAACCAAGTCAAGCGTTAGGCTGAGCTCTGGGAATGCTGTTGAAGAGATGGAGGAACGTTTGTGTGGGCCAGATAGGTCAAGAACATCACAAGAAAACCCATATAATCAAGGAACCTGTGTTCATAGCAGTGAAATGGACAACCAGGGAACATGAATGGGACCACCAAAGGTTATATATATACTGCTTTGGCTGACTTTTAGGAACCTATTTTTTCACAAATGGTTGGTATGATAATACAAGTTTTTGGTCCTACTGTAACTTGATATGCCATTCTTTTTGACCCCCATGGGAAGCCTATCCCTTTCTGAGCAGAAAGCGAGGATGAGTAGAAAGGGAAGGGACAGGTGGGAGTTTGGGGAGGGAACAGGAGAAAAGGAGGCAGCAGAAACTACAATTGGAATACAAAAATATCAATAAATTTAATTTTAAAAATATTTAATTTTAGCCGGGCAGTGGTGGCACACGCCTTTAATCCCAGCACTCGGGAGGCAGAGGCAGGCAGATCTTGTGAGTTCGAGACCAGCCTGGTCTACAAGAGCTAGTTCCAGGACAGGCTCCAAAACCACAGAGAAACCCTGTCTCTAAAAACCAAAAAAAAAAAAATTAATTTTACTTTATAATGATCATTGTCTAGAATACAAATGGTAACATATGTTGACATGGGTGTAAGAAAGGAGAAAACTTTAAATGCTGTTGTTGGAGTTATAAACTAACACAGTTACTCTTATAACTAGTCTAAACTTTTCTCAAAAACCTAGAAACAGGTCTATCAACTGACTTACCTATTTAACTCCTGGACACATATTAAATGACTTTATAAAAATTATGGCAGAGTTGTCTGTATATTCACTCTATTCCCAACAGCTAGGAAATTGGATCAAGATAGACGTCTATCACTGATAAATGGATCAGGAAAATGTGAATTATTAAAATTTAATAGTGTTCTAAATTCAAATAATTTTATATGAAAACACATAGGAGATGGAAAACTAGATATAAGCCATTTGCGTTGGCACACATTTCATGAGGAGAAGCAGTAGGATACAGGGAAATGAAAGTGGAAAGGGGAATACTGAGGATAGAAGGATTCACACAAGTAGCTCATTGATGGAGATTGGTACATGAAAGCCTTGAGGGAAATGAAATGTAAAAATAAGCTTCCTGGGCACCTGTGGCCTTACAACAATAATATATTGAAGATATGAAAGAGTATGGGGAAAATAATGGGAACTAAATGTCTAAGCAGGAATGGAATGGAAGTTTGTAGAAAGGAATGGGAGGAGATTAGTTAACTAAAATTGAAACCCAGTCAGTTTGTATGCTAATATAATGTATGTCTTCTAGCAGCAGACATGTGCACACACACACACACACACACACACACACACACACACACACACACACACACCATCTTTTTCTTCCCTCAAGAGCTCCCTTGTTCTTCTCTTGTAAAAAAAAGAATGTGTTTGTTAACCATTCATGTGTTTCCCACAGCCCAGAACCTGACTCCACATCCATGCACATATGGTGATCACCAACTGGACTCAGTAGTCATAAATTTTAAATATAGCAAATGGAAAGTAATGTCATATTAGATGCCATATCACTGTCTGCTTAAAAAACCTCTAGGGAAACCATAAATATTTTGGACCTGAGAAATCAGTGTGGTTAACTGACCAATTTTCAAAACAAAACACATCACAATCAATTTTATGATTAAAGGAACAACAAATGATACCTTTAAGAAAAAAATATTCATATTATAATTATGTAGTTACCTACAAAGATGTTGGGATAATGCTATTTACTTGAGTGGCTCATACCATTGGACTTAATTGTGTTTAATACAAAAGAGAAAGGTTGACTCAGTAATATTCATATGGTGTCATGTCTGTCATGAAAAGCAACTGACATATAAACTAACACATCAGGTTCATCTCAAGAGAGAAACTATCTTCCACACATAATAGAGAGATTAGTATGTACATGAACTGATGAGGAGATGACAGGTTCTTCAAAAGGAGATTTTCTTTCAAGAGTAGTGATGTCAATATACCAAATTAAACTACTCAGTTTCCAACAGTCTACAATAATATATATGGCACTATTGTGAGTTCCAAATGGTTTCATAATCCATAGTAGCTAAAGATTTAGACAGAGCTACATTGATAATAAAACACTGAGACTTCAATTGTCCTCCTCATTATTTTTGTTTTATTTTTAATTTATTCTTCTCTCATATATGAAATCATAACACCAGTTTATCCTCCCTCCACTTCTCCTGTCCCCCACCTCCCCCCTCACTCTGATGAACTCCTCCTTTTTAACCCTTCAAAAAAGAGCAGGTTTTCAAGGGATGTTAGATGAACACAGCATAACAAGGTACAATAAGACTAGGAACAAACCTTCATATCAAGGCTGGGTGAAGCAATCCAAAAGGAGGAAAAAGGGTTTTAGGAGTAGTAAAGAGTCAGTGACAGCTCTCATTACCACTGTTAGGCGTTCCACGACAAAGCTAAACTAACAATCATAGGATATATTCACAGGACCTAGCTCAGACCTATGCAGGCTTAGTGATTACAGCTTGTGTCTCTGTGAGGCGCCATGAGCCCTGGTTAGTTGATTCTGTGGACTGTGTTCTCCTGCTTCCCTTGGCCCCTCTCACTCCTACAGTCCTTTCTTCCCGCTTCAGTGGGTTCTCTGAACTCTGCTTAATGTTTTGCTGTGTGTTTCTGCATACGCTCCCAATAGTTGCTGCGTGACACCTCTCTGTTGGCGATTGGGATAGACACTGACCTATGACTATAGCAGAAAATCATTAGGAATCATTTCATTGACTCTTTTGTTTCAAGTAGTGTTTGTTTCTCTCATATGTCTCTAAATTATCCACTATCCAGCCTCTTGCTCCCGACCATTCAGGCAGTGTTAGTGTTGGGCTCCCTCTTGTGGTGTGGGACTCAAGTTGGACAAATTGTTGATTGCCCACACCCACAAATTCTGCAATTTTAACTTTTATTATGCTCATAGTGCTTGCATTGGAGTGGAGAAGGGCCTATGCCCATGAATTCAGTGCCCATAAAGGCTACAAAACGGTACCAGTTCTCCTCAATCTGGAGTTACAGGCACCTGTTATACCACCTCGACCCATATAGGTCCTCTGGTTCTCTGGAAGATTGATAAGTAGTTCTAATGGTTGAGTCGTATCTCCAGCCCTTATACAATTATAATAGTATCACACAATAAAAAAATTAGTAGTAGTAAAATTAATTCTATTTGGGTCACAATCTAAACCAGTGGCATAAATCAAAATATATCAGTGATATGACCTCATAAAACTGGTTAAGTACTATTTGTTGCACAGCTTTTGCCTCTCAAGGCTGTTTAACATAACTCCACTTCAAGTAGATTTCTTCTAAAAAGAATTAAAATTTTATGTCTATTTATATGATCATATAAAACTAAAGAGTATTATGTTATTATAGGGTGAAATTGATATTTCAATTGTTGTAAAGATAACTCGCTTGCAATTTCAGTAACCAAAGTTAGATATAGAATATAAAACTATTTAGTATACATCAACTGCACAGAACAATGGGATTCATTATGACTTTTCCATACATGCATCTGATGCAATATTATGTTTAACATTTCCCTGATTTCCCAATCCCATCTTGACTGTGACATTTAATTAAAAATTATGTGAACCTATCTATGTTATAGTGACATTGATGTCTGAAATTCTGATTTTTAAGTCTTTCTGCTTCTCCATGCTAACCTGATTTCTACCTTTATTTCCCTACTTGTTTCATAGTGTGGTGTGGGAAACTCATACATGATACCAACGCAAGTTAATCATTGGTAACACTCTATGGAAATTGACTTTAAGCCAGGCATGGTAGCATACACTTGGAATCACAATATCTGAGAAGTTGAGGCAAGACTACCATGAGCTTGAGTCCCCATGCAGTTAAAAATGAATTTACAGGCAACCCAGTACTACAGAGTGACAACCTGCAACAAGTAAACCACATCAGGACATGTTTGGAAAATCAATCAAACAAACAAATACACACAAAAACCCTTGTTCTTTTTCTATAAGCTATATATTAATGGTTTTAATATGTTGATTATATAAAATAGACTTTTTAGTTCTAATACATTTATTATATAAAATAAATTTTAATTCTAAAGAAACTATTAGTTTCCTTTTTGTAACATTAATAATACCAAGTCATATTTACAATCAAAAACCATGTCACTCTCTAATATGAGTTACCAGAAATCAAATTTTATTAACTCAATAATTCAATGAAATATTTTTGTTTTTCCAAAAGATAATGCAAGCAATGTTCAAACCAGTTAAGCTTCTGTACATAATATAATATTCTTGGTACAATATAAATAGTGAAATTATTTAACAAACCTCTCAAAAATAATTAAGTACTTATTAATAACATTTTAATTGGATGACAAACAAGAATGTGCCCATTCTTATAGACCATTTTATTTTGGTCTGTGATTTTTAATACTTTTTGATTATTGATTATCCATTCTGAACATGTTGAATTCTATGATGTTTTGGATCACATTCCACATATTGACTTAAGTACTGTCATTTTTATAAGTAATTGCTGATTCCATGTGATTTCCTTTCCTTGCTAAGTCCTGAATTTCAATGCAGTATGCCTATAATTAAATGCAGAAGATTTAGGGTCTTAGTGTTGTATAAAGATCCACCATAATATTAATACAATATAGTTAAATGTCAATAGGTTAAAGAAAAGTAATTGTCTAATTATAAGTGTGTAAATCTTGTCCTAAAAGTAATGGCTTGCAGGTGTTCCTGATTTAATATGGCTTGTTAGATCTTAGAACCTTAGCAGTGGATGGGGATATTTCAATTTTAGCTATAATGTAGTAATCCTAAAACACTCTTGACATATGTCCAGTTAAACTTTGATCTAATACTTGCAAAGATAAGGAATTCAACACTTTGTAAGTCCCTCTGTTCCATTGTAAAAGATCTTAGCGGCTGCCTTCAATCTTTTACAAGCTGCAGCCTATTTTAGGTTTTATAGCCATAATTATAAGAACCATAAATTAATTCTGCAAACTCAAGAATAAAAGCTTGTTGTACTAAATTAACCTAATTTTGTCATTTTAATTTAGTGTCTGAGCGAGAAACCTTTTGACCTAGGCCCTTAATTCATTGACAGGGCATATGACCAAAACTATGTAAGATAGGAAATTGATCCCTGACATATGTGGTGCTTTAAAAGGGTTATAGACTAAACATCTCATTTTCCTATTTATGGGTTTTTATACCTCAAGGCATGGGAGAAAACCATGGCTCTTGTAATAATAGTCACAAATTTCATAATGTCGAAACAGCAAATGAAGGTTTATCCAATTAGATTATATTCTTGGTTAGAATAATATAATAAAAAAGTATGTTCTATGACCATGTCTCCACATCCCTCCTTCAAGATCTATACCTTGTTGATATGATATACTATGATAGATATTTATGTTTTGCCATTTTAAAGTCTATATAATTTAAAAAAATCTATCATTGAACCTCAAGTAACAATAATACAATTATTATATAAGGTAAGCCCTATAATATAATTCAATATTTATATAACTATAACATTAATATATTATAAAAATATAAGGGTCTCATCTGTCTTGTGGTATAATGGGTGCGACATAGATGCCCTTCCTCCTACCCATCAATGCCTGGGTTAGGTGAAAGAGCTGTCCCTGTTTTCATAAGAGTGGGAGCATTATCCTCAATCCCCACCAGTTGCAATACTAGGGAGAGCATACAGCCTGTACCCTACCTGGGCAGCACAATAGAGACAACGCTGTTAGCAGAGGTATTGGAGAGTCAAACCTGAAATCATTAGCATGGCACAGCTTCTTCAATTATCCATCCTCCTTGTGATGGCATGGAAAGAGAAGAGCTGTCCCCACCATAAACACCTGGTGGAGGTTGGTGATCAGGCCCTGTGGTCATAAACGTGGGAGAGCCATCCCTGCAATCCAGACAGTCGAAATCAGGAGAGCTAGCCCTGCACATCACCAGGGCAGAACAATTGAGCCAACACTATTAGCATAGGTGAGAGAAAACCAGCCTAAAACTGTGACCATGGGAGAGCTCTCAAATTACCCATTTGTCTTGTAGTGACAGGACAGGGTCCTCCTCCCTTCTCTCTACATCAACATGGAAGGAATGTAGTAATGATGACCCAGTAGTCATAAAAGTAGAAGAGCTGTAACTGACCCCTACCAGCTACAACACTAAGGAAAGCAGGTCCTGCACCTTACTAGAACAGCACAGTAGGCACCTTGCCAGAGTACCACAGTAGACCTAAACCTGTTAGCACAGGTGTAGGTGAGCCAACCCCAAAATTGTGAACATGGGAGAGCTGGTGGCCAAACCTACAGCTGCCCAGGCCCAGTCCAAAGGTTTATTGATTGGTCTGCCCCAACACCTACCCCATCTATGATCTGCTGGAGCATGTGAAGTGACCTGACCTGCAGAACCCAAAATCTCCACAATACAGGGTGCTAGCTGAAAATCTAGGAAGAGTCCTGGTGGAAGGGGACTTCCAACTTGTAGTGGAGACCAGGGGCCTCAAACCAGAACAATGGCCCTTTGCCATCAACACTTACAAGTAGAAATGTCTGGTCAAAGGGGCATATGGTGTGACTTGTTGAGTGACACTACAGCTTCCATGGTAAGATTTTAAATCATTTTCTTTATTTTTAATTATTTCCATTTTATTGTCTTCATTTTTCTTCTCTTGAATTTTGTTTATATTCTGGAGAGGGATGTTCAGGGGCAGAGGGGTGATGTCAGGAGATAAAGAATGAATGAAATCAAAATACATGCTGTGAAAAGCATAGAATAAATAAATTTTACAAAAATAAAGAAAACAAAAAGAAAAAAAAGAAAAGGAAAAAGAAATTATGTATAGTTACTTTATGGTAAATGAACAGTTAAAAATTGAAGCGGGCTCATGCAACAAAAAGAAAAATGTAATACAAAATAGAAAATGTGCAAAAAATTAAAATGTGAAGAGAAGACCTAAAATCCTTATTTCTGAAGAAAACTTTGTCAAAACAGACTCTTACTGCTTAAGATGTTGTGCATGTGCATGCATGCCTCTGTGTGTGTGTGTGCACATGTACACGTGTGCACGTGTGTGTGTGTGTGCGTGATTATGTGCATCTGCATCTGTCAGGTGAGTGTAGGTTCCTGTGGAGGCCCGAAGAGGACATTTGGTCCCCTGATATGGAGTCAAAGAATTTGTAATCAGCTCAACACAGGTGATTATGATTTATCTAGGTTTTCTGGAAGAATACTATCTGTTTTTAACTGCTGAGCCACTTCTGCTCTACCACCTGTTTTGAAAGAATAATTTCCAAATGAAGATGCATATAGAATAATAAGCATAGTAAATGGAGAATATTTAGGACAGTTATGATTTGTATTCACGGCTCCACTAGCACTCTGTGGCAGGTGCACCTTTACTTGTATATAAAACGACGAAAACACAAATATAAAGTGAACCACAATTTCTGTCTATTGAAGCTGTTTGACAAAAATTTCAGTAGATAGTCAGTTTGGGATGTCCCATTTCCAAAGGCAAATTACAATTTATCCTATGTTTTCTTCAGCACCCAAAGATCTATTCATTGTTAAAATCTGAGTTGTACCTAACATTCTGATAAAAAAAATGGTCTGAAATATATTAATCTTATTATATTCTACATGAACACGGTGACTAAGAAGCCTACCATACATCATCTGAGGCCTATAGCTGAGGCTTTTCCTCCTGGTTTATAATCCATTTCTCTGAACTTTATATTAATATATTTTAGAAGCATGTTATTCTTGACTTTCATTAGTACAAAGACTTTTGTTTAGTATTAAAAAAAAACTTTATGAAAATGTTTCCATATTGGGACATTGCCATTGGAGAAATCAAATTCTGGGCTCTAGAATAAACTATTCCTTATTCCCTTTGAAGTGAGAGCTGTATTTGATACAAGCCTCTCTCTGTTTCTATGTCTCTATGTTCTCTGTCTCTTTCTTTTTATCTCTCTCCCTTTCATTTACACAAACACATACAGACACACACACACAAACACACACACATCATTAAAATATACTCCTTATAAACTAGGAAGTGATGGTGCATGCCTTTAATCCCAGCACTCAAGCAGCAGAGGCAGGGAGATCTCTGTTTGTTTGAGGCCAGCCTGGTCTACAAGAGTTAGTTCCAGGATAGGCTCCAAAGGTACAGAGAAACTCTGTTTCAAAAAAACCAACAAAACAAAACAAAAAAAAAACATACTCCTTATAAACATTTCTGTGGTTTAATAATATAGTTGGCAGCAAAATTTAGACTGTGAAAGACTAGAATTATCAATATTGTGATTACAAAGGAAATTTTAACCAGTATTATGGTTGCCAAAATTAGAAATTGTAGTATAAATATATTCATTTTCACAACTAAAATTTAGAAACTACATAGGTTTAATTTGTTTCACAGATAATAGAGTTGTATGAACATTCTAAAATCAATTTAAAATCTCTGAAATAATACACAAATTATTTGTTTTAACTTCTTTGGCTGTTGAAATGCTGTAAACTAGAATAAAAATATAATGTTTTATATTTCTGTGTTTATCAATCTGATCAACAAGTTTTATAATTATCTTACTGCCTGGGAAACTGCCATAAGGGATATCATCTCATATCCTTTATAAATAATTCTCGACCAGGAATTCTTTGGCTAGTACAATACATATACAAACAATGATTCCATTTGCACAAGGCTGTTGCTCCTCTTAAGTAAATATTTGTTTAATTCACATGCATTTTTTTTCCTGTGTCATGGATTTCTTTCCTTCCAAATTCCTGTCAAAGAGAATATATCTCAAGTTAACGTAAATTAAATCAAATTTGATAGCTTCAAATATTATTTAAAAATAACATTCTAACATTCTGGTAAACTCCAGCAGCACAGGGCATTTACAGGAATCCATGGAGTCAGCAAAGCTAAACTTCTATCTAAAGGGAGTTGGGGTAAAAGATACAAACTCTTTTGATGCTTTCTTCTTTTTTCTCTTTTTAATCTCTCTTTCTTATCTCATGCTGTTTTACAGCCTTTATACCTCAACATAATCGTCCTGGCAGTACAGTAGTCAAACAGTTGCATTCCATTTCTCAAGTCAATGATTATAGGTAAGAACATGTTTTATTAAAGATTTTATGTATTACAAGTGAAAAATAAATTATCCCAAGAACCCACATACGTTCATACCCAAGCAACTGTTACAGATTAAGCATTTGAGAAGCAAGGTGTTTCTGTCAGGTCTTTTACTGGCAGCCTGCATTTTGCAGTTACAAAGAAAGGGCCAATTACTTTATTCCTTATCTTCAAAGGTAACCTTATAAGAAATCTTAAAGGAATCACAAACCTAAACGTTTTTTATTGAGAAAGAAGCAGTCAGCTCTATTGAAATTTTTAAGGTACCTACCCATTCATTAATAAAATTTTATATAAGGAGATTGAGGACATAAAGGGTATAAGAAAGTAATCACCACCTTTGATCATCAACCAAACTTAGCAAGAAGCGTAGGTCACCCAGTAATGATTGGGCTGCTTTGTTCTTGTTCCCTGACCTGAAAGAGTCCCGCATTCAACCATGTGCCTTTCTAAACCTTTAGACAGTCTTTGGTTTTTCACTTCAAAATTATTTAACAAAAACATCTTACTCTAACTTTGTTTTATTTTCAAAGCTTTGTTTCAGCTGTGATGCACTCTGAGACCTGTGAACACATCTCCCGACATTAAGATTAAATGAATTTAAAATAGCTGGGCTACTGAGACTCAGTTGTTAGTCATTAACTTGAGACACAATCCATGCAATTCCTTAGATGAGACTTATAGACCCTGACTGTAAAACATATCCTTGTGTTTACTTTTATTCATCAAAACTCTGTATAATCTTTCATTATTATTAACAAATTAGGCAGTACAGCTCAGGGTGGGGAGAGGTCATCTTCTTGACACTCCATAGACAAAAATGCCCAGTAGAACAGGATGTCCCAAGAGATAAACACACTATATTACAGTCAGTGGAGAGCCATCCACATCATGCTAGATACCAGAGAAAGTGAGCCACAACAAACATGTAAGGGCACACAGAAGTTAAAGACACTCGAGGGTCTATAATCCTGTGTCCTTGCCTAATTGAGATTGGTCCATCAGAGGATTTCCTTCTTGTAGACTGACAACCTGAAACTTCAATCACAACTCACTGCTCCTCTGCCTTGGCCCATGGCAATATCCCTGTATTAGTTACACTTCTATTACTCAACTTAAAATACCATGACCCCAAAGCAAAATAAACAAGTTTATTTTAGCATACATTTGTGGAAGGGGGGTCTATAATGGTGAGGAAGGCATAACATCAGGAGGCTGGGGAAGTGTAGTTGTTTTGCAGGTTTGTTACTGCTGCCTGTTGTGCAATTCTCAATTCCTGGGGGTCAGGTGGTTAGAAGATGCAGAGGCAATGACATAGGCTCTCAAAGATTCCAGTGTAAAAGCTCTTTATTGTAAAAGGGTCAGGGTTTTTTTTATGGGGTTAGAGAAATTAAATTGCCACAAGAATGTTTTTGCTTGGTCATTTTGAAACTGGTACTCATTGCTCCCATGTTGTGACTGGCTAGGAGTTCATATCATTAGTTACCATGCTTTTGGTCCACTGATAGGTTGTTTGGGACAATTTTGCTTATTCATTGTGAGCTTGTATGCAGTTTCTTGTGCTTACATTATTCCTTTGCCTTATTTTAGCCATTTTATTTTATTTTATTTTATTTTTGAGTAACCTAGTGGGAGTTATAGATTTTTATAACCCCACATTGGGCACTCCAAAACATTTTGGGCTGTGCCTGTCTTATCCTGGCCTGCTGGACTGGCTCTTTTTTTGTGTGTATATGTAGATAAGCTTCATCTATTATACTTTTTATTATTTATTTATTTATTGAAGATTTCTGTCTCCTCCCCTCCACCGCCTCCCATTTCCCCCCCCTCCCCGAATCAACTCCCCGTCTCTCATCAGCCCGAAGAACAGTCAAGGTTCCCTGCTCTGTGGGGAGTCCAAGGACCTCCCACCTCCTTCCAGGTCTAGTAAGGTGAACATCCAAACAGCCTAGGCTCCCACAAAGCCAGTACGTGCAGTAGGATCAAAACCCAGTGCCATTGTTCTTGACTTCTCAGAAGTCCTCATTGTCTGCTATGTTCAGCGAGTCGGGTTTTATCCCATGCTTTTTCAGACCCAGTCCTGCTGGCCTTGAAGAGTTCCCGATAGAACATCCCCATTCTCTCAGTTTGTGGGTGCACCCCTCATGGTCCTGAGTTCCTTGTTCGTGCTCTCTCTCCTCTGCTCCTGATTTGGACCTTGGGGTTTCAGTCTGGTGCTCCAATGTGGGTCTCTGTCTCTGTCTCCTTTCATCGCCTGATGAAGGTTAATATCCAGGAGGATGACTATATGTTTTTCTTTGGCATCTTTAACTACAAGTCCTCAAAGAATTGGATCCCTGGAAGGTCCCAAGAAGTCAGAAGCAAAGGGAGACTTTTAAGAGAACTAGGGATCTAAATGGCCTCTTGTATTTGCATTAGCCAAACATGGACCACTTACCCTGGAGGTTTTGGTCCAGCATGCTCCATAGCCATTAACACCTGGAGTGTTGCCTTGTTCACCTACTCTTCTCAGAATCTTAGCTGTAGGAGACACATAAACAGAAATATTAGAGCAACCACCACCGCTCCCATGCTTGCAGGTTTAGAGGGATCTAGCAGGGATCCCATACTTGACCAAAGAATGTAGTAGATAGGTCCAATGGAGGGATCCATGTTGAGTTAAGTTGTATTAGATTAACAAACTTTTGATTCTGTGATGCGAATGTGTGTAGTAGGGGAGTGGGCCTGCTTTTTGTCCCACGTGGCTCCTGCCTGGCTAGCTTAGCACCAGAAATAACAACACACAAACTGTATTCATTTAAACACTGCCTGGCCCATTAATTTCAGCCTCTTATTGGCTATTCCTCACATCTTGATTAACCCATTTTTAATAATCCGTGTAGCACCATGAGATGGTTGGTGGCTTACCAGGAAGATTTTAACCTGCATCCATCTTGGAGAGGAGAGCTATGGCGTCTGCCTGAATCTGCTTCTTTCTCCCAGCATTCTGTTCTGTCTATTCCACCTATCTAAATTCTGCCCTATCAGGCCAGGCAGTTTTTTTTTTATTAATTAACCAATGAAAGCAACAGATAGACAGATCACCCTCCTCCATCAAATAAGCTATCTTTTAGTTGTTGTCTGGCCAAAAACAAGGCAGAAACTCAATATGGAGTTAAGCAAAAGGACTGAAATCAAGGACCACAACTGACCCTTATAATATAGTGAAAGGTTTGTATTTCTTCATCTAATAAATCAATTGATTCCTGTGAATCCAAAATGAGTCATTGAAAGTGAGCATTAATTAATTGTTGTGTGCTAAGGGCTGTGTTTAAGACATTGGCCATGGCTCCTGTTTTAATAAGAAAGTCCATAGCAGTTATTCCTCCAGTTACTATAAACAAGATGGGTGTGGTGATTGTTGCAGTTATCCAAAGTGTTTCTTTATTCTAGTGCGACTCATATGCTCTACCATGTGATAATGGATAACATTGACAGCAGGCACCCATAAGAATGCAGGAATATATGCTAGAAACACAGGAGACACTTCTTTGGGATTCTAGAAGGCACCCAGCATGCAGAAGCTAGTTATGCAGTCTACTTCTGTTACACAAGCACAGTAAAAGGAACAAGGGGGCTTGACACAGACTATGTGACTTTAAAAGTAAAACTTGATTTTGGTGTTGTTTGGACAGAGAGTCCTCAAATGATTTATTGCTCTTAAACATTCTATTATGGTAATTGCCTCCTCATAAGAATATGAGGGATGTGAAGTCCATGCAAGCATGATTTTCAGAGAGGCCAGTTGCCAAACATGAGCCTATTGACCTGAACAGGATTTCTGTGGGAATTTTTTTTAGGGTTCATTGAATCATTAGCTCAAGGTGTTCTCATCCAATGAATAAATTTCCTTTCTCATAACAATAAACAAGTGGATATGAGAAATACAATGATCCTAGAATATGGGCAGTGAAATTTTCATAGGATAATAGCTTTAGCATAGGATGTTTTCCTTGTCTTGGAAAATTTGGTTTTGTTCTGTGGAAACACACAAGCATTACCTAGTGCTCTTGTTAACAGTTGGGCAGATTGTTGCCAGACATTAGTTAGGGTGTCCCTTTGTCTTACTAATGGGAGTGTTGTTTCCCTGGATAGGCAAGCCAAGTATTTATAAGCAGAGCTAAGGCCCTCCTCATCAAAGGCCAAGAAATTTCTTTTGGAGAAGACCTCCACAAATGCTTCATGAGGATCCTCTTCATTTTCTGAGGAAACCTTGTGTAGGCCAGGCTGGCCTCAAACTTGTGATCCTTCTGCCTCTGCCTCCTTCAGCAAATCCTACTGGTGAACCTTGGCCAACTCTCCTTTTAGGGAGCAGTTTATTTGCCTTGGGACTATAGGTTTGATTTCCTAGATTTGTGAGAAAACTTAAAGATTTGAGAGGAATATGCTGGACAATTGTCAGTTTTTACTGCTCAGGGAACCCTGTAGACAACATGACTGTCTTTAATGCCTTGATAGCTTATGTAAACTTCTCCAGTTTGGGACAAAGCCTACACAAAAGAGGAATGGGTGTCAATAATTACGTGTCTATACTTAAGCACCCCAAAGGGGACATAATTAGTGACATCCATCTGCCAAAGTGCTTTGGGAACCAATCCTCTGGGTTTTATACCTGATTTCACAAGTCCCAACAGGACCAATGGAGCACATGTGGTGCAAGTTCTAGTTACATGTTTACAGCTGGAAAAGCTTGTGCAAATTTTGTGGGGATAAAGGAAATTGCTTATGGAAGAGCCTAGCCTGTTTCAGCAAAGGCAAGAATGCTGTTATAGTCATAATTAGGTTGTCTACTCTGTGGTTAACTATGGCTATTATCCTGGTAGTCCCATATGCAGTCTGATATGGGATATGTGCCAGGCATGTCCTTTGGACTACAATAAGTAATCAATAGTTTGAATGGTTTTAGAAATGGAATCATTGGGGATGGAGAGATGGCTCAGAGTTTAAGAGCATTGCCTGCTCTTCCAAAGGTCCTGAGTTCAATTCCCAGCAACCACATGGTGGCTCACAACCATCTGTAATGAGGTCTGGTGCCCTCTTCTGGCCTTCAGGCATATACACAAGACAATATTGTATGCATAATAAATAAATAAATATTTTAAAAAAAGAAATGGAATCATTTTGGAATTTTAAATTTGCTAAAGATAGTATTTTGCATGTGTGTATAACATAGCGGCTATCTGAGAAAATATTTATGGATTCTAGTTGGGTCATTTCCTGAAGGTGAACATGATTAAAATAATCTTATACTAACTCAGAATTGAGTATAATAAAGGTTTTTTTTTTATTTACAGGAACTCACAGATCACAGGCCCCTGTATGAACCAGAAACAGAAACTGAACTCAGCATTCAGGTGAGAGAGAGAAGAGAGCAGATGGGCCTGTGCCTTTTTGGTACCCAAGGCCATGAAAAACCTGGCCCAACCTCTCAAAAACCATTGGCTGAAGGAGGTTCCCCATTACCTCCCCACTTTGAGAGCTTCAAACCCAATACAAAGCTATATGCAACAAAGACAGATTAGTATAAAAGTTAGAATTATAGCCAGCATAAACAATTATATATATATATATATATATATATATATATATATATTATTTTGAGGAGTCTAAGTCTTGAATTAGAAATGTCTTGGATAAGTCATAAGAGGAAAGTAACTATGACTATGTAGTCTTTAACCCCATCAAAGACATCAGAAGGGAGATAATATTACTTGAGTAGGCAGGAAGTGCAATCAAGCAGCTTCCAAAATATGCAGTAGATGATAAAAACAACTAGCTACCTGAGCAATCACCCAAAGTCTCATTTGCAATGTTGGAGCAACCAACTTTAGCTAATGCCTAGATTAACTGAGAGACCATTTTAGAGGAAGGAAGAATTTTAAAACCATTTTACCCTGTCTTGGCAAGGTTAGGTAGTACTTTTTTTCTGGATGTTCAGTCCAGGCACTATGTATTTTGTCAGTGGTCGAGGCATGGGCAGTTTCTTGCCAAAAAGTTAATTTTGCAAAGAAGTAAACAAGCTTCAAGTGGAGAATCTTTGGTGCCTCCTTCAGCCAATGGCCTCTGAGAGTCTAAACCAAGTTGGGAGTGGCCTTAGGTATCAAAAAGGCATGGGCCTGCCCACTTGCTCTCTCTGTCTTCTCTTTCACACCTGGATGCTGGTTTCAGTTCCTGTTCCTGGTACATACAGAGGCCTGTGATCTGTAAGTTCCCACTAAATAAAGAACACCCTTATTATACTCAATTCTGAGCTAGTGTGGGATTATTTTATTCAATTTGACTTCAATTTCCAATATCTTAAGGACCGCCAATAACTCCCCCAGTTGGACTGATCCATCATTTGGTTAGATATAGGCCTTTTCCTTATTAACTCCCATTTTTATTAGCCCCATATTATTTTATTGGCATCTATAAAGGCTACAGTGGCCTGGGGGGGGGGTGGAATTGTTGATGGTCTGCCATAACTTTGCCTTTAACTCTAAAAGAGGGAGGGAAGAGAGTTGTCTGCCCTGAGGGAAATGATTATTCAGCATGCCAGGAAAACATGTGATCATTTGCTGAAAATTGAAATAGTCTGTCCAAAGGACTGATTATCTTGTATTGACAAAAGGAGTATAATTTGTCTGGCTCCAAGTTTTTTTTTTTTATGCAATCATTTGTGCTTTGTAGAAAATAATGAAGGCTATATCAAATTTGGAGATAAGGCACTGAAATTCTGAGATAAATGTATCCACATTAAAGTGTCTGATTACCAGAGCACACCCAGGACTCTGCTTTCTGTCTATAGGACAAGCACCATTAATGGAACATTTAGATCATACTATTGTAGGGAGGCAGAATAAGCAAGTTGGCCAAGCTTTGTCAACACCCCCTTAGCTTCCTCTGTCAAGATTACAACATCAAAAGGGGAAGAATGGCCTTCCAGTAAAGAAAACAAACCGTGGGGTAAAGGGAACACTTCTGCATTGCTGGTGGGAATGCAAGCTGGTACATTCCCTTTGGATGTCATTGTGGTGATTTCCCAGAAAATTAGGTAACAATTTTCCTAAAGTCCCAGTAATACCACTTTTGGGTATATATCCAAAGGATGCTCAATCGTGCCATAAGGACATGTGTTCAACTATGTTCATAGCAGCATTGCTTGTCATAGACAGAACCAGGAAACAACTTAAATTCCCCTCGACCAAAGAATGGATAAGGAAAATATGGTACATTTACACAATGGAGTACTACAAAGCAGAAAAAAAAATAACGACATCTTGAATTTTGCAGAAAAATGGATGGAAATAGAAAACATCATTTTGAGTGAGGTAACCAAGTCACAGAAGGACAATTATCACATGTACTACTCATTCATAAGTAATTTTTAAACATACAAATAAAACCAGCCTACAAATCACAATCCCAGAGAACTTAGATAACAATGAGGACACTAAAATCGACATACATAGATCTAATCTCTCTGGGAAGTAGATAAAGACAAGATCTCCTGAGTAAATTGGGAGCATGAAGACCTTGGAAGAGGATTGAAGGAGGAAGGGGAGAGGTAGGGAAGGGAGCAGAGAAAAATGTAGAATTCAAAAAAAAATCAATAAAAAAGAAGTTAAGAAAGGAAAATAAACTTCTCATTCCTAATCAGAAATAGGGAGAAATTGTTTGAGCCTATTAACAGTGGCAAATAATTCCTGGAGTTTAACATAAAATTACCTTGGGCACGGTTCAATGGAGACACTGAGAAGACATATTTTCTGACTGATCTGGTACCCCACGAAAAGAGAGGGGGGCATTCACTGTATTTTTTCTGAGGCTATGTGAAGATGGAGAGTTTTTAAATTAGATAATGTTTGGGGTAGAATTTTTTTTGAACCCTTTTGGGTATGAGTGGGCCAATAAGATATCATTCATATAGCAGATTACCAATATATCATTAGGAAAATATTTTAGAACTTGTTGCACATATATTTGACAAATTATGGGACTGTTTTTTTATGGCTTGTGGGAAGACTTTCCTTTGGTAATGTGCAGGTTTGTTTACATGAGGCTTCTAAACTGTAAAGGTCAAGCACTCTTCATCTTGTGGCACCAGCAGTATTGATAAAAAACACAGTCTTTAATGTCTATTACTAAAACATGCCATCCTGGGGGGACAGCACCCAGGTACAGCAAACCTGCCTGATGGGACCCCATTTTTTTCCATTTGTGCATTAATTTTTCTCAAGTCTTGTAACAGATGATATTTACCTGACTTTTTCTTAATAACAAATATTGGAGTATTGGACCTGCTGTGGTTCAATAATACCAAGGGAAAGTTGCTCTTAACCAAATATTTTAAAGTTGATAAATTGAGATCCATAATAAGCCACAGATCCATCCATACTGTTTGGTTTGTGAGGTTATTTAAGGCTATAGGCTTTGGGATATCTGTATTAGAATAATGGTCTGTGGCCCTTAGAATTGGGGGTATAGTGAGGGTAACAGGGCTGCTGTCTGATTTGCCAGTAATGTCATGTGCCATTATACCCTCATAAAATGCCTTGTTATCAGTACTAAGGAAAGCACCCATTTCTTTCAGAAGACCCCATCCCCAAAGGGTGCAGAGGTGGCATCTGTGAAATTGGGTGGAATCGGCCTTGGTTACCATCTAGGTCCTTCCAATGAACTGGGCTAACAGTGGCTTTATTTGTAGAGTTGCCACTCACTCCATCCTTGAGCTTCCAATGTGACAAAGCCTTGGCATCATTGAGTGAGATGATGATGGCATCACTTGCAGCGTCTACCAATCCCTTAATGAGTTTGCCATCTAGAAAAACAGTCATCATGGGAAAGTGAAGAAAAATGGGGAGGGTCCAATAGACTTTGGGGTTCTATAGGTCAGTTTCTTTGCCAGTCTGAGAGTTGTCCCATTTCGAGTTTAAAGGTATTGTTGGAAACTTTTACAGTCTTGTGCCCAGTAGTAGCCCTTTTGGCATTTAAGGGATTTGGCCTTTGGATAAGCCCTGGCACAATCCCTACTAAGTGGCCAAACTGTCCACATGGCCTGTCACTACAGTCTGGAAAGGAAGAATTATCATCCATGTCAAGTTTGGCATTAACCAAGGCATTGATGGAAGCCATAAGGGCAGAAATGGGCCCATTCTGTGTGTCAATATCATGGGCGGCTAAGACCCACTTATGGGTGTCCTCATTTCTAGCAGGGATGATGGCATTATAGGTGATGGTGTTGAGCCCTTCCCAGATTAACTACTTAATAGGGATATGCTTGGTAGGGCCAAATGAGACATGTTTTTCAACAGCATTTGTGACATGGGTCAAAAATTCAGGAAATGATTTCGCAGCCTTCTGGACAAAATTGCAGAATAGTCTACACTGTTGCGGCATACGAAGTTAGAGGGCCTTGAAAGCTAGGCCAGACACTTGTTGACAGTGGGCAAGCAGGCCAATCATGGATTGTAATACAGGATCAGTGTATTGTCCATGGCCAGTAGGTCTGTCTAGGGTGACATTAAGTTCAAAGTGTAACTTTGTATGGGCTTGGGTCTCTGTTACATCCTCATAGGCTGAGTGCCACTGGAGGAAAGCTGAGGTGACAAAAATGGCCTTTAATTTGGTGTACCAATAGAAATGGATTTGAAGTTCAAGGCCCATTGTCTGAGACCTGCTCAAAATGAGGGAATTAGGACTGGACTCATTAACTATCTTTATAATTAAGGCCAATTCAGTAAGTGCAGAAGGGACACATGGTTGAGCAGTGGCATAGAGGCCCACATTGAGGGGGAAGACAGATATTTAGGTTGAGGTTGACAGCTGTTGGTAGGAGGCAATTGTAGGTCATGGTGAGTTGGAGATTTAGGGACAGGTGTCATTGCCATGCGCCTACTTCGAGCCTCCTTAGGGGTAGAAGGATGAATATTGTCCCAATGATAGACAGTCTCAATGGAGTGAGGTACCTTGGTGGACATGGAGTGGGAAGACTTATGTGGAGCCTCAATTGCATTCCCTTTTTGAGAATTGAGGCTATGGTGAGGGGCCTCCAATGAGTGGGAAAACATCTTTACACAAGGTTGCCCATATCTGGGTATAGAGGAAAGGGTCAAATTAGTGAAAGTAGCTGCCGTATGAGGAGAACATTCTAGTTCCAGAAGTGAAAGGGGATTCAATCACAGTAACCATCTCCCTAATGGCCTTTAATAGGTGGTTATGTTACCAAATTAGTTGAGAAGAGAGACTAGGAGAGGAAGTTAAACAGTCCACACTCAGTAGATTGGTTGGGACTCCTCATAAAGCAAGAGATCCTTCAGACAATACTGGAGAGAGGACCTGGGCAAAAGTCATCTGTTACTCTTCTCAGACTGAGGGAGACATTGTGAAAACAAGGATGGAAGGGAAAAGGAAAGTAGTGTTCATGGACCGAGTGTGTTGCTTATAGTGAGGGACCTCCATGGTTTGTTAGGACATAGCTGTATGCTCATACAATGTCTCTGGGTGAAAAGAACCAGTCAGCGGGTCCTTTATTGATTCTACCTCCTGGGTGGTTAGCCCTTGTGTGGAGATGCCTTGACGAACCAGGGAGACAAACAATGGAAAGAAAATAAAATGTAGGGATAGTAAAGAAAGCCCAACCCACCAAGGGTTTGGAAAATGAAAATAGGGGTCAATGGGTGCTGAAGCCCATGTGGGTCCAACACAGACAATTCTTTTTTCTAACTGGATTGGAATGGAGTCACGAGGAATAATCAGACACAACTTACATGGTCATCATGGAAGGGCAAGATCTCCCTCGAAGATCTCCTCTTTATTCTCCAAACACCTTATATATCATCACATAAATTGAGCAGAAAAACACATTAGACTCGTATCCTAGGTAACCAGGTGAATGGCCTTCTGTCATGTCAGCATCTGTATGCTAGCTGTCACATAGGCCATGAATTAGCATCTCTATAAGACTTCCTCCAAATTACAAAGGAAGGAAGCACCAAACCTCCTGACTATTATGTCATTAGCTTCAGCCAACATTTCTTCTCAGATGATCTACATTTATAACAAAAGATATTAGGAGCAGCACATCCTGGATATTGTTAAACAGAGACAGCTTGTCTGCAGAGTTCGTGACCACCTCAGACGGGGCTTATGGCTCTTGTGCCATACAGAAATATGGGCCTATAAATAGGGAAAGCAGTGGGTCAGCAAGCAAGAAAAAAAATGCCCAAAAGAGGGTAAGGAGGACCCAAAATGTGAGCAAAAGGAAAAGGTCCATTGATGTTGGGAGCCAGCAGTAGTTTTTGCAGTCTTGATTGCTGATGCCTGTAATCACCATTTCCAGGGGGATGGAGGTAGGTGAGAAAACTTGGAGAAACTAAATACCTAAAGCAATATATTCCTAAAGACTCCAATGTAAAGGCTCTTTATTGTGAAAGGGTCATGGGTTTTTATGGGGTTAAGGAAATTAAGCTGCTGCAGGAACATTTTTGGTTGGACCTTTTGAAATTGGAAGTTGCTGCTGGCATGCTTTGGTTGGCTAGGAGCGCACATCATTAGTTACCATGTTTTTGGTCTGCTGGCAGGTTGCTTTGGCGCATTTTGCTTATTCATTGTGAGTTCGCATGTTCTTGCTTGTGCTTGCACTATTGCTCTACCTTAGGGAGGGAACCTGGCTGATCATATTTCTAATTACTCTCAGGAAGCTCAGAGAGTATATTATAAGTAAGGTGATGTTTTCAACTCTCTAATCACAAACTCAATAACAATATTTCACCAGAAAGACTTTGATTCCTATAGATTTCATCACCAATACCAATGGGGTCCTGCTGTTCAACTGCCTGAGATTATGGAGAATATTGTTCCTTAAAGTCACCACAGACAGTTTAGCAACTAATAAGGGTAAGGTTATCAAAATATAGCTTTGGGGGGAACATATTCATAAGAATAAAAGATCAAAGATAGCACATTTAACACAGGCAATTGTCAGTTATTGGCTATTGAACTCACATGTACACATAAAAAATATTTTAATATTTCTTTCCAAATGATTAGAATATTATCACAAATTAATGAACCTAATTATAAATCTATATTGATAAATAAATTGTACATCTGATACTTGTTTTCCCCAGAGGTTTGGTTTCATGCCAAGATCTTCAGACACTAATATCATTTATGAAAAGGGCATAATATGTGCATAAAGTCCTCTTGTATGTGTTGAATCATCTTTATATGACACTCAATACCCAGAGCAATGTATATACTACATAAATAGTTACTGTTTTGTGTTTTTAAGAACTAATCTGAGAAAAAAGTTCATAGGATTTCAGAAATGATGTTGTTAATTTAAACTATTGTGATCCATGACAGGATAAACCTTTGAATATAGATGCCAGTGATCTAGAGAAGGTAGAATAAAGTTATACTAGTTTGACTTTAACTGTATTCTAAAAAATGCCAGAATAAGAAGTTCATAGGCTTCTAATACAAATATAAGAAAAATATTTACGGAAAGAAAGTGATAATTAGCCTGAATTGATTACTACAAATAGATTACATATAGTCAATTACCATCTCAAGCCCCATAAATATGTAGATATATGTTAAACAAAAATAATAAAATCAGAAACTAAAATGCATAAAACAAAATATCTATCACTGAATATGTAATTAAATGCAGCAACCTGTTTTTAGGTGATGCTTAGGAACAAACGCATACCAGTCACTTTCTATCACAGCACCAGTGATGTTAGATGATCTCAACACCTTTGTAGTGTGTTTGTTCACAGTCCCAAATGCTATACTGTTAACAATTTACATACCAGAGGGTTGTGATCATTAAATGCTGTTTTAAAGACTTGGCACAAGGTAAAATCATGAGAATGATGCTGCATAATTAATAGAGTAATAGCTATATTTGAAGGTTCATGAAACTTTACAGTGGTGCCTTAAAAGATACTTTGTATTATGAATGAATTGTTTGTGAAGAATAAATTGTAAAACTAAAGTTTTCTTCAAGTAAAGCATAGTTTCAAATTCAAACTAAACTAAAATCCAACTTTTATATATGTAAGTACCTGAAAATGAAAATAATATGTCATTCTGATTCAGAACTATGGAAGAATCATGAAGAAGTTTTTGAAACATAAAAGCAATAAGGAGAGAGACTTTACAGAAAACTAAAACTTATAAAACAATATTAAGCCATGTGATGGTGGCACACGCCTTTACTCCCAGCACTTGGGAGGCAAAGGCAGGAGGATCTCCATGAGTTTGAGGCCAGCTTGGTCTAAAAGAGCTAGTTCCAGGACAGACTCCAAAGTTACAGAGAAGCCCTGTCTTGAAAAACCGAAACCAAGACCAAAACCAAAACAAACAACCAAAAATCCCCCACAAAACAATATTAATTAAAGCTTGCTAATACACTAAAATTGTTAGCATTATACTAAAGTCTCATTTGGATCAGTGCTATAAAGAATTATCCAGTATTGCTTTGGAAAGAAATGAATTAAATATCTGAGCAAATATCAAGCTAAATTTTACATCAGATGGGTAAACTGTAAATTGATTGAAATCATAATGCTTATTAAATCCTTAACAATTATTAAGTTTTATGAGAGAAAAGAAGTGATTCATTGCAGCACTTATTTTCCAATTAGTTCCAGGACCTACAAATAAGAAAAAGTAAAAAGAACTAGAAATAAAATACACTTAAAGAGAAAATAATCTAATAATATAAATATATGTTTAATAATTACGTAAATTTTAATGTAACCAATTAATGTGAAAGCATAAAACCCTGCTTACACAGTGGTTAATGTACATTTAAAAGGCATTATGTTATAGTATCCCTATTAAAATTATAAGGGAGCTAGTAAGAATTACGTTAATATTCAATGTTATTTTAGTAGTTTAATAATTAAACATTTATATATGCTCATAGTAACACCAGTATAGAGCTACACATAATTACTTATCTTATTTAATTCCATAATAAATATCTATTAATTAAATTGTCCTAAAGAAAGTTAAAGCAATAGTTTGAAATTGAAAAGAAACGATCAACTAAATATCTCTTTGAATGATAAACTGCATTCCATTCCCATCACTATACAATAGACTTGAATGCTTATTTCTAGCAATTCCTACTCATAAGCTATCTAATATCATTTTTGAAATACTGTTTTTGTCTATTACATGCAAAGTACATCATCAGAATGTATTCAGCACATCAAGGAAAGGAAAGGATAAAGGGGAAAAGGAAGCAAAAGGAGGAAGCAAAAAGAAAGCTACTTTTCATAGCTTCCCCACATGTTTTTAAATTCAAGAAAGTACATCCAGAACTATTCTACTGTATGTCTAAATTTTTTACTGTATTCTATAGCAAGAGTAACCTTTATGCTTTCTCCAGGCTTTCTTCATGTTTAATTCAAGTGCTGTGTAAGCATAGTGTATGTGTTTATGATTTATGAAGCAATGTTGTCATATTCTTACTTGGATGCATATAGTCTTTAAAATTTATATGAACTGGGTATATTTATACTTGTCTTCTGATAACATATTAATTTATATGACAATTTGTGTTCTCTTCTATGTCTTGATGTTCTCTTGGTTCGTGATTCTAGTATCTCATTATACAATATTAGTTCATATAATTATATACTATCCTGTAAATTAGCATAATAATAAATATAGTATGCATAGAAATAATATATGAACTAATATGTTGACTTGCTTCAGGAAAAAAATACCTATGACATATAAAAAAGATCAATATTGTCCAGTTACAAATTTAGTAACCTATATAAGTGACTAAACTACAAAACAAACTGGTACAATTTGTTTAGGGAGTATTCACCCACTGTTTAAAATTGATCTTAAAGCCCACCACTTGATAGGACTCATACCTGACATTATTAATGTGATCAAGGACCTGAGACTTAATAGTTGTTTTAGTTACTCTTCTATTGATTTTATGAGAAATCATAACCAATGCATATTATTAAAGAAAATATTTAATTGGAGGCTTATAGGTGCGAAATATGGTTACAGGTAGACAGGGATGATTCTGGAACAGTAGCTGAGAATTTACACAAGATGAAGGGAGAGAGAGAGAGAGAGAGAGAGAGAGAGAGAGAGAGAGAGAGAGAGAGAGAGAGAGAGAGAGAGAGAGAGAGAGAGAGATTGGGCTTGGAGTGGTCTTTTTAACACTGTTATCCCATTCCAGTTATATATCCTGCAACAAGCCCATACTTCTTAATAATCCCTAACCAGGCCACCATTCAATAAAATACATCCAAATATATAAGTTCTCATAAGAATTACCACAAAACACCATGTACTTAGGGTAAAACAATACTATGGCTGTTTAGAAGAGCATACCAATGACATGATTTCTAACTGTGGGGATCCCAGCAAGTACTGTGGCCTGCAGAAATAAACATCTTTAAGAATGAAACTCACTTCACTACAACTTGACCAGAATATATCAAACCTCTTGAGTTTGACACCAGACTTGTTTTCCTTAAACATTATTGAGTGTAGTTAAATACTTGAAAAAGTTTGCTGGTAACAATTTTTTCAATCCCATATGCAAAATATAGTTTAAGTTGTGACTACACTGAAACTCTTTTGCAAACTACATGTGATCTATACCTTATACCATGAAGATGGATTGTATAACTTAAAGCCTTAGGATCTGATGTGGTCCTTGACCAACATAGATTATAGATTATGGACTATAAAGTTCATGTGACATCTTCCCTAAAGATGTATTTTATTGACTGAGAAACAAAGCTGAAAACAAAGACCTGTGGAGCAAGTGTCTGGAATATGCATGCTGGGGATTTGGTTGAGGGCTGGCTGTCCAGATAGCAAAGGTCACCAATTGAGTAACAGTATCTACTTCCAGCCTTCTGCAGGATTAGGGGGTAGAATTCATTTCTTCCATTGAGGATAAAACCCTGCATGGTTAGCCTGTCTGGTTTCTTCAGTGCTTATCTGTGCACACTCGTGCTCTCTACACCTATCGGTAAGTTGCTATACACACAGAGCAAAATATCATGCAGCCCTCACCAAAGAACTCTTTATTTTCCATGTGGAAATCAAAAAAAAAAAAAAAAAAAGAGCTCCACTCTCCGGTATTTATGTGGAAAGTAGGAGGAAAGGTTGTAAGATTGAGAGATACAGGATGACTTCAAGAAAATAGTGTCTTCCTTAAGAATGTTTGGAGTACCTTTTCACAATTCTGTTGAAAAATTATTGTCTGAATTGATATTGACATTTTTAATCTTCAGTTTTTTCCCTACAAACTCTTAGCCTTCAATGTTTGGCAATGGCTTTAGACAGTTATAATTTTTTGGTCTCTCAATATCTCTGTCTACAATAGTTCCCAGTTTGGCACTATTTACAATTTGCACTAGGTGCAGTTATTGCAGGAGGCTGATCCCTGAAAGGAATGTGTAGGGCTCTGATCTTTTCACATCGAAGGCTATTGCTGCCATCCAGAAAATCAGATGCATTTCACCAGTAAAAGGAACAGCCACCCTCCTGGTTCAAATTTAATTTTATCTACAAACATAAACTAACAGCTATCCAAATAACTAGGAATCCTTACCTGGACATTTTTTACAAAAGCATTAACCATTAAAGTAACTCCACAATATTGGATATGTAAGTAGGATTTGTATTTACTGTGGCCAGTAAACAAACCTAATAAAAAATTCTATCTCAGACACACGCTTTTTAAGTTTATTCTCATCATTACATTTGTATATTCTGGACACATCACGACAAAACAGAATATTAAATGGACTTTGATGCTTTCATGCTTACTGAAAGAATTGCACACAGTAGTTAAAATGTGGCATCAAGTTATCCATTCCTCAGCAGATAGACTGAAAAGTGTAGCATATACATATGTCTATGCACACATCCTTGGATTGCATTGGAGAACATTTTAATTGAAATAATGAAGACAAGAAAAAAGAAACTGTATGTTTATTCTCATTCATATGTGAAGTCCACAAAAATTCATCTGAGAGAATAATGAAGTCGAATTAACCTACTAGACGTCTAGGCCATCATAAGTGGAAAAGAAAGATATTGATTAAAGAGTGATTTATGTTTAGAAAGAATGAGTTCATGATATTGCTTTCATGGCAATGGGCTTTCATGGTACCTATAGTCAATGACAGAAAATAGGTAGTATTCTTTATAAATATTGTGAGATATGAAATGTTCTCACCCGAAGTATGAATGTTGTAGCGCTGTAATTTTCTTACTTGGGTGGAATTAGCTACGCAAGGATACTTAGCTATGCAGCAATGGGTTTAGTTCTGTAATAAATTATGATATTTCAGTGATTTATCGAACAATTTAAAGCATTAATAAAAAGGAAGCCTTAGATGAGACTAAGTGCATTTGCACAGTGACTCTAAGAAACCTGTAATCTTTAAGGAAAATACTGAGATGGAAAACTTGTATAAGTCAGAGAAAGAGTGTCACTGAACTGGGTACTGTTGCAGTCAACTGGTCCTCAATCCTTTCTGATATACAATGAAATATGCAAATAAACCCATTCTTTTTGCACAGAGGCAAGAATGGTAGATAAAAACACACAAGCCTCTGTTCCTCATTAGTTTCCTATCCTTTCTAGGAATTTCAACGTTCTTCAGAAGAGAAGTAAATTCTTTCACCAGTGAACTACTTTAGGCATAAGATGAAGAAACAGATAATTATAACACACTTCCTGCATGTAAGGTGAGATGAGGAATCAGGTAGCTAGAACACAATACCAAAAATGTAACATGAGATGGAGAAGTAAGTAATTAGAACACAGTACCCAAATGTAACACGAGACAGAGAAGCAGGTAACTAGAACACAGTCCCCAAATATAACATGAGATGGAGAACAGGTATAGAACACAGTACCTTCATATAATATATGAGATAGAGCATGGAATAATATAGTTTGGTCAGGATATAGGCAGGATAAGACAGAATTTCTACTTGACCTACTTCATTCACAAATAAAGATTTAAATCGGGAATATTTTAAAAATATAAAATTAAAAATTTCTTAGCTTTTTACAAATCTTATAGCTACCTACTTCTTGAGTCAATTCAGCAATTGTATTTTTTACATTAATATTTGTGTAATGTAAATCTTGAGAATTTTTAGGAAAGCAAATTGCACATTGTAATTCTAGCGGGAAGATACATGTACATAAGCATGCATTTAGAACTTTCTGTTGACTTGAGGAACATTCGAACACTGGAAATGTCTTTCTGGAGAGATTTCCCTTTTGCTTTTCTTACATTTTCATGCTATTTCCTCAGGAACAAAAAAAGGGAAGAAAAAAAGAAAAGAAAACAAAAGAAAAGAAAAAAGAAAGATGTTGGCTTCTGCGTGTAATTCTTTATTATCATAATTTTCAAAATGACATCAACCATTTTTCTCACATAAAAGATAGGCAATGGTTTCATTCTTTCCCAGTTCAGTTTAGAAATGTAAGCTGTGAGCTATCCATCCTGCCATCTTGGTTTTCTTACCACTGTCTTTTATGGATCTTTTCTGTCAGGAGAGATCATTAATAGAATAATTGAAAATATCTCATTAATAAAATCCCATCTCTAATGTTATATATTTACTTAGATCTCTTTGTATCTATTGGCATTTTTTTCCTAACAAGATTGAAAAGTGTTTCTTGTATCTATCAATTTTCTCCAAATATGTTTCTTTATATATTTAAGTATTGGTAGAGGATTTTTTTTTATTTTTATTTTATTTTAAATTAAACTTTCCACCTCTCTTTGGTAGAGGATTTTTTTAAAAGAAGGGTTATTTTACCACCAGAGTCAGTTTTATAAGTGATACTGAATGTTTTTAGGCATTTAGAATGTGAAGAAGTAAACAGATTCTCACTCCTACTCCGCTGTACCAATCAATGTGCTCACAGAGTTAGCCTGCATTACAAAGGACCCTATAATGCTGGAAGTCACTATTAAGGGTGTCTCTAAAGTAGGTAGGTAAGAAAAAATTTGTGGAACTAAAATGATTCACAAATATATAAAAGCAATAAGCATAAGACAGAATCATATCTAGAGGAAATATCTAATTATTATAATGTTGGTAGCTTCATATGAAAGCACTGTGCAGTTGGTATTCACATGATTCGCATGCTGACAGCACGGTCCATCACTGTCTGGGTTGCATGCAATTAGCTGCAGCTAGCCACTAGTGCAATCTCGTTTAACAATGACATACAGTTTTACTTTAAAGATAACTTCATATTTCTTTTCAGTTCTTCTATGTCACATGCACCAGTGATTAATGATAGATGGGAAGAAAATAAATCCACATGATAATCACCAAAATACATTTGGTTTTGTAAATTATGTCTAGGAATTTGTTTTACAGATTGAAGATACAAAACTCAATGACTTAAAAGTCTTTTTTTTCAGTTCTATAAAGGCAAATTGTATATCTACATTACATGAAAAATAATAGCATTTTTAGATTAAAATCTGGAGAAAGAGAAATCAATTGTAAAAGAAGGGAATCAAGGATTATAGAGGCTGGGCCAGTATCCATTTTTGATATCTATAATGTTCTCACAAGTCCAGTTTTAAATTTGCTTGTTTAGTATATCAATAAATTTCAAGAAGTTATAATATATTTATTTAGGTATCATATTTTTGTTATATTTATAGTTTAGTATAATGAAGATCGTCTACTTAAATATCAGGAACTATTTTTCACAAAGCATCAAGATGATACGTAAAAGCAGTTTTAGATTCATGTCATAAATTTGGGAAGCAGAGATTAAGGGGTGTCCTATTTTCACTTAAGACCACACCATTGTTTTCAATACACTTCTCTTTGCATTATATTAACCAAAAGATAGGGATAAGCTCCTCATTCATGTGGGATAAGTTCTGTAAAACATAATTTGTACTGAACACTGATAAAAAAGGGACTAACACACTTTTTATGCTTTTAAAAATCACCTTAAGATGTGAACTAATGAACTATTTTATTATCTTAGAAAGACCTGACGTAAAGATAACATGAGGTTTTAAAAATTTCTTGTACGATGATTTAAATTTTGTCTAGTACTTTGTATGGTTACTACTAAATATACAAGAACAGCGTGTCATATAGTATGTCCTCATCTGGTATCCTTTGCCAGCTGTATAATGGTATTCTATATGTTTTTTAAACGTCACTCATAGCACTTATATTCTATCCCACGTCCCCTTGAAGTGTACTGGAATTGTCTGATCACTTCTTCCTCAAAATTGGTTAAACATTTCTTTTCCTCACGAATTATTCTTGTAGTGAAGAACATTCTTCACACTTATAATCATGGTGTCTCCTTGGAGACAGTCCTCCTTCCCCTGACAGTTAGAATCCTTTTTCTCAATGTACCATATGGTTGTCACTACAGTTTACAAATTTCTTCACACTTGATTAAAAATCTGGTGTTGCTGTGATTAGTAAAACATTGCATTATGTTATGCAACTTTAAATATTGACCTTTAGGCAACTTTAATGAGAAATCCCTTTATATATTTTTTGCTTTAAAATTAAAAAGATTCCCAGAAGAAATACATATTTTACCTGTGTCCGAGAATAAGCATGCTTTTTTAGAGGTGCTTTATTTCAGTTGCCAGGATAAGAATTAATTTTTTATGTCAAAAGTATGGTTCCAATATAGAATAAAAAGGCTTAGAATCTTGTTTTCACTGATTTTTAAGTTGTATTTACTTCAGTATCAGTTAGAGATCATAAATTACACAATACTCTCACAAATACCACATGCACACATAAATGATGCTATCTACATACATTTATATGTGTTTTGAATGTTATTCATACGTTGATCTCATCTCCTTCTATATCTGATACTTTCCTAAGAAATCAAATCTTTTTCCAATCATATTAAAGTGTACTCTCTTACTTTTTTCTTATGTAGACACATATGTGCAAATATACACAAATCATTAAATTTTTGAAGAGTCCTATTTTCTTTGTAGTACATTATTTCATTTTCTTAATTCTTATAGTGAATATGGTGAATTTTGTAATCAGAAAAAAATAAAACTGGGCTGGATAGAAGGCTCAGCAGCCTAAAGCACTTGCTGCTCTTTCAGAAAATCTGGGTGCACTTCCCAGTACCCACATGGCAGTTTACAATGCTCTGTAATTCTGGTTCGGTGAAGTTCCATTCACTCTTGCCTCTGTGGGAACTACATACACAGTACATAGTACTTACATACATTCATGCAAATAACTTATACACAAAAATAAACAGACAGATAAAAACACAATACTTCAGGTAGGTATATAAAATGCTCTACTCTAAACAGTTTAACATAAGACGTAAACTTAGTTGGCTATATAATTTATTCTTACATAGGAATTTATTGCCTTGCATAATTGGTAGAAAAGAAAAAGAAGTAAAGGGAATAAATTGGGTGATTTTCTTAATTGCATCATGTTGAAGTGAAGTAAATGTCTCAGTTGGTATCTTTATTACAGCAGCTGCTACCTAATGATTCACTGATTGCATGTTTTGGCAGAGTGGAACTATAATAAATACAATATATCTGATCATTATTTCATTACCCCACTCTGCTTCCTGCTTCTGTAAAACAAGAATTTCAACATAGGGAACTGTGGCTGGACATATCAGATGATTAAAGGTGATTAGAGTCCATCAGGACTCTCACACTGAAATAGATACAGCAAACCATTCTCAATCCTTCCAATGTACCCAGCCTTACAGGCCTGTGAGATTCAGCAGAACTGATTAGTAGGGATACTCTGTTGTATTTTTAATTCTGAGCACATCTCACAGTCCTTGATGCTCAGGCAAACCTATTCTTGTTTGCTCTAGTTGTGTGTAAATGTATTCTTTAAATGTGAAATCATAATTTTGCATGGAAAATGTTATTAAAGGCATCAAGCTGAATACATCAGTTTCTCACAGCTTCAGGTCACCGACATGATTCTTAAATGAACTTGCAAACTAATATGTTCAAAGAAATATTTTGGTGAACTATAATTGATTTGAGATGAACACCTAGCTTCCTGAAAATTAAGAGTAGTTTTGAATTTAACATAGTTTGAAACTATTGATAAACTATATCAAACGTTTAATTTTTCACAATTGGAACTGAAATCATGGGACTGAATCTTTAAGCTATTTGTAGAATTTTTCCGATCTTATTATCATAAAACTTAGAATATGATTTGTCATTCACAGTTTATATATAATTACAGTACACATATGGAGTTTTACATTTTATACAATAAACAAATGCTCCCGAGACTAAATCATCTTATACAAATAATATGCATACACACGCACACACACACACACATGCACACGCACACACACACACACACACACACACACACACACACACACACAGACGAGAGATAGTCTGTTTAAATTTTTTCCAAGTTTTCAATGCTAAGTAATATTGGCTTCTTTACCTGTTTATTGTTGTTATTTGTTTGTTTTTAATATGTTCTAAATTCTTTCATTGTGATATGTTTCCTAACTGTTGCTATTAAGTAAGAGAATATCTCCTTTATTCAAA
>CADCXT010001488.1:0-124843 GCA_902806775.1 Microtus agrestis
CATTGAGCTAAGAAATTACTAGCTATATCAATTGGGAATAAATTCTAATAAAGGATCACCTTGTCTACTCAGTGGATCCCAAACATTATAGGAAGACCTCAGAGAAGAAGAATGCATTATTTTTGAGCTTTTATATTAAATTTGCATTTATCCATGTCATGTATTTTTGTCGACACTTCATTTCCTCACCTCCGACTCCTTCTCTATACTCTCTTACCATTTTATTCCTCCGAATATCAGGTAAACGTTTAAAAAACCCACCAAGTCAACCTATATTTACCAGTAAATAAATCATCTATGAAGTATGGTTTGTTTCAAGAGGCCACACCTGAAGAAAACCAACTTTCCTTGTCCCAGTGGTCACAAATTGCCAAAGGATTTTCAGTTAGATGAGGGATTTCATTACTTCCTCCCTCATCCACACGGTAATTTTGTCTGACTTGATGTATTTAGATCTTTTGCAGATAGTCACAGTCTCTGTGCGTTCATGTTTACAAATGTTTGTAGTGTCTGAAAAACAGCATTTACATCCATTTGCTCACTATCTCTGGTTGTTATATCTTTCCACCCTATCTTCCATGATGATCCTGAGCATCATAGAGCAAGAATGTGATGAACATGTCCCATTTTTGCTAAAATTTGACAGTTTCTTATTTTCTTCAAGTTTACCACTTGTGACTCTCTATATCCATTGACACCAACTGCAAAAAAAAGAAGTTCTTATGATAAGGGCTAAGTTGTGCACTAATGCTGGAGGTGGCAGCACATGCCTTTAATCCCAGCACTTGGGATGCCTAGACAGGGAGGTCTCTGTGAGTGTAAAGCCATCCTGCTCTACAAAACAAGTTCCAGGACAGCCAGTGTTGCTGTACAGAGTAACCCTCTCTTTAAAAAGGTTCACTAGCCTACAGGTATAAAAATCGGATACTCAGAATTCAGTGTCATATTATGTCTACTTAGCAGAATAATAGCAGTGGGTTTTCTCATAGTTCCTATGACCTATACAGACATAGGTTCTCAGTGTAGTTAATGTTAATAAATAACCAAAATGTATTCACATTCATGACATGAAAATGTAGAACCAACCCGGAATTGTATCAAATGATAAATGGCTTAAGACAAATGTAGCACAATGGAATTTTATTAAGGTGTTAATAAAATTAAATTATGAAATTGGCATGTAAATACATATAGATGAGAATAATGATTCTCAGTTGAAGCAACCCAGATCCAGAAATAAAAACAGGCATATTCATTCTCATGTAAATCTTTAGATAAATTTACTTAAATTGAATCATTCATAGAAGTCAGAAAATTATTCAGAGCAATTGTTGAATTTCAACTTAAGGAGATAGAACATGTGCAGTATGAAGTGAGAAAAGGAAACAATGGGAAAAATATCAAATTGATTAGGGGGTGATATAGGATAGAGGAGGTAGTATGGGAATGGATAACTGACACTAAGAACCTTAAAAATCACAAAGAACTCTAATAATTAAGAGTTTCCTAAAATGTATTATATATTCACACATATATGTAAATAGTTTAAATGAGAAGACCCTATATTCAGTGATGACACTTCTGAGAAAAGATATACACATTTCTGAGAGTTTAAGGTCATCATCTGTAGAGCAAGTTCCATGAGAGCCAGGGTAGTTACACATGGAAACCATGTCTCAACAAACAAGCACACAAACAAACAAGAAAACAAGAAACAGAGAAAGAATACCCTATAGTGGAGTTGGGTGGGTGGGTGGACACTATAGACTATCAAATAAAAATCCCTATTCCAGTAAAGGTTATTTTTTTTGAGTTGTTAGTCAGTAAGGTCATATACAGCCCTCAAACATTGCAGACTGTTGTGATTGTAGTAGTTAGTTAGCCTACAGAACTTTACCTTAAGACAACAGCTGAAGGCAACACACAAACATGAACCAAAGGAAACGGATAATCAATCGGATAATCAATGTGATACTAGCCTGGGTTTTTCATCCACTTTGGCTAGCTTTCATCCTGGAAGGTGCTATGCTCACCATCAGGGGAGAAAAGCATTCAATGACAAAGTAAGAATAAAAAGGATGAAAAAATAAGAACGGACTGACAGAAAGAAAAAGATTCATCAGGGCCCTAACTCCTAGAGATCTGGATTCAAATATCACCACTTCTACTAGTGTTCAGACCTATAGTTGGCATTCTTTTCAAGAATAATGTCAACTAAAATTCTGCAGTTCCAAGTTCTTTTTTCAGAACCCCAGAGCTTCTTGGTCGGAGTGTCTCTCGAGGACAGAGTAAAGTTGTACTCTGCCAGATTATGGCTGGGGAAGGAGACAGGGTCAGCTTCCTTTAGACTGATTTATAGATTAATGAATCTCTAAAGTGTTTCTTAATATGCAACAGTACAATTCATTAATCATTTCATCTATAATTTTTATTTTGCATTATAGCATTTAACCTAATATACACAAATTTTATATACATATAAAATGAATTTTGATCATATCTTCTTCCTATTCCTTTTGACTAAAACTCCAAGAATATCCATCTAAATATTACCCTGTGTAAAATCATGTCCTCTTTTTAATTTATTGAGTCCAATTAGTGTTGCCCAGGTGTATATGGAACAGGGTCATCCTCATTAACTTTTAATCACAAATGACTTTTCAAATAGGTGTGATGCCTGGAATGTTGACTGACTTATCTTGTAAAGGTCTTGTGCAGATAACCATGGCCTCTGTAAGCTCATGGTTAAATGGCTGTCTCATGTTAGAATAACATGTTTTGACCTAGTCCTTCCTGATCAATGGCACTTACAGATTTTTAAACTTTTCTTTGGCTGTTTCCTGAGTGTTGGTGGTGGGTGCGTGTGTGATAGAGATGATCCATTTAATGCTAAGTACCCCATAGTCAATTATTCTCGTTTCTCTGACTAGTTTTAGTTCTCTTTAATAATGTTGCTACTGCAAAGAGAACTTGTTTTGATAAGGGGCAAAGACTGAACTAGTCTTTGGGTATAAAGATAAGCCCTTTAAAGGCAATTGAATACTATATCAATTTAAGAAAATGGTAGTAGCAGACTATCCTCTACTGTCTGTTACCTGTTAAGCCCCATGTTCTTTGCTAGGTTAGCAGTACTAGGAATGAGATCCTTTTCAGGACCAGGCCTTCAATCCACTTTGAAAGCTGGTTATTATCCCCAAGAGTTTAGGGCCTTTATTGCACCAGTGGGTTATCTTGATGGTCTAGCCATAATTTTAGGATTACAGTTGTGTAGGGGTATTGTTAACTTTTCTTTCTCTTAGCAGGATGCATAGTACTTTCTGAAATCAAGTCACTACCAGGGAAGTAATTAACCTGTACATTTTTGTGTATAACATTATAAGTTTCTCGTGTCCCTTGGCATTTAACTACTCTCCTTGTAAGTAAGTCACCACCTTTTCCCTAGAGATTTGATTGTTCATGAAAATAAGCCTGTCCAGGAGAGGTATCATTTAAACTTCTGCCATGCCTTCTTACAAGCTCATTTATTGGAAATGTGGATGACCTAGAGCCACACACATGTAAGATTATCTGTACACATAAATAGAAAATTATTATCTCTTTCAATTGGCTCAATGGATTTTTAAAAACTCAATTATACTCAAGGTGAAACATTCCTTAGTATTTAGCCCTCAAGTTATTGTCTTCCTTTGTATACATCACTGCTTATTGAAGGTTGTGGAAGGTTTCAAATGCCTTGGAGTTAGTTAAAAAAAAACTGAAGAAGTTGCTCTGCTTATCAGGAAAATGTCATCAGTTTTGCCATGTGCTTAATCTCAGGTTTTCTATTGTTATTTAAATATTAGAAACATTGAAGATCTAAGCACATGGTAGCTTTGGTAAATCCTCAAAGAAATATCCTTTTGTCTGCTTCAACAAAGTAAACTGAAAAGACAAAAATTCATGCAACTCCCTTTGGTGCTTATCTTTTGTTTATGTATGACTGCAAAAATGGGTTTGAATAATTAGTTTTCACTAACTTAGTCAATTATATACATATTTGTGAAAACTAAGTAACTTTACTTTTGTTTGTTATTTTCACAACAGTTAATAATTTTCAATTGTTTTTTTATAGTAAAATAGTGGTAATATGTATTAGTGTCTTTGCATCTGTCTTCACAAGTTTACTCATATGCTTATATACCATAGCATTCTCTAATAAAAAAAGTAATGATTCCCTCCACTATGAGTTTCTGAAATAATGAACTTGGAATACAAGGTGAGTATTCTTAAGAGGTACAATGGTTTTCTTGAAGGTTAGAGAATCTCATGAGCAACATGTGAATAGGGCAAAGTAATGTGAAAAAAAAACACACAGAAGTTCATTGGAATAGATGAGAGTCCATTTGCTCTTAGTTTTATAAATTGGCTGGTGCCTATTTTCTATTTACCAATTTTAAAAAGGTGTGTATTATATGAATAACAATTAAAAATTGATTTACTACTTTGGTTTATACTTTATAATTTCTAAACCAGTTATCAAAGAAAAGCTAACATTATATATATATATATATATATATATATATATTTGTACTAGTAAATTTAATATTCCATATATCAAGTGTATTTGAGCATAAGCAAAAATATTTTATGGTTTTGAAGCTTATAATAGGTTTTAATGTATGAATATTAAAATGATGCCAGCCAACTTGCTAGTACATATATGCAGAAAAACTCATGATCAGACTCTTGGTGATATTCTTTTCCTTAGTTACTTAATTTCTGTGTTAAAGCACCATAATGCTAATAAAAATTGTGTTAAAATAATGTTTCCAGAAAAAATTTATTGGCTAGTGCTGAAAGCACAATCATATTATTATACAGTTTTCATTGTGCCCAAATTTGAAAACTTTGTGACATAGAATATGAAGTGAGTATTTATGTAATGTACTATAGTGTACATGTATTTCTGGATGGTCAGATTTTCTCATGAAGGGCATGTGAATAGGGCAAATTCATCTGAGAAATAAACAAAGACGTTTACTGGAACATATAGAGAACATTATGTATTAGTTTCATAACCTGACTGATGTCTATTTTTGTACTCCAACATAAAAAAATTTATATTTAAGATTTTCATTTTACTGTGTTATTGAAATTCTTAAACTGGACAATGAGAGATTTGATCAGATAAAATATAGCACTGGTAATAAATTCACGTGAAGGCACAAAACATTAATTAAACTAAAACATGGAAGATCGATTATTGGAGCTACAACACTCTATTTTGTCATTCAACAAGATTGCTGTTTTTCTGTCTGTAGCTTTTATAAGTGCTGATCGACCAAATTAGCTGGATCAGATGCTGGTGTAATAGAATTTGTACACACACAGGGAGCATCGTGTCAAGCTTCTAATTATAGGTCAGACTCTCTTTCACATGCCCCCCTTCACTATTAAATCCATTCAAACAGAATCCTCTTTCTTGCATCTAGACATAATATATTCACTCATAGGTTAACAAATATTCCTTTTACTTATCTCTGTAAAATAGATGCAGTATCATATCTTGGACTAAAGGCAATAATTCTTCTATGACAAGAATCATGATAATTTTTGCCCTTTGTTTAGACAGAAAGACTTAAAACAATACTATTATTATATGCATATCTGAAAAGATTTTGAGTAGTGTTTTATACATTCTACATGTACCTGCAGCAACAAAGAGATAAGAAAAGGAGAATCTAAGTATGCTCTTCTAGTAAAATGATGGAGTGGAAAATAAAGATATTTATGATATGGGCCAAGAGCAATTTAATAGCAAGGGAATATACTAGAGATTGAAATGTAGCCAAATGTCTTCAGAGTCCATATTATCAAACACGGACCTATGTTCTTCTTATAAATATGTTACATATCCTTTCTAGGTATCATCACTGAGTCATTATGTGATCGTTGTAGTTACTCTATTCTATTTATCAGTGATTAAGACTTTTCCAAAAACAGTAACTAATGATTTCATGATTATGTTTAAATTTAAAAAATATTAGCCAAGCAAAAATGGTGAGGTTGCATTAATTTATTTTAGACTTTAGACAGTTTGAAAAGACTGTGAAATCTTCTCATCTAATCATTTTCTTTATGTGTAAATTATGACATACTTGTAACTAATTTAGAAAATGACCCAGACTCATGCCTTACTATCTGAAGGATTGGTTATTCATTTTAAGATGCTGCTTTTATGGATGTGCACACTCAATTTTTAATTAAAAACTTTGTATCCAAGAAATTGATTCTTAAAACTAATAATAATATTCTCTATTCCAGTTCTAAGTTTCTCTTTTCTCCTGTTTTACTATTTATGTCATTTAAGAGCAAGAAAAACTTAACAGATGATAAATAAGTTAATGATATAATGGGTGAGAAGACTTCTGATTTATGTGAATTCAGTAAAATTAAGGATGTGTGGTCAAAACTGTGGTTCTTGGGAAGTCTCATAAATACTAGTTGAAACAATTGCCACAGACAAAAATGTTCCAAATCCATTTGTAGTTACTTGATACAGTTTCAAGTAAAATCTCTTAAAATTACATGAGAGATCCACCTATACTGAAAGTCTTTTGAGAAGTACAAGTAGTATGCCTAAATGCTACAATATTATGGCAATGAGCATTACATTCCTAGAAATAAAGATCACATTTGGGAGATACTCTTATCAGACAAAATGAGTTGCAATAGGTTCATTTTATTTGATATAATAAAATTTTATTAATATCCTAGAAGCCAGATTTCTGAAAAGTAAGAGTCATTTTTTCTGTCATTATTGGTGGCAGTGATGATTCAATGTGTTCCAAATAAATCATCTTGAGGGATGACAATGATACATGGAAGCAAGGAGGTCATGATAAAAGGTACTATTTGTAGGGTTAATAAAATAATCATAGAAGAAATAGTATTATAAACAGAGACTCTGGTTTCATAGAAGAATAACTCAAGAATTGTTTACTAAATATCTACTGCAGGTTCATCATTATAGAAGAAAATTATGTTGGTGAAGATATTCTCTGTGTCATAATACAATTATGTTCACAATACCACAGAAAGTCTTGTTTTCATGAGATGTCATCTTTGACAAAAGTGCTCTGAAATTGTCAATGGGAGAGAGCAACAATGTGACAGAATTTGTTCTTCTGGGACTCACTCAGGATCCTTCTGGACAAAAAGCATTGTTTGTCATATTTTTACTCATCTACATTGTGACAATAGTGGGCAATGTACTCATTGTGGTGACTGTAATTGCCAGCCCCTCCTTGGGCTCCCCAATGTGCATCTTCCTTGCCTGCCTTTCATTCCTGGACATTTTTTATTCCACTTCCATCTCACCAAAGTTGATTACGGACTTAGTATGTGATAAAAAGTCCATCTCCTTCACAGCTTGCATGAACCAACTCTTTATAGAGCATTTATTTGGTGGTACTGAGATTGTCATTCTTGTGGCAATGGCCTATGATCGCTATGTTGCAATTTGTAAGCCATTACACTATTTAACCATCATGAATCGAAGGGTTTGTATCATCTTATTGATATTTTCCTGGCTTGGAGGTTTTACACACTCCCTGATTCAAATTGTCTTTGTTTTTAACCTTCCTTTCTGTGGTCCTAATATTATTGACCACTTTATGTGTGATATGTCCCCATTATTGGGACTTGTGTGTACTGACACTTACTTAATTGGCCTCACTCTCATTGCAGACGGTGGAGCTATGTGCATTATTGTCTTTATACTTCTCATACTGTCCTATGGAATCATCCTAAGGTCTCTTAAGAATCACAGGAAGGGAGGCATAAAGCTCTGTCCACCTGCAGTTCCCACATCACGGTGGTTGTCCTCTTTTTTGTTCCTTGCATTTTCATGTATGCCAGACCTATTTATAACTTTTCTATCGACAAATTCATTACTGTATTTTATACAGTTTTCACTCCTATGCTAAATCCTTTAATATACACTTTGAGAAATTCAGAGATGAAAAATTGTATGGAAAAATTCTGGTGTAAAATGTTAACTACAGATAGAATAGGAATGTCTTGTCACTGAACATGTAACTAAGTGGACAAGAAGAACCAGTGAAAAAAATCCTAGCAAAAGAAAATATCAAAAAATTATAGGCAACTAATTGCCCCAAGACAATGAAAATTTTCCTCTCCCAGGGATTAGTTCCTTTACCGGTTGTACAGTGCTGAGTGGTCAGCCCTGAAACCATACACACATAAACAGAAAAATGGATTAATCTAGTTATATTTATATATTTCATATATGTATATTCACTTATACATGTATATTATGATGATAAAACCTCTAGGAGACTATCAACTTGAGAGTGGAGGGAATAGGATTATTCAAAGGAAGGCAGCTGGGATCCACTGGAGGTAAGAATAGGGAGAGGTAAAGTGATATAATTACTTTTCAGTTAAAGCATAAATAAAAGCAATATTCTACTCAATACATTTCTCTGAGATACCCTATAAATGTAAACTCTTTAAAAATAGTAAAGTAACCTTTCATATTAGAATCAATTAAAAGTGAATTTCAGGAAATGTACAAATTGCATGTGCTTTTCTCCCATAATGCAGAAAAATAGCATACTTGAACATAATTTATCTCAATTAATATTGAAAAAGGATTTAGCAGAAATTGTTCATTAATTTCAGTTGAGAAATAATTTCGAGAATGTATGATTATTCACATTCATAAGAAAGGATTATGGTATATAGACAGAGTATATAGCCTTTAAATCTGCTTTAATTTCTATGACATAATGAATTTAATTTCATGTGTTTATGCTAGAATTATATGCTTATATGGAATATCATTTCTTGCACCATAATGTTACATTTTATATGTATTTAATACTTCATTAATCTCTTTCCAAACTGGAGTTACTGTGTTGTTTCCAGGTACCTAACATTATGAATAAAGTATATAATGTACCTGTTTATTCATAGCTAAGTTTTCTTTAAACTTGGATAAATACTGAGTAACGGAACTAGTTTAATGGACAACGTACCTTTGACTTCATATGAAACTGAAAGATTCTTCTATATTTGAGCTGGCACAAATTTATATTTTCATGGGGTTTTTTGTTTGTTTGGTTGGTTTTGGTTTTGGTTTTTCGAGACTGGGTTTCTCTGTAGTGTTAGAGCCTGTCTGGGAGCTAGATCTTGTAGACCAGGTTGGCCTTAAACTCACAGAGATCTGTCTGCCTCTGCCTCCCGAGTGCTGGGATTAAAAGCGTGCACCACCACCTCCTGACTCAGTTTTACATGTTTTTAATGTTTGTAACAACTTGATGTTGCTGAAAAATCTTTGGTTATTGTTTTTTATAGTGTACAAATGAAAGTGTTCACTATCATATTTTCAGACACATGTGTTATTGAATTTTGTTCATGTTTCTCCACAATAAAACCCTTCTCATGTCATCCTTCCTTGTGCTTGTCCACTTTCTTCGCATCTTTGTCCCACTTCTGATATATATGTTAAATTTATAAAATACTTATTAGAAAATTCATGATACATTTTATATTAATTTATCAAATGAACCCATCTTTTTTTTTCTTTTGAAGTCATTTAGAGTCCTACCTCGCTGAAATTGATGATTGCTTGAGTCAGGATTTTGTGAATCTGAGAAACCCATTTGTTTTAAAGTCTGGCCTACTTTGCTTAAACTGATGATCTTCAGCTTCATTCATTTCCTTATAACGAAATCATCTGAAATAAAATGTCATTTGAACTACTGTATAGTGGCATCTTACATTTTAATATTCTGATTATTATAATAGACTAGTAATAAACATGGGTGTTTTAGGGTTTCTGTTGCTATGATGAAACATAGCAAAAAGCAAGTTGGAGAAGAAAGGGTTTATTTGGCTTACACTTCAACATTTCTGTTCATCACTGAAGGATGTCAGGACAGGAACTCAAACAGGGCAGGATCCCAAAGGCAGGAGCTAATGCAGAGGCCATGCAGGGGTGCTATTTATTGGGTTACTTCCCATGGCTTGTTCATCCCACCTTATTACAGAACCCATGACCACCTCTCCAGGGATAGCACTACCCACCAAGGGCTAGGCACTCCCTCCTTGATTACTAGATTGATTACTTATGGTTGGATCTCATAGAGGCATTTCCTCAAATGTGGCATCTTCTCTGAAGGTTCTAGCTTGTGTCAAGTTCATACACAAATCAGCCAGTACAGTAGTGTGCAAGTATCTCTGTAATATGTTGATTTAGAATCTATATTCATGAGAAATCAATGAGAACAATTCCTAGGTAAATATCTGGAAAAAAGGAAGTTTTCTAAGGTAAATACATACCATACATTTCTAATGTAATATAATCTGCATGGCAGATTTTAATATCTCCGCACTGTTTAAGGATTCCTTTTTTTGTGGGTCAATGTTAAAACATTTTCCATTTTATGTACTCTAATACTGGATAATATTAAGATTAGCTAAAATATTAATAGATTCATTATATGAGATTCAGTTGAAGCTAGCACTAGATTACAGTACTTGTTGACAGAATAGCTCTTAATTGAAAACCATGTTATGCCAAGATATGAATGCATTTTTTGTTTTGTCAATAGTTACCTGAGGAACCAAAATTCCTCCATTTTGTTCATGCCTCCATCTTGTGCTTATGTAAGCTATTTCTCATAAAACATTCCAGTCCTGGGAATTTCTCTAGGGCCAGGTTTCTTGCTAACCCTATAATGACTCCCTCAATTAAGATATCTCTTTCTTGGCTCTCATCTCTGTCCTTCCTCCTTCTTGACTATCCCATTCCCTCAAGTTCTCCTTACCCCTCCCCTTCTACTCTGCTCTGAACCAGTCTACCTGAGCTAATGGGAGCTCACCAACTCCAGCCAGACTGGGAAGGAACAAGCATGTGACTTAATTAGTCCCTCTGAATGTGGTTGACACTTGAATGACTGGAGAAGACTGAAGGGCCACTGGCAGTGGCACCACGATTTACCTCTACTGCATGTACTGCCTTTTTGGGAATCCATTGTCTTTGGATGGATACCTTGCTCAGCCTAGATATAGTACGGAGGGCCTTGGGCCTTCTTCCAAAGCAATGTGCCTTACCCTCTCTGAGGACTGAATAGGGGTAAGCTGGGAAGCCAACAACACCCATAATAACACAAGCATCTAACAAGCCTCCACCAACACAACTTAAATAAGGGAAACATGTAAACACTACCACCAGAAAAAATAACCAGAGAAACAACCACTGGTCATTAAATCACTTAATATCAATGGACTCAATTCACCTTTAAAAAGGCACAGGTTAAGAGAATGGATACGAAAACAGGATTCAACATTCTGCTGTTTACAAGAAACACACCTCAACCATAAAGACAGACATTTACTTGGAGTAAAGGGTTGGGAAAAGGTTTTCCAATCAAATGGACCAAAGAAACAAGCGGGTGTGGCTATACTAATATCTAACAAAACTGATTTCAAACTAAAATCAATCAGAAGAGATGGAGAAGGACACTTTATACTCATAACAGGAACAATTCATCAGAAAGAAATCTCAATCCTAAATATCTACACACCTAATATAAAAGCACCCACATATGTAAGAGAAACATTACTAGAACTCAAAGCATACATCAAATGCCACACTCTAATAGTAGGAGATTTTAAACTCCTCTTTCACCAATGGACAGGTCAACCAGACAGAGACTTAGCAGAGAAATAAGAGAACTAACAGATGTAATGAACCAAATGGACTTAACAGACATCTGTAGAACATTCCACCCAAACAGAAAAGAATATACCTTCTTTTCACCATCTGATGGAACCTTCTCAAAACTTGATCACATAATTGGTAACAAAGCAAACATCCGTAGATACAAAAAAAATTGTAGTAACCACCTGTGTACTATCGGATCACCATGGAATAAGGTTAGAATTCAACAACAATTCTACCCCCAGAAAGCCTACAAACTCTTGGAAACTGAACAGTCAACTACTGAACCACCCCTGGGTCAAGGAAGAAATAAAGAAAAAAAAATTAAAGTCTCCCTTGAATTCAATGAAAATAAAGACACAACATACCCAAACCTATGGGACACTATGAAAGCAGTGCTAAGAGGAAAGTTCATAACACTAAGTGCTCATGATGACTTTATACCTTGGTAAATTTTACAAAATCAATTATATGTTATATATATATATATTTTACCATTTACTCAATTGACAGATGACATTGTTGAGTAATTATTTTAGAAAAATACATATAATATTTTAGATAGGTGGTATTATCTCATTTGGTAAGTTGAAAACACACTTGTAATGAAGCTTACTTTTATGGGTACTTATGACATCAAAAATCCAGAGTCTATCTAAGCACCATGTAACTTTTCACTGGTGCTGATAGAGAGCCAAGGCAAAACAACAGCAGCAGAAGCCTTTCAGGCACTGTTCATGTACTAAAAAATAATTGTGTTTTCCCTATATTCACTTTGCTGTTCATAAATCAATTCATAGTTTACTGAAATGAAATGAAGTAATTGAAACCATGAATATCCTTACAAGTTCCTCTGACACGGATTCAGATCTTAACAACAGCCTACAGTCTAACAGTGCAGAACTTAGACTGCCTGTCTTCTGAAGAGCTACGGTACCAGCTGCAGAAGTCTGAAGTTCTTTGTTTTCTAACTTTGTACACAGAGCTCCTTGGTTGGAATGAGTTTTGCAGAGGAATGCCACACTGTGCTTGGGTTTTAGAGGGAAGGATGGGCATTCTCTCTCCTTCAGAATGATCTAAATATTATTGGCAATAATAAATATTTGATAATTTACAACTCATGTTTTATAAATCATTGCAGAACAGAATATTTCTTTTCAAAGTATAGGTTCCTAATAAATCAGACCCTATCTCTTGGCAGAGTCTCTTTCCTCTAGGGACTTGACTAGGTAAGAAACCTCTATGGAAGAGATTGCTGAATTTGAACTTGTTCCAAATATTCCAACAAATAGCTCTATTATGACCTGGTAGTCTCCTAACTTTAAATTAGCGATGATATAAAAGCCATAGGTTGTATCTGCTCATATAAATGGAGGAATTTTTCTTCAGGTAGAATGGCCCAAGTGCATTATGAGAACTCCATTCCATCTAGGCTAGAGAATGCTATAGTTCGACTCCAGTCCTTGGACTAGCATGCTCTCTAGTTATATCAATGAATGCTACCAGAAGTTTCTGTAAGATTTGAATTTTATGGTGAAACTGTGGAGATGTACAAGTAGGTCTTTTAATTTGGAAGTAAGAAGTATTTCCAGGAAGATAACACTTGAGAAGAAATTAGAATTCTGCTTATACTTGTAGAAAAATTTCCAACATATTCTTAGCTAAGAAGATAAATTGAAACTTGACTTGGTAAACAGAGAACCTAAAATTTTGTCAGTTAAATGTAAACACATCAATGGTAAGTCTTCACAGCAGAGTCTTTTTTTGTTGTTTCTCAAGAAATAATTAAGGGAAAATTGTGGTATTTTGATGTTGATAATTTTTTGTTTATTCATTTGAACTACCAAATAATTGTATAGGTAAGGTTGATTTTGATTAACAGACTGAGTTTTTTTTTTTTTTTTTTTTTTTGGTTTTTCAAGACAGGGTTTCCCTGTGGTTTTGGAGCCTGTCCTGGAACTACTGCCCGACAACAGACTGAGTTTTACACAGCAATAAAATATATATCTTTATTTCTCCATGAAATTATGTTTCCTATCTGGTAAGAAATTTTATCTACAGCTCTATAGTACTTGTTGATTTTAAATGATTTACATTATAGGTATTAACTTTGTACTTTTATACCTCTCTAGAAAAATGACTTTAAGAGAAGTGGGTATAAAAATATTGAAGCAGTTACCAATTGTAATTATTTCTAGAAATACAAGTAAATTATTCAATTATTTTATTATCACATCATAGCTACAAGAGAGATCTAATTACCTGAGTGAAAGAAGCATTAATTTTATTGAACCAGGAAAAGACCCCAAATAAACATTTACAAAAGAACTAGGAAAGGTTGCTAGATGCAAATCCCTGTGATATCTTAATATACAACTAATAGCTAAAAGACCATATATCCTCCCAGGGGGCAACTGAATTAAATAACCAATCTATCAAAACACAGAAATTAATTAGAATTATATTATAGTTGACATGTACTTATTTTCGGTATTGCAAAAAACAATGGATATATGTCAAAATATAAAAAATACAACTATAGGTTTAGTATCTTACATTCTTCTTTATGAGATATTGTATTTTGCAAATATATTTACATGGAATTTGATTTAAATATGTGAATTAGAAAAAGTTATATCTTAATAACCATTCTACAATGTAAAAGATTCATTGTTTACCATGAACTTGAAGGTTTTGTGAGGTTTCATAAATGACCTGAGCAAGCAAGTTAGCGTGTACTTAGAACCAAACTCATGCTCAAAATAGTACGTAACTGCTATTAACTAGACAGATACTTAAAATTATTATCATAAAATAATAGTGTGGCATTTTTGTGATTATATATCTCAAAGTTGTTATTTTGTCACCACAGTCATCACATCCTTGTGACTACTAGATAGCATCTTTCAAATAATATTAACTGATTTGTGAATTTTTATTTGGTGATAATATATAAGAAAGAAAACAGAATCAATGAAAAGAAAACTTAGGACCACACTCTCAGCAATGTAGACTGCTTGGAAAGACAGGATTCTGATGTTGTGTAGTTCAATCTTTTTATTTTTAACTGTGCAATAGAAACATATTCATATTTACACCTTGATAATGACTCAATCTATGACTTCTCACACTGATCTTAAAAATTTTCCTTGCCTGTTCTGGTTTTCACAATCTACGCAGATAAGTTCTATTTTCAATATTCTCCTATATGTAAATGTTACATATAAGGAAATCTTACATGGAAAATACTTTTTTCAGTTTCAGTTTTACTGAAGATGTGCTTAATAACGGCATAAACTCCTGTCATTTTTGTAATACCATTGCAGAGCCTGTTCTCCTGAGCTTCCTATTGAAACACAATTGAAATATATTTAAATGGGACAGAGAAACAATGTCACAGAATTTATCCTTCTGGGTCTCATTCAGGATCCAACCGGACAAAAAGCATTGTTTGCCATGTTTTTGCTCATCTATCTTGTGACAATGGTGGGTAACCTGCTCATTGTGGGGACAGTGCTTGCCAGCCCCTCCTTGGACTCCCCAATGTACTTCTTCCTTGCTTATCTGTCAATCATGGATGCTGTTTATGCCACTTCCACATCACCCAAGTTGATTATGGACTTACTTGCTGACAAAAAGACTATCTCATTCACTGCTTGCATGGGCCAACTCTTTATTGAGCACTTATTTGGTGGTGCTGAAGTCTTCCTCTTGGTGGTGATGGCCTTTGATCGCTATGTGGCCATCTGTAAGCCCCTTCATTATTTGACCATCATGAACAGAAAGATTTGCATCCTTCTGTTGGTGATAGCCTGGGTTGGCGGGTTTTTCCACTCCTTGGTTCAACTTATTTTTGTCTCTAATCTCCCTTTTTGTGGACCCAATGTCATTGACCACTTTATCTGTGACATGTATCCACTGTTGACACTAGCATGTAGTGACACTTACTTCATTGGTCTTACTGTGGTTGCCAATGGTGGAGCAATCTGTATGATCATTTTTATCCTTCTCCTAATCTCCTATGCATTCATTCTAAACACTCTTAAAAGCTACAGTCAGGAAGGGAGAAGAAAAGCCTTGTCCACCTGTGGTTCTCACATCACCGTTGTTGTTCTTTTTTTTGTTCCCTGCATTTTCATTTATGTTAGACCAGTGTCTAACTTTCCTATTGATAAATCAATAAGTGTGGTTTTTACAATTATTACTCCCATGTTAAATCCTTTAATATACACTCTGAGAAATTCAGAGATGAAAAATGCTATGCAAAAACTCTGTTATAAAAAAATTAACTATAGGTAGAATAAGAGTGCATTCTCCACAATGAGCTCTTCTGTTACTATTAAGTAATAAACATGCAGTAGACTTTAACAAATGCTTTTGTTGTCTAAGTACTCTCTACTTGGTTTATAACAGTATTTTTGTCCAGCTCTTTAAAAAAATAGCTAACTATTTTTTATTTTAGAATGACTCTTACAGAGAATCTTGAAATATTATGAAAATAGATGTACTTACATAAGTAAAAATATTAAAAGCTGTCCTTGAAAATATATTAATTTTATTCCATATATATCAAAATTAAACTCACAAGAAAGTGTTTTTTCTACTTTAAGTTTAAAATACAAGTATCAACAGGGAATACCAAGGAATGACAAATTGGATGTGGAAAAGCCCATGGGGCCTCAGTCCTACGCAAAGACCTACAGGCAGCTGAGTAAAGCTGAAAATCGAAAAGGTGGTGCTCACAGGAAAGCACACCTCAATTGGTTGTCCCTGGACAAATGGACAGCCCTGGAACATACAGACAAGAAACATCATGGGGACTGAGAAGGTTATATTTAGGAATGTAGATGTATATATAAATACACATATAAGCATGTTGAGAATTAATGAAAAAAAAAGAAGCCATCCTTGAAGAAGGGAGGAATATATGGGTGAGTCTGGAAGGTGGAAATGAAAGAGAATAATAAAATGAAATTACAATCTCAAAATAAAAACAAAAATAATTCTAAAAGTGAAAAACCAGTATCATTCATTTTAATAGGAAAAAAATGCACTTAAAATTCACATTAAATTTCCTAAGTGGGAGGAAGTGGATTAAGCGAGAAGAGAACAGAAACAAATATGATCAAAATATACATTATAAAAAATATAAAAAATAAATTTAAGGATAGTGAGTTTAGAAGAGGTCAGGCATGTTTATTGTGCTAGAAAGAATTTTTAAATTAAAGTGTTCAGCCTTGGACACATACCTATGAAGAACAGTAATTGTACTCAGTAGGTGTATATATATATATATATATATATATATATATATATATATATATAAAGTTTTTGTGATTTGTACATATAAATACATACTACTAAAAATTGTGGTACATTTTAGTACATATCACTAAAATTTAAATAGATACCTTAGACTGGGATGAGGCAAGGAAAATGCTTGAGGGAGTAGTTGGAATAAGAAGATAGTGTCCACATATGAATTTTTCAAATACAATACAGTTTTTCAAAAGAGCAATTTAAAAAGAAATGCTTATGCTACATGATTAAATTCAAGAAATGCATTTTTACCTTAAGATTTCTTCATTTTGGTCACCATCGCTGCATTTTCAGATAATAACTTTTAGATAACACACATAGCATTGTATTTTACCATAAACATGAATAGTTTAAGGTCTTGGTCTTGGACTCAAAGCTAACATATGTGAGGCTTAGGCAAGAGAGAAGTTCTGGAATCCTTAGACACTAGTCATATGTTAAAAATAATTGCTTTCTCTTCATAACAATTATTCAGTTAGCACTGGGCTGAAATTAAGAGAAAGAGTTACAATTCATCCAGACATAGAATTAAGACTTGATTACACACAAAACAACAACAACAAATAACTCTCTTCAAATAAAATTGAAGAACTATATGATTCCTTGTCTATAGGAATTATAATAGCAATTGGAGAAATAAAAACGACTTACAATTCTAAGTTCTCTGTCTCTGTGGCTCAGAGTTCCTTTGATTACGATTGATTTGGGGTGCTGGGGAAATGCTTCAAGGGCAAGGAGAGGATATAGATGGACTGGGAGGTGAGTAGGATTGGGGCGTATGATCTGAAATACCCAAAGAATCAATATAGAATTATGTTTTCAAAATAATTTTTTAAAAAGTTAATTGTAAGTAAATAAATAAAATCAAGAAACCACAAGCCCTTAAAACAATGAACTGCATAGTCAGATGGTCTCTGCTCCTCATGATTTTTGGTCAAGTCCCTCACACTGACTTTTTATGGTCAAGCTGAAAAGGTCAGCTTGATACCAACAAGTTGTTTAGAATAGCCATAGAAGTCCTGTCCTGCATGTTTGCACCGAAAGCAGTGAGAAAAAGGCAATGGAAGAACTGGTGAAGGGGCTGCAATGGAACTGTTTGACACACTGCACTTTTTGTCTTATGGAAATCTGAGGAACCTTGTTCTAGCACTGAGTTCCTCAGACACAAAGGGGAGACTAATTCCTTAGCAGAGTAAATGTGCTCACACATGCCAGAAGAGGGCGCTACTCCCTTTGGTGTCCACTCTGAAGAGGCACCATATATTACATATCAACAGGTGACCTTGCCAGAGTTCAGGCAAAGTAAGGGAGACAAAGTAAATGTACAAATGAAGCTATAAACGAAATGAAAAAGTTACAGATTATACAACGAGTTTTCATATTTTAAGTAATAAAATACAAGTTTAATACTCAAATTTTACTGAGCTAGATACATAATTCTCATAACCCTTATAACCTGGGTCCTGATCAAAACCAGAATGGATAAGAATGCATGTTGCTGAACTCAGTTATAAAACAGGGAGATCTGGCAGGGGCTATTTTATAGCTTTATGCTTTTCAATTTTATGCCTTCATTAGCTTCAAGGGCAGATATCCTGAATAAAATCCATAGACACTTCCCCAGTCATGTTCATTGTTGCTTTCTTTACAATAATAGAATATATAAATAAAAAATGTCTTGCAACTGATTAATAGAGAAGAAATTTGTGGTACATATACAATTTGGAATACTACTGTTGTAAATAATGAATTCATGATCTTTATAAATAATGTAATTGAACAAGAAAATATCATACTTGGTGGGATGACCCAGATCCAGAAAGACAAATGTCAATGCTATCTTTTAACTGAAGCTCTTAGAAATAAATCTTCATTTGCAAGTACTACAGATCCTGGAATAACTTCAGAAACCATGAATATAAAAGAGGCCACTGTCATGATGGGAGTTGCAATAGAGAACAGAAGAGCAAAATATAAAATATTCATTCAGAAAAATTGGAAAAGTGAAGCTTCTAGGGGAGAGGGAGTGAATGGAGATACATATATACAAAAGAAGAAGAAAAGTAAAATTACAGTAATTATGTCTGAAAAAGTTGTAAGGAAGCATACTATTAACTATTTACACAATGACAAATCCTATACTGCATGTACTTCTATGTATAAATATACATATGTGTAGTTTTGTGTGCTTGTTGCTGCTGCCTGATGTTTAGTTCCTATTTCCCAGGAGGCACAGGATGAGAAGACACAGAGGTAATGGCATAGACTCCTTGAGACTTCAATACAGAAGCTCTTTATTGCAAACAGGTTGGGGGTTAGGAAAATTAAACTGCCACAGCAACGTGTCTGGTTGGTTCTTTTGAAACTGGCAGTCACTGACAGCATGTTGTGGTTGACTAGGAGTATGTGCCATTTGTTACTGAGCTTTTGATCCACTGACAGGTTTTCTTGGCCAATTTTGTTTACCCATTGTGAGTTTACATGTACTTGCTTATGCTTGTGATATTGCCCTGCCGCACATATATAGTTTAAATGAGATTTTCTCATTTGATCGAATGGTACCCTCTCCAAGTATCAAAGACTCCACTACTAAATCAACCCTTGTTTTGAGTTGTTGGTCAGGGTTCTTTAAGAGACTTCCCAGAACATGAAGGCTATTGCTATTTTCCTTAGTTGTCCAACAGAGGTGGAAACTAAGTACACATTACTGAAGACACTAGTGAAATTACCAAGAACTAGAACAGATACAAGACACACAATGGAACCCACTTAAAGAGTTTATTTAGAGAGAGAGAGAGAGAGAGAGAGAGAGAGAGAGAGAGAGAGAGAGAGAGAGAGAGAGATGCGTGCATGCATGAGGAAACTGGTGCAGAAAGAGAGTATGGAGTAGGTGTATCCAGCTTTTAAAAGCTACCTAGTGCCTGTACACAGGGGTTTATGAATCTGCATCATGTATAGATTGCACAACCATGCTAAACATAGATCATGTAGGACCTAGCATTCCTGGGTGGCTATGTAAGTTGTCTGAATACTTGATGGCACATGAGTGGCCCTGGAACCGGAAGTTCCATGCCCTTGAGGTGGCTATACATTTTGCCAAAGTGATAGAAATGATAACATTTTGCCCTTTCATTTATTACAAAAATTAATGGGGGGTTAAGGGTAGCCAGTGGGTGGCTTGTGGGCACTGGAGAGTTGGGGTGCTTGGCCACTTCGTGAGGTAGCTGGATGCTTTAGTGTTTTCTGAACTTTGTGGAACTTTCCAGCTGGCAGGTTGGACCTGACAAGATGCTGGCAAGGTAGAAGATTTTGTTTAGAAAAATTCTTATCCTGGTGATTGAGAAAGGACTGTCCCAAGATGAAAAATGGAGAAGAGCTCTCTAGGGTTCCTGAAGTGGAAGAGGGACTTGCCTAGATGTCCCAAGACCAGGGAAGAATTAAGTGATGCTTATCCTAGGCGAGTCTGGTCTATTCAGGTGGGTCCAATTTGACTCTTTGGAATGTTTAAATTTATAAAAGAGATAAATTTTAGACACATTTAAAGTTCATGATATCCATGATAGTATAGTGTTGGAATAGCTTATCAGGATTTTATTGGTTAGTGTTAAGATTATGGACAATAATATAGTGAGAGAGAAGGGGGGAAGAAAAAGGAATTATTAATTAGACCTTCTAGTGTTTTACCTGAACCAACCCTTAAGGCACTAGTTTCCTTTTAGCATCATTGTGTTACCTTAACATCCAGAATGCAGTAAGAGACAATAGTAGCTTAGGAAAGTGGCACTAGTTTACAGAGTCCACTTCTTTTCAGAAAATAAATTTAACTTTTTGGTTGTTTTGGACAACAACAGCCCCACAGCGTTTTGGCTCTCAATTTCACTAGGGCATTGTGAGAACCCCATTCCATATAAGCTAGATGATGCTCTTGAGGACTCCAGTCCTTGAACTAGCATGCTCTCTTGTTGTTCTTTTGATATTAGGTACTGAGAATTGTTTCTTATTATTTCATAAGTGACAAACACATAATCTCTTTCTTTTATTCTAGAATGTTGCCAGATCTAGGCTATAGAAAATTACCATGAATCTTGAATATTTGAAGGCAATATATTATGCTAATATTCTCCTTATATTTCTCTTACTGAAGCAAGCATAATCCAAGATTGACTTGTTTTAGGTCATATGTTCTATAAACACTCTTACTTTACTAAGATTAAAAGAGCATTAGTAGTTCCTTAAATTCAGTTTGGACAAACTTAGGCAATTGCATCCATTAAACAACTTCAAGTGATCAGTTCTTTCAAAAATTGTCAGTTTTCAATTTGTCTGAAAAATGAGGTAAATTCAGCATTTCCAAATGTTATTTTTTTTCTAAATACATTTCTTCTGGTCTATGTATTAGCTCATTATTCTGCAATGAAGTAATGATGACTTTATACCTTGATAATTTTTACAGAATTGAATATGATTCATGCATATTTCACCATTTTTTCAACTGACTGGCAATATTGCTTAGTGTTTAACATAAAAAAATAAAAATAATCTTTGAGATTCCTGGTTTTATTTCATTTGTTTGGTAAATTGAAAATGACAACTTATAATAGAGCTTATTTATATGGGTATTTATGATGTTAAAAATCCAGTGCCTGTCTAAACCACCATAACTTAAACAGTGCAGAACTTAGCCTGCTTGTCTTCTGAAGAGCCACAGTACCAGCTGCAGAAGTCTGAAGTTCTGTGTTCTCTGGCTTTGTACACAGAGTTCCTTGGTTGTAATGAGTCTTACAGAGAAATGTCAAGCTGTGCTTGGGTGTTGGAAAGGAGAATGGGTATGGTCTCTCCTTCAAAATGCTCTAAATATTATTGGCCTTACTAAATATTTGATAATTTACAATTCATGTTTCAGCAGTCATTGAAGATCAAATTTTTCTTTTCATAGTATAGATTACTGACAAATAAGACCCTATCTCTTGGCAGAGTCTCTTTCCTCAAGAGACTTGACTAGGGAAGAAACCTCTTTGGAAGAGATTGCTGAATTTGATCTTGTTCCAAATATTTCAACAAATAGCTCTATTATGACCAGATAGTCTCTTAACTTTAAATTAGTGAATGATGTAAAAGCCGTAGGCTGTATCTGCTCATATAAATGGAGGGATTTTTCTTCAGGTAGAATGGCCCAAGGGCATTGTGAGAACCCCATTCCATATAAGCTAGATGATGCTCTTGAGGACTCCAGTCCTTGAACTAGCATGCTCTCTTGTTATATCAATGAATGCTACCAGAAAGTTGTGTAAGATTTGAATTTCCTGCTGGAAATGTGAAGATGTACAAGTAGGTTTTTTTTTTTAATTTGGAAGGAAGAAGAAGTATTTCCTAGGAAGATGATATTTGAGAAGAAATTAAAAATCTGCTTATACTTGTGGAAAGCTTTCCATCATCTTCTTATCTAAGAAATTAAATTGAAGTTTGGATTGGTAAACAAATCCCTAAAATTTAGGCAGTTAAATATAAACACACCAGTTGTGAGTCCTCATAGCAGAGTCATTTTTTGTTGTAGGACAAGAAATGATTAAGGAAAAAACTGTGTGTTTTTTAATGTTGCTAAATTTTAGGTTTACGTATTTCAGCCACGAAATCTATGTCATGTTGATTTCCACTAACAAACCAAGTTTTACATGGGAATAAAATATATATTCTTTTTTTCTCCATGAATTCATGTTTCCTATCAGGTAAGATTTTTATTTATATTATTTTTGTATAATATATGATTTTACATTATAGGCATTTCCTTTGCACTTTTATACCTCTGTGGAAGAATGACTTAATGAGAAGCATGTGTAGAAATATTGAAAAGTCATCAATTGTGATTATTTCTAGAACTACACCTAATTTTTTCATGTATTTTATTATAAGACCATAACTACAGGAAAGATATAATTACCTGAGTGAAAGAAGTATTAATTTTATCGAACCAGGACAAGACCCAAAATACACAGTTACAAAACAACTGAAAATGAATGCTAGATGAAAATCTCTGTGATATCCTGGAATACAACCAATAGCAAAAAGATCATATATTCTCCCAGGGGCAACCTAATTGAATAACAAATCTACCAAAATACAGATATCAATTAGAAAATATCAGAGTCTGTTTTAGTATTATATTTGATAGATATTTATTTTCTGTATTGATAACAATTAAATATATATATGTATATATATATATCAAACATACAGGAAACAAACCAATTTTGTACCTTATTATTTTCTTTATAGGATGCTATATTTTGCACAATATATTTACATGTAATTTGTTTTGGGTATGTGAATTAAAAAATAATACTCCTTAACAATCATGCTATAGTATAAAAGACTACCAATGAACTTGAATGTTATATAAGGTTTCATAAAGGAACTGAGCAAGCAACTTAGTATGTACTCAGAAACAAACTCACGCTCAAAACAGTACCTATCTGCTGTTAACTAGATAGGCGTTCAAAATTATTATCATAAAACAATAGTGTAATATTTTTGTCAGTATATATTTTATTCTTAGAAAAATATATATTTCCTTTTATATTTGATATTATAATTTTGTAATATTTCTGTCTTCCCTTTCTCTCCCTAAAACTTCCCAATACACCTCCTTGCTCTTTGAGAAAAACATACTCTTAATAACCTGTGTTAATTTTTTAAAAGACATTGTGGCTTTCATTTGGAATCATGTTAAGTCTATTCTTCATTTCTTATGGAAAAATAGACATAATAAACTATAGCTCAAATACTAATGTTTACTGAACTGTGTAAATAACTATACAATTAAATAGTAATCATGAATCTCCATCTTACCCATACCAGAACTAAAGTTTGAGAAGAAATAAACATACATAAAATAGATTATAACACAAGGGGGACTGGAAATCATCACTTTACAGCTTTATGTCCTGCGATAGGTGTATGCTTCTCAGTCTGGTTCTTCAAGGATGGATCTGCAGAATGAGATGAAGCAATAATATGAATGAGACTTGTAAAAGGTACATCACAGCTACCATATAGTGAAATGTCAGATTCTTTCTGGCCCCTATTTTATGTTTATCTTACCTTAGGAATTGCTTTCCTTATTTTATTTGCAGTCTTTCTTGGATTGGGCTTATAACTTGAGGCTACAATTTGTGTGTGTGTGTGTGTGTGTGTGTGTGTGTGACTACATATTTGCATAGTGTGCACGTGTCTCTCTTTAATCATTCTCCTAGTATGTGTGAAGTCCACTTATTTGCTTCTATTTAAAATAGATAAATATTACACTTTCTTACAAATGTATTTATTCCAAACTAAATATATCTAACAGATATAATTCTAACATCAATCTAAAATTGATTCAAGGGTAATAGATATATTTTTGCAACCTGATTTATATTTATAATTATTAAATTAATAGAGATTTTATTATTTATACTGATTCAGTTTCATAGTAAAAATATCAGGAACACTAGGGGTGCATTTTATTAATTTAAATTTTGCTAGATTTCATCACTGCTCAGGATATATTACGTTTATGTCAACAGAAGTTGGTGGTGTCATATTTCCCCTGAGAAAATCATGAAATTGATGCACAGAGAAGTTAACATATTTACTAATGTTCACACAGGTAGTGAGTGAACCTGGAAGTATTGCAGGCACACTGTAAATCAACCGTCCATGTTATCCCTTGCTGTACTGTTTTTACCTGGGCAGCTCACATTGTATTTACATTGCATACAATGACTTACATGGTACCGACATTGTACACAAAGACTGGGAATCTCAAAGTTGTTATTTTGTCACCACAGTCATCACATCCTTGTGACTACTAGATAGCATCTTTCAAATAATATTAACTGATTTGTGAATTTTTATTTGGTGATAATATATAAGAAAGAAAACAGAATCAATGAAAAGTAAACTTAGGACCACACTCTCAGCAATGTAGACTGCTTGGAAAGACAGGATTCTGATGTTGTGTAGTTCAATCTTTTTATTTTTAACTGTGCAATAGAAACATATTCATATTTACACCTTGATAATGACTCAATCTATGACTTCTCACACTGATCTTAAAAATTTTCCTTGCCTGTTCTGGTTTTCACAATCTACGCAGATAAGTTCTATTTTCAATATTCTCCTATATGTAAATGTTACATATAAGGAAATCTTACATGGAAAATACTTTTTTCAGTTTCAGTTTTACTGAAGATGTGCTTAATAACGGCATAAACTCCTGTCATTTTTGTAATACCATTGCAGAGCCTGTTCTCCTGAGCTTCCTATTGAAACACAATTGAAATATATTTAAATGGGACAGAGAAAAAATGTCACAGAATTTATCCTTCTGGGTCTCATTCAGGATCCAACCGGACAAAAAGCATTGTTTGCCATGTTTTTGCTCATCTATCTTGTGACAATGGTGGGTAACCTGCTCATTGTGGGGACAGTGCTTGCCAGCCCCTCCTTGGACTCCCCCAATGTACTTCTTCCTTGCTTATCTGTCAATCATGGATGCTGTTTATGCCACTTCCACATCACCCAAGTTGATTATGGACTTACTTGCTGACAAAAAGACTATCTCATTCACTGCTTGCATGGGCCAACTCTTTATTGAGCACTTATTTGGTGGTGCTGAAGTCTTCCTCTTGGTGGTGATGGCCTTTGATCGCTATGTGGCCATCTGTAAGCCCCTTCATTATTTGACCATCATGAACAGAAAGATTTGCATCCTTCTGTTGGTGATAGCCTGGGTTGGCGGGTTTTTCCACTCCTTGGTTCAACTTATTTTTGTCTCTAATCTCCCTTTTTGTGGACCCAATGTCATTGACCACTTTATCTGTGACATGTATCCACTGTTGACACTAGCATGTAGTGACACTTACTTCATTGGTCTTACTGTGGTTGCCAATGGTGGAGCAATCTGTATGATCATTTTTATCCTTCTCCTAATCTCCTATGCATTCATTCTAAACACTCTTAAAAGCTACAGTCAGGAAGGGAGAAGAAAAGCCTTGTCCACCTGTGGTTCTCACATCACCGTTGTTGTTCTTTTTTTTGTTCCCTGCATTTTCATTTATGTTAGACCAGTGTCTAACTTTCCTATTGATAAATCAATAAGTGTGGTATTTACAGCTTTTACTCCCATGCTGAATCCTTTAATATACACCATGAGAAATTCAGAGATTAAAAATTCTATGCAAAAACTCTGGTGTATTAGGTTAAATGTGCATTCCCCACACTGAGTACTTCTGTTACTATTCTTAAGTAATAAACAGGCAGTAGACTTTAACAAATTATTCTATTCCACTTATTCCCTACTTGGTCAATAACTATACTTTTGGCTAGCACTTTAAGAAATGACAAATTATTTTTATTTTATTATGAATATTACAGAAAATCATGGACGATTATAAAAAGAGTTGTACTTATATAAGTAAATATACAAAACTATGCTGTTCTTGAAAATATTTTAGTGGTATTAAATTTATATCAAAATTTAACTCAAAACATGAGCTTTCTACTTGAAAAATATGACAAACTGAATGTGGAATACCCCATGAGGCCTCAGCTCTACAAAAAACTCCAGGCAGCCGAGTAAAGCTAAACACTGGAGAGCTGATGATCCTCACAAAAGCATCAGCTCAATTGCTTGTCCTGGACCAAATGGATAGCCTTGAAAATATGTACACAAATAACACTATACAGAATGAGCAGTTTCCATTTAGGAATGCAGATATATTAAGAGGATGACAATTAATGAGAAAAAGAGGCCATCCTTGAATTAATGAGATGAGGAGTATATGGTAGAGTTTAGAGGAAGACAAGGAAACAGATAAAATTACAATCTCGAAAATAAAAACAAAATATAATTTAAAAATACATAAAAAGAAATAACCAATATCATTCATTTTAATAGGAAAGCAATTTATTTAAAATTCACATTAAATGTCCTAAGTGGGTAAGAAGTAGAAGACTTTGGAGGAGTGAAAAAGAATATAATCAAAACATAGAATGAAAAAGCTATTTTAAAGCAAATTTAAAGAGAGTAATTTTAGAAGAAATCAAACATGCTTGGGTTCTAGAAGGAATGTCTAAATTAAAGTGTTCAGCCTTTGACAGATGCATATATATCACTAAAATAAATAGAAGCAATGAATTTGGGATAAGGCATGGAAGGAATTTGATGAAGGAGGGAGAAGTTGGAATGAGAAGATACAGTGTCCATGTATGATTTTTCAAAATTCAATACATATTTTAAAAAGAATAATTTAAAAACAAATGCTTATGTTACATTATTAATCTCCAGAAATGTATTATTCATCTGAAGATTGCTCCCTTTGGGTTACTATCTCTGCATTATCAGCCCATAATTTTTAGATAACACATGTAACATTGTATTTCACTATAAACATGAGTAGTATCAGGTGCCTTGGTATTGTACTCAAGATTAACATGTGAGGCTTAGGCAAGAGAGAAGTACTGAAGTGTTTAGGCACTATTCATCTGTTGAATAACAGTTATTTTTCTTGATAGCAAGTATTCAGTTAACACTGAGCTGAAATTAAGAGAAAAAAATATAGTGCCTCCAGATATAGAGTCAAGACTTGATTACATACAAAACAATGTAGTAATATGGAGTGGCAAGGCTGTTTCCGGCATCCGGCTGCCCGCATGGCTTAGCTTATGCCCCGAAATAATTACACGGAAACTGTATTCTTTTAAACACTGCCTGGCCCATTATTGGCTAGCTCTTCTCGTTTGACTCTCGCACCCCCCTGTGTCTGCCTGGCATGGGAACATCAGGTGATTCCTCCACTCAGCTTCTCTCTCCCAGCATCCTGTTCTGTTTACTCCACCCACCTAAGTGTGGGCCTATCGAATGGGCCTAGGCAGTTTCTTTATTAAAAAGAAATCACTCCCACATCAAAACAAAACAAAAAAAACTTATGTTTAAATAAAATTGAGAAATTGTGATTGTCTTTGTAAGAATTAAAATAGTCCAAGAGGTGAGTAACCAATCATCACTCTCTAGGCCCTCCATAGTGGAGCAAAACTCCAGACCCCTCCCCCAATTGCCTAAGCTTCTCTAGCCAGCCAGCAGGAGAGTTTCCTGCAGTTAGGCTGCCCCAATGCACCCCATCTAATGGACCCTGCAAGCTACAAGCCCCATCTCACCCCCAAACTCCGTGGAAACTTAAGCCTCAGTGGACCTCTGAAACACAACCTGCTACTGCACATATAGGACCAAAAGGTGAGTGACCAGACACCCAGCTGGATACCCCACTCTCTAGGACCTCCTTATGGGGGCAAAACCTGGGGCCTCACCCACCTGCCTCAGCTTCTCTAGCCAGCCAGCAGGAGACTTTCCTGCTGGTAGGCTGCTCCAACATCCCAAACTGAAGAATGGTAGGGAGAGAAGAAATACTCTAACTCAGAAGCACAGAAAGTATATTCAATAAAATAATAGAAGAAAACTTTTAGTTGAAAGAAGGTCCCCTACGAAGGACATCCCTATGAAGGACATTCCTATGAAGGTACAAGAAGCTTACAGAACACCAAATAGACTGGTTAAAAAAAGTACCCTCACAATATAATAATCAAAATGCAAAACATATAGAATAAAGAAAGAAAAGAGCTGCTAAGGAAAATATTCAAGTAACATATAAAAGCAGACTTATCAGAATTACACCAAACTTCTCAATGGAAACCATAAAAGTCAGAAGGTCCTAGGCAGATGAGCTGCAGATACCAAGAGACCACGAATGCAAGCCCAGACTGCTATACCAAGCAAAGCTTTCACTCACCATCAAAGGAAAAAAAAACGAAAGATTCCATGATAAAACCAGATTTAAACAATACCAACCCACAAACCCAGCCCCTACAGAAAGTACTAGAAGAAAACTCCAATCCAAGGAAGTTAACTACATCCACAAAAACACAGGCAACAGATAACTTCCCAAGAGCAAAACCCAAAGAAAGAAAACAAGCTAAAATTATATAATGGAAAAAAAGCATCTTCAACAAATGGTGCTGGCATAAGTAAATGTCAACATGTGGAAGAATGAAAATCCATATCTATCCCCATGCACAAAACTCAACTCCAAATGGATTAAGACATCAATATAAAACTGACCACACTGAATCATGCATGGGCATGGGAGACTACTTTCTAAATATAACTTCAGTGGCAGAGACACTAGAAACAACAATAAACAAACAAGCTGAGAAGCTTTGGTAAAGCAAAGGACACAGTCAATAAGACAAAGAGGCAGTCTACTGAATGGGAAAATTCTTCACCAACCCCACCTCAGACAGAGAACTGACATCAAAAATAAATAAAGAACTCAAGAAATTACGCATCAAAGTTCCAAATAATGCAATTGAAAATGGAGTACAGAACTAAAAAAATTCTCAGCAGAAGAATCTCAAATGACCAAAAGACTCTTAAGGAAATGTTCAACATCCTTAGTCATTAGCGAAATGCAAATCAAAACAACTTTGAGATACCATTTTACACCAGTCTGAATGGCTATGATTAAAAACACCAATGATAGCTTATACTGTAGATAATATGGAGTAAGGGGAACACTTCTGCATTGCTGGGGGGAATGCAAACTAGTACAACCACTTTGGAAATCAGAATGGTGGTTTCTCAGAGAATTGGAAATCCACCTACCTCAGGACCCAGCAATACCACTCTTGGCCATATGTCCAAAAGATTCTCAACCATACTACAAGGACATTTGTTCAACTATGTTCATAGCAGTGTTATTTGTAATAGCTAGAACCTGGAAACAACCTAGATGCCCCTCAACCAAAGAATGGATAAAAACTATATGGCACATTTGAACAAGTAGAGTACTACTCAGTGGTATAAAACAATGAGATCTTGAAGTTTGCATACAAATAGATGGAACTAGAAATAAATCATCCTGTCTAAGGTAATCCAGACCCAAAAAGATGAATATGGTATGTGCTCACTCATAAGTAAATACTAGCTATAAACAAATGTATAGTTCATGATCCTAGAGAAGCTAAGTAACAAATTGAACTCTAAGAAAAACATGTATAGATCCACCTGAAAATTGAAATAGACAAGAGATCTCAGCACAATTTGGGTCTGAGGGTGGGGTAGAATGGGGGATGAAAGGGGAAGAGGATAAGTGAAAGGGAATGGGCAGGACTTGAAGGAATAAGGTAGTTGAGATGGAGGAAGGAAAGAGATGAGAGCAAGAGAAGGATATCTTGATTAAGGGAGTCATTATGGGGTTATCAAGAAAACTGGAACTAGAGAATTCCCAGGAATATACAAGGATGACCCCAGCTAAGACCATAAGTAATAGAGGAGAGGGTGCCCAAACTGGCCTTGTGTTGTAGTCAGACTGATGAACATCTTAAATATCTCCATAGAACCCTCATCCAGCAACTTAGGTAAACAGAGGCAAAAACTCACATCAGAGCACTGGGATGAGCTCCCAAAATTCAGTTGAAGAGTGAGAGGAGTAAGAATATGAGCGAAGAGGTCAAGACCGTGATGGGTACACCCACTATAACAGTCTACCTGAGCTAATCAGAACTCAACAATTCCAACCTGACAAGGAAGAAACAAGCATAGGTCCAAATTAATTCCTCTGAATGATGATGATAGTTATATGGCTGGGGCAGACTGAGGGGCCACTGGCAGTGGCACCAGGTTTTGTCTCTACTGCTTATACTGGCTTTTTGGGAACCTATTGTCTTTGGATGGATACCTTGCTCAGCCTAGATATAGTAGGGAGGTCCTTGGATGTTCCCCAAAGCAATGTACTTTACCCTCTCTGTGGAGTGGATGGGGGTGTTGTGAAAGGCTAACTAGAAGGAATGGGAGGAGGGGAGGTTGTGGGAACTTGGATTGGTATGTATAATGAAAAAGATTGTTTTCTATGGAGTGCCTGCTGACAAAACCAGCTACACCACTCTGCAGGGAGTCATCCTGCCTCCAGAGTCCAGGGAGACCCGGCTGACATGAGTGCCTGGATGTGCTTCATGTAGCTGAATCCAGCTCGCCTCACCCAGGTTCCCCCACCTGTCCTGGAGCACAAATGCTAAACTGCTTCTGCAGCTTGAACTCTGGTCTGCTTTGGAGCTGAGATGCAGACTAAACATCAGACTGCTTTAAACTTTGGGACACAGAACTCATTTTAATTAAAATATTAACCTCTCTTCACTTAAGAAGGGGGAAAATTGGAGGTTCCTGTAACTGTTGCTCAGAGACTGGAACTGGTGGTATTTGATAACAACAATATATGTCATTGTACTCCTACTGAAATTGATCTAATGATATCTGTAACTGCTTATAGATGTTGGGAAAAGTTTGACACATGCTGTAAAGTGTTTGGGTTTAATGCATATGTTAAAAATTTTAGATTTTGATCCCTTTTACACTGCCCTAATTTTTGGCAGGCAGCACACGTAACTTTATGTGGAGTAGGCACTTAGGAAGGAGGACATACCATAGGCCAGACTAAAGGGTGAATACTGGGTTGGGAAAAAGCCCTTTCTTCTTGTCTGGAGATGGAGTTATTGGTGCCAAAATTATATCATTATATCTTTTGTTTGAGGAGCTCCTCACAGTCTTTTCATTAATGATAGACGCAAGGGCCCAATGACGGGAGTTAGTGTGGATCCTCGCCTGAATAACACACCATACAGAGGTTGTAGAAACCGGCTCAACATGGCATGCTACAGGTATGAGGGTGCTCTCCACATGGCCTAAGACAGGGTGCCCTGTGATCTGTTTACTTTAATCGTGCTAGATGCCTTTTATTTGAGGAGCTCCAAGGACGGGTGACTTATGGCAGGATAATCCCCCAACCTAAGACAGGGCCCTGGGAACCCTAGGATGGGTAAGGGGGAAACTAAAAAGGCCTGGTCCCCACTCGACCTAAGAATCATCAGGCACCCCTCTGTTCCCAGGAGAGGTAAATTGCTTCACCACTCGAGAGGAGGGTCTCTCCTTATCTCAGTCCCTTCTCCTTTAGATCTGACACCATGGTTGACTCTGACTGGTGCTCTCCACGTAATAACTACCTGCCTTTATATAAGAGAAAGGGGGATCTGTTGGGTGCCGTTTCCCCCTAAAAATCATTACAGGAACCATCACCCTGGGGAGTCTGCAGGGAACCCCACACCCATAATTGTGCTAAGAATAGTTCTATTGCTCCACACCCAATTAAAGCTGTTAATGGAAAGAAATAAATAAAAAATTAAAATAAGAATTAAAATGGCAATTAGAGAATTATAACCAAATTACAATTCTATATTCTCTGACTCTGTGGCTCAGAGCTCCTATGTATTTAACTGATTTTTTTGAGGAATTTGAGGGGATACTTCAAGGGTAAGTGGAGGACATGGACAGACTGGTTGGTGAGCAGGATTGGGATACATGATGGGAAACTGCCAAAGAATCGATATAAAATTGTTTTAAAAATAATTTTTATAAAGAAGTTAATCATAAGTAAATAAATAAATAAATGAAAATGAACTGCATTGTTCAGATGGCCTCTGCTCCTTCTGATTCTTGGTCAAGTTCCTCAGAGCTACTTCTTATGATCAAGCTGGGAAATCAGCTTGATATCATCAACCTACTTTAGAATAACCATAGGTGTCCTGCCCTGCATGTTTGCAGAAGAAGCAGTGAGAAAATGTCATGGCAGCACTGCTATTGAATGAACTGGCAAAGGAGCTGCAGTGAACCTGTTTGACAGGTGTGCTTTTTGTCTTATGTTGAAAATCTGAGAGACACTGTTCAAGCACTGAGCTCTGCAGACACAAAGGCAAGACTAATTCCCCCCCCAGAGAAATTGTGATAGCAACTACCAGAAGAGGGCGCTGTATCCTCTGGTATCCACACTGAATGGGCAACAGGGAGTGGTTTTACATATCTGCAGATGGCCTAGGCAGGATTCAGGCAAAGTGAAGGAGACAGAATAAGTAAAGGCAAATGTTAGGTCCCACCTGTGTTCTTATTTTAGATGTCAATACGCTTTTCACCATGGACTTTTTCTTCAGAAATTTTGATTTTTACACAATAAGGAAAACAACCCTTTGTTTTACAAAGAAAGGGAGGCTGTTCCCAGTGTGGTTGGTGAAGGGAAGTGGAATGTTTCCTCAACAAGGATGGCAGGAAATTTTCTGTGATATATTGAATTTCAACCTAGCATGAAATAACATATATTCTCACTGGGATAATCCAAATTAGACAAATGAAGCTAGAAACAAAATAAATTAGTTAAAATGTACAAAGACTTTTTATATTTCAAGCAATAAAATATTCATATTTTTTGAGCTATATACATAATTCTCATAGCCCTTAAAACCTGTGTCCTGATCAAAACCAGAATGGATAAGAATGCATGTTGCCAAACTAGGTTATAAAACAAGGAGAGTGGGTAGAGACTATCCTCTAGTCTTATTCTTTTCATCTTTATGCCTTCATCTGTCTATGGCTTCAAGGATAGATATCCTGAATGAAATGAAACAGTGATACGAAGGCCACACATATCTCGAATTCTTTCTGCTCTTTTTTTTTGGGGGGGGCTACAAAATTTATTTTTTGGAACTACAAACTGGTGAAGCCACTATGAAAATCATTATAGAGAACTCACAAAAGGCTAAAATTAAATCTACCATGTGACCTGGTTGTACTACTCCTTGAATTATACCCATTTGATTCACAATCTGACACCACAGACATTTCCTCAGCCATGTTCATTGATGCTTTCTTCACAATAGTAGAATGTAGAAATAAGCTAAAAGTCCTGCGACTGATCAATGGACAATAAAATTGTGGTACACATACACTTTGGAAAGCTATTCAGCTGTTAATAATGAAATCATGAAATTTATATATAATATGATTGAGCAAGGAAATACTATATTGACCCAGATCCAAAAAGATACATATCACATGTTTATCTCATAATGGAAGCTCCTAGAAACAAATCTTCAGTTGTGAGTACAGCTACAGATTCCAGACTAACTTCAGAAACCATGAAATATAGAAGAGGCCACTGTCATGGTATGAGTTGCAATAGAGAGCAGAATAACAGCATATAAAATATCCATTCAGAAAAATTGAAAAGTGGAGCTTCTACGGGAGAGAAATGGGATTGAGATACATCTATACAAAGGAAGAAAAAAAGTAAAATTAGATTAATTATGTCTGAAAAGTTGTAAGTAATCATACTATTTACTACCTAAATAAAAATTCTATACTACATGTACTTTTATGTATAAATATACATATAGTTTAAATAAAATTTTCTCATTTGGCCTAATAGTGCTCTCTCCAAGCATTAAAGACCACCTAAGAAAATACCCAATACCAGACCCCTGTTTTGAGTTGTTGGTCAGGGTTCTTCAAGAGATGTCCAAAAGCATGCGGCCATTGTTATTTTCCTTGGTTGCCCACCAGAGGTGGAAGCTACGTCCTTATTGCTTCAGATACAGAGCCAGAAGACCCTGAGCTAGGATGTGACATAAATACCTCCTTCTGAGGACTAGCTTTCATGGCACAACAGGAACCATGCATGCTTCCAAAGAAGGTGAAGCAACCACCAATACTACCTAGTTATGATGTCTATGAATCACACCAGTGGCAACCATGCCATTACAACCCTAAGGGTGCTTTAGTGGCATGCATACCTTAGCAGTAACCAATCAATATTGGATTGGACTTAAGAACTACTCAACAAGAGGGAAACCAAGACTTATGTTGAAAACTTAGCCAATTACTTGATTTTAGTGTAGTCAGGATCTTGGAGAGAAATCTACAACCACCACTACATTAACTAAACATAATCCATAAATATAGCCTGAATATTTGTCCTTGTACATGCAGATAAGTATTGTACTTGCAGGTAAGTTCATCCTAGGACTGAAAATCAAATTTCTGACATCTTTATAGATAATACTCAGTAAAATACACATTTACTTTACTTCCTTAGGGAATTTCAAATTTTCCCTCAAACTTGTTTCAGCTATTGCAAATACTCTGATCAGACTAAAATATTCACATCTAATCACACTATGTTGAGTCATGCAATCTCAGTTTTGCTAACCAATTTTGTTCTTTAAATTTCACTTTGTTCTTTAAATATCACTCATGTTGACTAGATTTTCTCAAAAATAACACTTCTTCATTTTGATTCAGAATACATTTTTATTCAGAAAACCTATTTGAATGAAACTGAATACGTGCCATTGTATGTAGAACTATGCCTTAATTGTACTCACTTATAAGTAGATATTAGCTGTAATGTAGAAGATAATATCATGCTATGTTCCATAGTCCCAGAGAGCTAAGTAACAAGGAGGGTTTAAGGCGGGATGCCAATGATCTCCCTTTGAAGGGAACATAGAATAAATTTAGAGGGTAGACTGTGGTCAAGAAGGGTTAGGAACTGGAAGGATCAAGTGGATGGGGAACCAATGGGAACCTAGCAGAACTCACATCAAAGAAACCACAGAGACTTCAACTGATGGGAGCAGATGAAGAGTTCCACAGCCAAACAAAGTGAAAGCTTTGTTTTTAGGCAGAGCTTGAGAAGTTCTTTAGAGAAGGGGGAGGAAGGTTCAGAAGAACCAGAGGGTTGAGGGGCACTATAAGAACATGGCTCACAGAATCAATTGACTGAGACCAATGAGAGCTCACAGAAATCAGGAAGCCTGTAGGGGTCATGCTCCAGTCCTCTGCATTATGCTATGGTTGAGTAGCTTGGTCTTCTTTTGACATCCCTAACAGTGGGGGCAGAGGTGATGTTTTGACCTACTAATGGGAGCCTTTACTTCTTACTTGGTTGTCTCGTTTAATTTAAATATTTAATTTCCAGACTCCTCATAAATACTCTTAGTTCATTTGTCATCAAATACTGAAGTTCATTAGTAGTTTACTGTTTTAATTTCTTTTGGCATAGTAGAACGTCTTCAGCTGGACTCAAGGAAAAGTTATTTAAAAGCAAATGCTGTAGAAGTTCTCTATATTCAGTGAAATAATTGTTTTTTTAAGTAAAGTTTACTAATGGCAGTGGAATGCTCCTGAGGTCTAATTAATCAGAATGAAAAAAATCAGAGTTTGACTGCTAAGAGGGCACATTGGAAATACTTGATAAGCTCCAGAGAAAGGCATTATCCACAGGAGCCAGTTATAATCAATGATGATTTTGTACTGTGGAGGTTGTTGACATTTTTAAGCTTATGCTTAATGTCTTTATGCTTTATGTCTTTTAAGCTTTATGTCTTGAGGAACTAACAGATACCTAGGACTCAGGACATTGAGCTTGCCAGATGGATTGATAGGTGAGAGATTCATATTTTGTAAAGGAACCATAATTATAGATCTCAAGGAGTGCAAAGAAGTCGAAAATTGTATAATCACCCACTATCCCAATCATTCTAGGCTTGTCTGTTCTCAGCATTCCAAACACTATGGATAACTCTGCTAGTTTCACCCCATAGAAGTAAAAGTCTCTGGGGTCTTTCCCTATCTTTTAATATATTTAAATTAGTAAAAATCATACTACATATTGACTTTTCCATTCTAAATTCCCCTAATTAATATGATAATACAAGAGTTTTCCTGTTGTGTTCTAAAGATTAAAATAATCTTTTTTTTTTAACAATCTCATGTAACAGTGGCTGCTATAGAACTGCTATATGGTAGAGAGTGTTTTTGAGCTTCTGATATTTTTGTTTCCTTCTCCCAAGTGCTTGGCTTGAAGGTATTAAAAACCCTGCCAGGACAAAACACTTCAATGAAAGTTACATAGCATTCTAAGTGATCTGGAATATTTTACATACACATTTCTCTGATGTCGGATAATTCATATGATTTCTATTCAATCTCAGTCTTTGATAACTCCACTTAAAATATTTCTTTAGAATATTTGTATTTTGTTTTTTTGTTTGTTTTTATGAGACAGGGTTTCATTGTGTAGCTGTAGCTGTCCTGGAACTCACTCTGTAAATAAGGTTAGCCAGAACTCAGAGAGAGCCACCTGCCTTTGTCTCCCAAGTGCTGGGATTAAAGTTATAGGCCACCACTGCTTGACTGAATGTTTGTCTTTTTAAAATATTTATTTTAGGGCTTATTTCTAGGGTTAATAGTGGAAAGTTGTAGAATAGAATTGAAACAGCTTCTATTGCTTCAAGGCAGGGTTCTCTATCTTTCTAATGCTTTAATCATTTAATACAGTCCTTGTTGCTGTGATAAACATCAATCATTAAATTATTTCATTACTATATTATGCAATTTTGCTACTGCTATGAATTGTATTGTAAATATCTAATATGTAGGATTTCTGATATATGGCCCCCATATCAGGAATTGGGGGTTTTGGCCCACATGTTGATGACCACTGCTCTAAGTTAATACAAAGGTCATTGTATCACCTTGGGCATGTACCCTATTCTATGTCTAGACATGTTAACTCACAGTAAAAGATACAGTGATGCTCCAGAATGTCCTTCTCAAAAAATGTACCAAAATTTCACCTTGAACAATAAAAGCTAAAGCAAACTATCCTCTTAACATAGAAAATATGAAATGTATTTTTAGAGATAATGTTTTCTTTTCATTTTGTGAGGAAATTTATGCCTGCAAATCAAAATGTATTTCACATGTTCTACAATTGATTCTATATTGTTATCCATAAGTTATTTATGGTGAATTATATGAGTAACTGGTAAAGAACTGAGAATATGAAAATTAACACTGCATAGAAATAAGGGTGATAAAGATTTTCCCTAGATAGATGAACTGTGGTGAAAAACATATCATGAAAGAAACCACTGCTGGCTATCAACTTGTGGAGTAGCTATCTAATAGATACTTGTTTACAGAAACTATCATATATGTTTGCATAAGCATTTTACTTTTTCTTAGGTAGTAGTGTTTCTTTTTTTTTTAAAAAAAAATTATTTATTTACTATGTATACAATATTCTCTCTGTGTATATGCCTTCAGGCCAGAAGAGGGCACCAGACCCCATTACAGATGGTTGTGAGCCACCATGTGGTTGCTGGGAATAGAACTCAGGACCTTTGGAAGAGCAGGCAATGCTCTTAACCTCTGAGCCATCTCTCCAGCCCCCGGTAGTAGTGTTTCTTTTCCTTAGTAAATGTTTATGAATTAAAAAACCCAAAGTTGTTTTCCTAGTCTTTTAAAACTATAAATTTATTAAATGTGATTATTCCAATACCAATTTATATATAATACATATATACACATATACATATTTAGTCATTATATACATTAAGAAGATTGTATTTCACTGCCTAGGAACATATATGTGTTAATGTATACACACGTATATACTCATATATGTGTTTGTATATGTAACAACATTTAAAAAAAAGAGGCCACGATAAAGAAATGTATGGGAAACATAATTTAAAGAATAAAGAATATTTGTAGCCAACACTTAACTATCTGGAAAGTGAATAACACTGATTCTTAAAGATAATTAGCTTTGTAATAACCCTTAAATATATCAAAAATATTAAATTCAGTTTGTCTTTAAAAGATTCATCATATTTCTTGTAGATTTTGCAGCATGGATGAGTAACTGGGTTGCCGAAGGTGATTGGGCTCTCTGATCCACTAACTAGGAAACATTGTATCTTACAAACCAAGATGTGTGAACTATGAGGTTCATCATGTATTTCCTCATTACATAATATGTGGTAGACCCTAAAGGTGTTATGCCAAAAACTATACTAACAGACTGAGGAAATAGATATGTATAGCATATATGTTGCAGTAGATGTCATGGAATAAATCTCTCCTACAATTTGTACATCTTGCTAAAACAGAAGCCTTGCTTATCAGAGATATGCTTTGATCAGGTTTTTTAAAAGAATTAATCTTTCTTTATTATTTAGAATTTTATAGATGTATACAATGAAGCATGATACTCCACCAAGTCAATCTTAATTTAAATGTGGCCACATGTTAACAACAACACAAAAGTGAATGGTTCTTACTCCTTCAGCTACAATGCTGGTAGCTTCCCAGTAAGGGATGGGAACCTCCTTCCTATATGGAAGAAGTTTGGTTGGTTGTTCTTATGTTATGCATGTAACCATGACTGGGATGAATTAATGACTATGATAACCATGTCTTTCATTCATTGTCACATCTATATGATCAAATGACAATTCAGAAACTAATAATATTCTTTATGTGTGCAAGCAATTGGCAGCTTATAAAATGTGTCTCATAATGTGAAAATGCTCAGGCTCAGGGGTAAGCCAAGACACACAGAACACAAGAGCAACTCAGAAACATCACATATACTGGAAATAGAGGAAATACATATCAGCATTTTTCCTGAAAATTAAATAGTAACTATTACCCTATAGATGTATTGTAGCTGATAGTATTGGTATGTGAAGAGAGTATGATGAGATGAATAAAGATGGAAGAAGCTACTGTGTTAGAATACAAAGAATGTGCTCCACAGTTACAGAAAGGCCTATTGCTGTAATATGAACATCAAACGATAATGCACTCAGAATTAACAACCTACCCTTATGCTTTTGTAGGGAATTCAGATCTTGAAAAGGTATTATTTCCTGAATGGAGCTCCACAAGCCTCCCAGTAATGTGACTGAATTTGTTCTCTTGGGTCTCACACAGAATCCACAATTGCAGAAAATACTGTTCATTGTCTTTTTGTTTGTTTTCCTAATTTACCGTGTTGGCTAATCTACTCATTGTCATCACCATCTCCTTCACCTGTACCCTTTCAGCTCCTATGTACTTCTTTCTCACTTACCTATCCATCATAGATGCCTTCTACACCTTTGTCACCACCCCGAAAATGATAATTGACCTGCTGTACCAGAGGAGGACAATATCCTTGGGTGGCTGCCTGATTCAGCTCTTTGTGGAACACTTCCTGGGTGGAACAGAGATCATCCTCATTGTGATGGCCTATGACCGCTATGTGGCCATATGCAAACCTCTGCATTACATGACCATTATGCAACAAGGGCTCTGCAGACTCCTGGTGGTTGTAGCTTGGGTTGGAGGGATCTTGCATGCCACCATGCAAATATTTTTTATGGTCAATCTGCCCTTCTGTGGCCCTAATATCATTGATCACTTCATGTGTGATCTCTTCCCATTGTTAAAACTTGCTTGTAGAGACACACACACACTAGGCATGATAGTGGCTGCCAACAGTGGGGCCATGTGCTTGCTCATATTTACCATGCTCCTCATCTCATACATAGTGATCCTGCAGTCCTTGAAATCTCATAGTTCTGAAAGGAAATGCAAAGCCCTCTCCACCTGTGGCTCTCACTTCACTGTGGTTGTTCTCTTCTTTGTGCCTTGCATATTTACTTACATGCGCCCTGTGAACACCTACCAGGTGGACAAGCTGGTGACTGTGTTCTTTGCAATCCTTACTCCCATGCTAAAACCCATCATTTACACAGCAAGAAACAGAGAGGTGAAGAATGCCATGAAGAGTTTGTTAAGGGGGAGAGTAACTTAGTCTATTCAAAATGACCAGAAGGTAATGATGTATAGAAACAACTAGGATAATGTTTGTGATAAACTGTGAAAGAGAATTAAGAAGTTCCACAGATCATTAACAAATAGTAAAAACAAAACTTCCCATAACAACATTTTTGGCCAGTTAATGTGGCGAGGCCTTCTATATGCCTTTACTAGTTTTAAATGTGTATTTTGTTTTCAAAGCTCAATGTTCATAGAGTCTAGGTTTCCAAAAGAAAGCACCAAGTATACAACTTTAATGAATTTGAACTATGTTTTTCCTCTAGAGACTCATCAAAATTTATTTAATTTGTTCATATACTTGCTATGTGGGTAACATGGACTTTTTGGCAGAATTTCAAATACATTTTGCATAGACTGTGGTAGTACAAAAAGAACAGAAAAATATAAATTAGACATTGGAGGAATAATGAAAAACTTGTTGACATGTTTCTTACCTCACTTTTATCTGGTATTATTTATATAAAAATAATATTGAAGTGGGAGGATTAATACAGACAGATGGGTATAAATCAACACAACTTTAATGAAAATAGAACACTCACGCAACCAAAGTTCCAGCGATGCACCGAAACAGGAAACAGGAAGCGCAGCCGCGTCTGCGCGCCCCAATTTATCCGTAAACATTTTCCCGAGTCTGTCCCGCCCCCAAAGGCGGGCTCTCCCTACATCTCCCCCCTTTTGTCTAAATAAGACAGAACTAAACTAACTACAACTATGAACAATAATAACAAATAATAAATATAACAAACAATATTGAGAACAAAAGTTTTACCAGACACTCTATCTCAAGGAGTCTAAATGATGTAGAGAGTAATTACAATTATATAATCTTCAACTCCGTCAAAGATCTGAGAAGGGAGTAAATGTTACTTAACAAATGAGAAATATCCAAAATGTGCCAAAAATGACAGTGACAACTGACTACCTGGGCAATCACCCAAATTCTAGTTCGCAATGTTGAGTCAACCAACTTTGGCTAAGGCCTAACATAACTGACATGCCATTACCAAATGCAAGGAACTTTCTTAGAATTATCCTACCCTGTCTTGGCAAGATAAGACAATCCTGTTTCATATCTTTGTCAGTAGTTGAGGATTGGGTTTTTCTTAACCCAAAGGCCAGTTCTGCCAAGAAGACAAGCTCCCAGTGGAGTGTCTTTGGTGCTCAACGTTCTCTCGGGAGTAGAGTGGCGTTGCCAGGAGTAATTGTGTCTCGTAGGCACAGAATTCTAGGTTTAGATTAAAGGCCATTTTTCTACAGCTCTTTAAAGAGGCTGAAGATTATACTATCTATACTAAATATAATCTCTGGGTAACTAGAAGACCTGATTAATCTAAAAATAAACATGACAAACATATAATTCTCAATACCTATCTAACTTGAAGACTAAAAGAATAAACAGTTGTGCAATATATGAAGACAATGATCTTCATCTGTGAACAATGTCATTACATATCAAATGTAAACAATGATATTACATAAATAGTATCAGAGGTAGAGATGTACATTGTAATATAGTAGTTGTATCAATACAATATAAGCATACTCATACAAAAATAGAGGTAGGAACACTCACATTCAATATTCAATATATCAATATACAGGAAAGAGTACAAATACAATTTTCTAAAAACAGTAACTCACAAATACCAATCATCCCATCAAACCAGTTAATCCTCCCCCCGCTTTTTTTTTTGAACATACTCCTAATTTCATAAAACATCTCCCCATCCCCTCAACCCCAAACCAACCATTAAAAGATGTCCCTAACCCCGAGGGCAAACTCTGTTGGGAGAGGGGACGTCGTTCTCTAAGATTGCTTCAAGCTGACATGGGGGCGACGTTCTTCTTAGGGGCTCCTGTGAAAGCAAATGATGGTAAAATTCCCTAATTAACCTTTGACCTAAGAAAATTGTAACTAGTCTCTGTGCATTTTGAGAATGTCTGGCCAGAGTGTTGTCAAAAATGTGCACCATTTGAAATTGACTTGTGCAGTTGGTACCAAAAAACAAGTCTAATATCAGCGCTTGAAGAAAGAAAAAAAAATATTCATGACGTCATAAAAACCAGGTTGAGTTGATGTTGTGGGGCCCCATCTTCATCCTGGAAACTTGAAAGATTACTGTAGGAAAATTTGTTGTTTGTTATGGAAAATTTAGACATTAACCACAAGGACACATGCTGACATACAAAGAAAGACACAGATATGAGGAAAAGCAAAGAAAGTTTATCAAGTATATAATTATTCTTATTTTGTCCTGTTTCATGGCTCCTGATCTGAGACAGAAACTCTGAGATACCTCTTGTCAACAGGCTTGAAATTGAAAAGGGACTGAGCCATAGTCCAACACCAAAACCAGCTCTACATACATATAAAGAAGTGTTCAATAAAACATATAGATATATATATATATATATATATATATATATAAAATCAATACTTACTTATCCTCAGTGGGTTGTAGCTATTTTCCATCCATCAACAATTAACTATTCAGGGTCCCTTAAATTCTTTGAAGATCAGTATTTACCTGTGGAGATAAGAAAAGAACCCTGCCCCCAACCTATTTACTTTACTTACCATCAGCATGCTCGCCATCCTTGTGAATGAATTGTTATTTATCTTTTTCAAATGACTTTTCCTCTTCATACCGAACCTTTATTAATTTTGATGGTATCCACAATTTTTCTTCACCTGTGGAGATAAGAGCAAAACCCCTTCCCCAACGCAGCACATCTCCTGGCTTCCATTGTGAGGTCAGCACATCCTTGAAATAAACTGGTTGATTCAGTTCAGTAGACTTTTCCATTATCCAATGTCTTTCTGCAGCTGTTGTTCCCTTCTCATTAGCATTAAGAAAATTCAAGGTTAACAAAGCATTATGTAACCTATTTCTGGGGTGTTTTCCACCCCTTTCTGTTTGTTCAACATATCCTTTATAGTTCTATTTGATCTTTCTATAACTGCTTGACCTGTGGGATTGTAGGGTATACCTGTAACATGCTTGATATTGTAATAGTCAAAAAACCGTTTCATTTTCCTAGAGACATAAGCAGGGCCATTATCTGTCTTTATCTGTGTAGGTATACCCATGATAGCCATGACTTCTAATAAATGAGTGATTACTGAATCAGCTTTTTCTGAACTTAAAGCAGTTCCCCACTGAAAACCTGAATAAGTGTCAATGGTGTGGTGAACATACTTCAATTTGCCAAACTCTGCAAAATGGAACACATCCATCTGCCAGATTTCATTCCTATGGGTGCCCTTAGGATTAGCCCCTGCTGGCAGTGGCATTTGGTTATAGAAAGAGCAGGTAGGGCATTTCTTTACAATCTCCTTAGCTTGTTGCCATGTAATAGAAAACTCTTTCTTCAAACCTTTGCTATTAACATGATGTTTTTTATGAAATTCAGAGGCTTGTAGCACACTACCAATCAATAATTGATCAATATCTGCATTACCTTGTGCTAGAGGACCTGGCAGACCCGTATGGGATCGGATGTGTGTTATGTACATAGGGCAGAGCCTGTTCCTGATCAAATCTTGAACCTGGATAAACAATGAGGTTAGTTCTGTATCATCGGGTATAAATTCAGCAGTTTCAATATGTAAAATAACTCTTTCTGCATATTGTGAATCAGTAACTATATTAATAGGCTCTTTAAAATCCCTTAGCACCATAAGAATGGCATATAATTCTGCCTTCTGGACAGAATCATAAGGACTTTGTTCCACCTTGCCCAAGTCTTCTGACTTGTAACCTGCCTTCCCTGTTTTATTGGCATCAGTATAGAACGTACGGGCTCCGGTTATTGGAGCATCGCGGACGATTCGAGGAAGGATCCAAGAAGTTCTCTTTATGAAGTTAAGCCTCTTGCTCTTAGGATAATTGTTATTAATGTCTCCCAAAAAATTAGCACAAGCTCTTTGCCATGGTTCATTATCTTCCCATAATTTCTTTAGTTCATCAGCAGTGAAAGGCACTATAATTTCTGCTGGGTCTATGCCTGCTAGTTGACGAAGTCTCAGCTTGCCTTTTATAATTAGCTCAGAGACTTTTTCCACATAAGTTTTGAGTTTCTTACTTGGTTTATGTGGTAAAAAGATCCATTCCAAGATAATATCATCTCTCTGCATTAATATTCCTGTAGGAGAAATTTTTGATGGTAATATGACGAGAATACAATCGAGCTCTGGATTCACCCTGTCCACATGTGCCTGTTGTAATTTTTCCTCAATCATTGTCAGTTCCTTTTCTGCTTCAACCGTTAATTCTCTGGGACTGTTTAAATCTTTATCACCTTCCAAGGTTTTGTTCAAATGAATTATTAGATCAGGTGTTATTCCAATAGCTGGTCGTAGACTGGAAATGTCTCCTAACAGTCTTTGAAAGTCATTAAGAGTCCGTAGACGATCTCTCCTAATTTGTGCCTTTTGTGTCTTAATTTTTGCAAACCTATTTTATAACCTAAGTAATTAACGGAATCTCCCTTCTGTATTTTTTCAGGAGCAATTTGCAATCCCCATTTAGGTAAAAGTATCTTTATTTCTTCAAACAGTCTGTTTAAGGTATCCATGTTTGGATCGGATAACAATATGTCGTCCATGTAATGATATATTATAGAGTTAGGAAATTTCTTGCGTATTATTTGCAATGGTTGGTTCACAAAATATTGGCACAAGGAGGGGCTATTTAACATACCCTGGGGGAGGACGGCCCAGTGGTACCTCTTGGAAGGTTGAGAATTGTTGTAAGTAGGCACGGTGAAGGCAAATTTTTCTCTATCTTCCTTTCGTAAAGGTATTGTGAAAAAACAATCCTTTAAATCAATAACTATAAGAGGCCATCCTTTTGGTAATAAGGAGGGCAAAGGGAGTCCAGATTGCAGAGGGCCCATAGGTTGAATAACCTTGTTGATAGCTCTGAGATCTGTCACCATTCTCCATTTACCTGATTTTTCTTAACCACAAATACAGGAGAATTCCAAGGGCTGGTAGATTCTTCTATATGTCCAGCATCCAATTGCTCTTGTACCAGCTGTTTTAAGGCCTGTAACTTTTCCTCAGTTAGAGGCCATTGTTTTGTCCATATTGGTTTCTCCGTCAACCATTTTAGAGGCAAGGCTGTTGGTATCTCTGAAGGGGCTTCGATTGCTTGTTCTTGTATGGTCCGAATGGCCGGTTTTCTCCGTTTATAATATCTTTTAATATTATTTTCAGAAGTATAGGCTCTAGAAGTAGCAGGAATGTTAACTTGGGTATTCCATTGTTGTAATAGGTCACGACCCCATAAATTCATTGCAATATTGGCTACATATGGCCTTAGTTTTCCTATTTGTCCTTCAGGGCCTATACATTCAACCCATCTCGTGCTCTGTCTTACTCGAGATAGAGTTCCAATTCCCAGGAGCTGAACATTTACATTCTGAAGGGGCCAATACGGATGCCAAGATTCTGGAGTAATGATACTTACATCGGCACCTGTGTCCAGCAGGCCAGTAATAAAAATGCCATTTACACATACCCTCAGCTTAGGTCTTTGATCATTTATAGAAGTTTGCCAAAACACACGTAACTCATCTTTCTGATCATTATTATTTGTAACCGTAGGCATGGGGTTTCCTAATTGTCCTGACGTGGCACGTTCTCCGCTGAAACTGGAAATGACTGAACCATGTGTGCCATGGGGGCCTGTGAGGCCCCCCCTCTCCCGTTTCCCGTCTGTATTAGGTTGCCTTGTCTATCCCTTGTAGATCTGCATTCATTTGTCCAGTGTCTGCCCTTTCCACATCTTCTACATAAACCTGAAGGCTGAGTCCTCCTATTTCTATTATTTCTAGAGAATGCATTATTATTATTTCTGAATGTCCGTTGTTTACAATTTCTCTGCATATGACCCATTTTGCCACAATTAAAACATTTGTTATTCTGGTGTCTTCTTTTACCATTGGAAATTGCTTCTTCTACCCATGCTTCAGTGCCATAAGCAAATGTATCAACATCCATTGTATGTAAGACCCATTCTTCCAAGGGCGCTGATCTGCGCTTTAAAGGCGCCACAATCCTTTTGCATGTTACATTTGCATTTTCATAAGCCAAGGTCTCAATCATTATGCGCCTTGTGTCCGGGTCAGGTATCCCTATTTGCACAGCGTCAGTAAGTCTTTGTAAAAAAATCACTAAAGGGTTCTCTCTGACCTTGTTTAATGGTGAGAAATGATTCTGTTTTCTGTCCTGGATCTTGTACCCTATTCCAAGCTCTTAAGGCTGCTGTAGTGCACAAGAAGAGTGTGTCTTCATCCAAATTAGCCTGTTCTTGAGGGTCAGAAAAGAGTCCTTCACCTAGAATTTTATCTATGGAAACGTCATTTCCTTTGTCTTTTCTTGCTGTTCTAAACGTCTAGCCTCTTCCCTGAATAAGCATTTCCATCGTAATTCCGGCCCACTCTCAAGGACTGCAGCAGTCAGTTGTAGCCAATCAGTAGGGGTCGCTCTGTTTAACGTGGCCCAAGATTTTAGCATCTCTTTAACAAAAGAGGAATGCATCCCAAAAGACATGACAGCCTGTTTAATTTCTTTGAGATCATTCATACGAACAGGCTCCCATGTATCTTCCTTGATGACCCTAGGGTTTTTGGAACCAATCACCTTCTCTGTTGTTATTACTGGAAAGGCAGATAAAGCTGTAGGTAGAGCTTTGTGGAAATTGTCCCGGAGGGATTTACCCACAGGTGTAGTTAAAATTTGCCTTTCTACCGTGTGTTCTTCTTCATCAGAATTCAGAAATTCCTCAATCTTTTCAATTCTATTCACCATTGCCTTCTGCAATGTCTGTATCTCCTGTCCAAAATTACGTTCCAAAGCCTTCATTGAGGTTTCAAAGTATGAAGTTTGTCCAGTAGAGATAAGTTCTCATCTTTGGACATAATTTTCATGGCATAAACCGTGCCTTCTTGTATTGACAATCTTTCCATCAATCTATCATAAGCTTTAGACAAGATTCGATTGTCACATTCAACCGTTCTGATTCTCTCAGTTAATGTTTCAATCCCTTCAGAAAGTGACTTTTGAAATTTACGATTTAATTCAGCTGTTCCTTCTTCCATATTAATGAATTTCTCCTTAATATCAGCCAATAATGTTTCAGTTCCTACAGAAAGGGATTGAAGTTTACAGTCCAACTCAGCCCTTTCCTTTTCCATATTAACGAATTTCTCCTTAATATCAGCCAATAATGTTTCAGTTCCTACAGAAAGGGATTGAAGTTTACGGTCCAACTCAGCTCTTTCCTCTTCCATATTAATGAATTTTTCCTTAATATCAACCAATAATGTTTCAGTTCCTACAGAAAGGGATTGAAGTTTACGGTCCAACTCAGCTCTTTCCTCTTCCATATTAACGAATTTTTCCTTAATATCAACCTGAATCTTTTCTAAATTTTGCTCAGTTAGCAGAGTCTTGTTAGACAAGGATCTGTTATCTTCCTGTATAACATCAAACTGATACTTGAGAAAATCATAATCATGTTTAATAGATTTCAGTAGTTCTACCTCTGTCTTAAGCATCCTGGATTCGTCCTCGATAGCTTCCAGACGTGCAGCTTCTGCTGCTAGAATCCTGGATTCGTCTCTTAAAGACTTTATCATATCCTTGCTGTCAAACCATTTAGTACCAAGGAAAATTACCAATCCCAGAAGAATGCATAGATGTGGGGTGCTAGACACCTCTTGTAAGATCTCCCACATGGCACACTCAAAAAGATTGTTAAAATACTCTAAAGTAACATTCTCGGCCATCCTTTTTTTTTTTTTTTTTTATAAGGAAAAAAAAATTTTACCTGCAATGACTGGTTTCTGCCAGAGGTGGCGGAAGAGTCCACTTGAGTCCACGTGGAGAGCTGGTCTGAAACAACTCAAAACTGAAATTTATCGTTCCGCCTGAGGATTTATAATTTGTGTGAAGAGGTTATTTTGAATCAGTCCAAGTCCACCGCTGTGGCAGTTTGCTCAGGCAAGCGCACCCGGAAGCACAATGAAAGCCCCAGAGCAGTAGCGGCGGGAGCCCGCGCTCGGGGGAGGGTGCTGGGTTGGCCGGTGCTGACGGCGGCTTCTCTAGCGAACCGCGCGGCCGGCGCCAGATGCCGAGGTCAAGGAGCCCGCGGGGAGAAGCTAGCAGAAGCGGCCTCAGCGCCACCCGCTCGTGCTCGCGGGGAGAGGCGAGCAAAGGCGGTCTCAGCACTGCCCAGGCCGCCGGCTTGGGGGGATGTGCACTGCAGCCACCGGGACTTCCCCGGACCTGCTGTGAGTTGCGGGGTGGGGACAAGTCCCACGTTGGTTCGCCAAAATGAAGTGGGAGGATTAATACAGACAGATGGGTATAAATCAACACAACTTTAATGAAAATAGAACACTCACGCAACCAAAGTTCCAGCGATGCACCGAAACAGGAAACAGGAAGCGCAGCCGCGTCTGCGCGCCCCAATTTATCCGTAAACATTTTCCCGAATCTGTCCCGCCCCCAAAGGCGGGCTCTCCCTACATAATATAATGTGTTAACATCAAGTATACAAAAGGAAGAAACAGTTTTTAACTAGTCTCTGTTCCCTGAAAATATAAGGTGAAATATAAGGCAGAAATTTTGAAAATTACTCTGAATTTGTTCTTATTTTCTCACATATTGTCACGGCTAATTTTTTTCTAAGATATAAAGGATAGATAATTTTTTCCCTCAACAGCACTGGAGTAGACATTTGTAACAATATGAGCAAATATTCTTCCATTTTACCACACTGAAATATGCAAAATAATTTTCTCATGTGATTACTCTGTATGTATGTTGCATATGTTTACATTAAATATATTATCATGTATCTGACATATTCACTTATGTAGATGACACAGAATATAAAAAAGAAAGAGAAAACAAAAAACCTGGTTATTTTAAAGACACTATATCCATTTCACAATAAAGGTAATTAAATCTGAGAAAGCTACTAATATGTTTTCCTCAAATCAAACATCAAGTCCACTGCAGGATCTACATTAGTTTCTAACTCTTACTCCTCCATTTGAGAATGAAAGCACAATAATTTGTGGTATTTTTATAAAAAAAGATAAGGAATTGATGCATGCTCTTAGTGATTCCTTTGGTCCTTGGAAGAAAATTGTCAGTTTTTTTGTTGTTTTTTTTTTTGTTGTCTCTTCCCACTTAAGCCATGTAAAGTAGCAAAGATCCTCTGTACCCATGGAAATCAAGTAGCTCCATATTATTATAAAAACACCTTTATGAATTCAATTTTCTTTCACTGTAGTATCTCCATTCATGCTTTCTACAAATAACCCTTCTCAAATTTACTGCTCAGGGAGATATTTCTTCCATAATTTGAACGTCCAGTAATGTTAGACCTTGAACATTTATTTTTGGAGTGCGATTGCCTTGCTTACCTTAAAGTTTTAATATATTGAATTCACTAGAAAAATGATATTTTTCCCACAGTGATCAAGCCTAGGAGCTTGCTCATTAGCAGCACTTAATGTACTGAAATACAATATTCTGGTGATTAAAGTAAGCTAAGTATAGTTTGCTTTGTTCTATGATTAGCTAGGAGTCATGAAAAGGCAGGAAGTAGTATTGAGAAAAACATCTTCTACTCTAAGACAGATGGATGATTTCAAGTAGAAAACAAGGCTGATGACTGTGTCCTAAGAGATATACCAACTTCTTAATGCATGAGAGAAAGATTAATTAGATAATTTAAAATCAAAGTGAGAAAGTAAACAACTGAAGAGATGCAAACAAGCCAAACAAGCTCATTTGATGAATTTTTGCTCCTCATAAATAGTTTTAAGGAGTATTATGATATTTCTTAGTACATCAAGTGCATCTCAGAAACTGATGCCATATGATTATACTTAGTAAAGTAATAACATCCAAGTCCAGGGAGCAGTGTGGGTCAGAAATCTGGTAAGATTTGGGGTATGTAGAAGAATGAGGTTATTTAGATAGAGTGATTAATTAAGAACAGGGTTAACAGGGGTAGAAGGGATTATAACAGAAGACGATGGTGTAAATATGATCACAATATATTATATATGTATAAAATTGTCACCAATAAATATAGCATAAAAGGAAGTGTAGTATTTTTTTCCTAAAATTTATAAGAGAAATAATATTGGCATTTAGTGCGTAATTCAATAATAATCTTATAAAGTAAGAGTACCAGTAAACAGGATTAAAAATGTTAGGTACAGGGTACTAACTAATTAGGTAAGGCAAAATTAATTCCCTTTCCTTTATCCTTTTCAAGTTGGATAAACCAATGTATGGACAAACTGTTCTTGAAGAACATAAATTAGTTCAGGGATAAGCAACTGAATAGCTTCTACTATGGTCTATGAATTTCGGTTGTTTTGGAGAGTATCGTGTTGGCCTTGTTCCAGTTTATTTCTGCCTCTGAGGAACGTTTCCTCAGTGCAGGGAAAGATGGGAAATGATTGGCAAAGTGATTAGATTCTCAGGCAGTGGAGACATGATCACATAAGAATGTGATTGAAATGAGGCAAACATGCACATATTAGAAATCTGTCTCTAACAAATTATACTCTGACCCTTTTCCCCACAAATTCATTGCCTAAAAGACAATATACTAATAGTTCCTTCTAAAATGTGTTTGGGGGCAGTTTACTAATTAGGTCAGAATAGAACCAAATGGTAGGCATAGTGCTGTGGGTGATTTTTGTGAGGTATTTTGCTAGCTGCCTTTTTAAAAAACCTACATCAAAAATTTCAAGTCTTAGGTAGGGGGATTATCCACGTAATAACTACCTGCCTTTATATAAGAGAAAGGGGGATCTGTTGGGAGCCGTTTCCCCCTAAAAATCATTACAGGAACCATCACCCTGGGGAGTCTGCAGGGAACCCCACACCCATAATTGTGCTAAGAATAGTTCTATTGCCCCACACCCAATTAAAGCTGTTAATGGAAAAAATAAATAAAAAAAGAAAATACTTGCCTAAATCTCCAAAAAAAAAAATTTCAAGTCTTTTCCGAAAAACATATCTGTTTCCTACATAAGTACTGGGCTACTCAGAACATCTATCATTAATCTTCCTTTGAAGTCATGGGAAACTCTACTGCTAACAAAGTCACATCACCAGGCTTCCTTTTAATCTGAGATCCAAATGATGAGACCACCCCATGCAATCCAGTAGAAAGAGCACTCTGAACAAAACAGAAACCCTGTTGATAAACAGGTGAAGTGAAGATTGAATAGAGCTGAGTACTAAGGAGAGGCAGCATGGAAAGGGGTAATGCTCTGAGCACAGGCTTTTTTCTTTTGATTCTTAAGTTCAGCAAGAGCAGAGTTATCAAAGATACATTCTCAGTTTACAACTAAAACACAAATCCAACATGGATTTAATAGCTTTACAAGCTGAAGATCAAAAATTTTTGGCAAATTGCTTACCCTTTAAGTTTTAATGGTGGAGAATGGTATTTCATATTTTATACCAATCATTTAGCATAAAATACCCAGATTTAAATTTTATTATCCTTCCTTGTCTCAATGTAGAATATGATATTAATAATATGAAAATTTTGGTCTGTGTAAGAACTTTATGTAGAACATATTTTCTTGTTCAATTATAAATTAAAAAATAGCAGAAGGAACATAATGAGATCCCTAACTTAACATATTTGTAATCTTCTTGATAATTTTTAAAGTAAAATAAGGAGGCCTAGATTCTTGCAATTATACACTTTAGAACTGCTCTGGACATTCATATGACCATTGTAACCTTAGAAATTCCAAAAATGTCTTCTTGTCATTGTTTTGTAGTTTTCCCTAACTTTACATTTTTTAATAATCTTGACCCATGAAGTAAATATTGATTAGCTTAGAAATTATATGATCATATATTAGATCATGAAAATTAGGTAGTATTCATGATGTGAATTGAAGTTAAAATAAATTAAGGACGCACATCCACTTTTAGTGGAAGTAGAATGTCTACCTAACAACGTCCTGCAAAGGTCAAACTTAATACTACCCACTACCTATTCTTGGTTCCCATTTCACTGAGATCTCAGCTCTAATATTTGAACCTCAGCATGTCACTCAGATATATCTTTTAATCTCATAAGTCAGATCTCCACAGATATCTGATGTGGGATTCACCTCTATATGCCGCGATTACCATTAATGAATAAAGAAACTGCCTTCACCTGTTGATATGGCAGAACTTAGGTAAGCAGGGAAAACTAAACTGAATGCTAGGAGAAAGAAGGAGGAGTTAAGAAGAAGCCATGTAGTCTTGCCGGAGACAGAAGCCAGAACTTTAGTCAGTAAGCCACAGACACGTGAAGATACACAGAATAATAGAAATGGGTTAAGTTAATATGTGAGAGTTTGCCAATAAGAAGCTATAGCTAATGGTCCAAGCAATGGTTTAAATAATATAGTTTCTGTGTGATTATTTCAGGGCTAAGCACCTAGGAACCAACAAGCAGCATCCTTCCAACATATATTATTGACATGCACTGTAAAAAATGAAATATTAATATTTAATCAAACTGTGTATGGTACCGTTTATGTCCTCTTTCTGGACTGGCATGCACTTGCTATAGGGATTTCATATTCTACAATGCATCTTTGTGACTAACTTACTGTGTATTACCTGATACAAAGAACCAATATGTCAGAAAGTTTTGCTCTTTTTCCTGAGCTTGAAGGACTGTTTTCCTTGACTCCATACACTAGTTGGAGGACTCATGTTGAAATTGTCTAAGCTTTTCCTCAGTAGGTAGCTTTTTCTGAAGCATTATAACTGACTTCTACATCTCATCCTGGTTTTCTTTTGACTGAAGTTATTTCTAACCTGAAGAGTCTACCTTTGGGATCTACTGATTGTACCCACCATCCTTGACTGCCATAGGAAGTTGAATCAGTTCCTATAATCAGGATCATAATTGGGGGGTATAACTGGCATGGTGGCCTCCATTTTGTTTATTTAATTAGATATTTTAGAAAGTTGTACTATAATAGTAGTGACAATGGCATCAGCATGGTGATTTTTATGTCATAAAGAATATGTTTAAAATTCTGGGATTCCATACTCCTTGTTGACTTTTGGAACGGACCTTATGTGTTGGGCCTGGTGAAATTTCACTTTTTAAACTTTAACTGCAGTGCCAGTACTCACAGCACCACATCTACTTTGAGTAGTGGTAGTAAACTTTTTTATCCTGTTAATCCTTCCACAAAACACCTATGGAGCTCATCACAATCCTTTAAAAATTTATGCTAAGATTTAGGTGGGTATCTGAAATTATCACCTTCAACTTCTTTTAAGAATATTGTTCTGCAATTCTGATTTGAGCTTTCCCAATAGCTGAATGGATGTTTTCTTTTGTTTCCTTTCAATATAATGATTACCTGCCTTGATCTTGGGTTCCTGTGATGAGGCCTTAAACTTGCATGACTAAGATGACTTTTTATTACATGTCTTTACTTTATCTTTCATGTTGGTTTCAGGGTAGGTTAGACTATGTCATACACTCATATTTGGTGTATGAGTGCTGGAATTATAGTCTAAGTTCAAAGGAAGACATTGTTTAAAGCTAGATAGTCACTACTGTGCTATGAAATTCCAAGTGATAACACTGATAAGACTTAAGAGGAAATATTGTTCTATTTGTAGAAAAAATATTTTAATAAAATGTAGAAAATACATAGTCTTTGGGAGAACTATTGAAAGTCAGTGAGGATGAGCAGCCTGTTCTGTGCTGCAGTAACAATAGTCATTGAAGTGAAATAAATGTGTTGAAGGAGGGAGTTTACATTTCAACAGGAACAAGTTCTGTGGAGAAAAACAAGAAATGGTTCCTAGGCCTGGAGAAGTGAGAAATATATGTGAATAATAGGAATATGCTTTGCATCCTCTGACGGGACTGTTCATAACTACTTAACTCCTGATTTATGCACAATTTTTGATAAGTTGGATACTCTATTTTTTGTCTCCACAAAAAATATTTTTATATAGAAATTGGTAAGGCAGTTCTAAAATTTATATATTTGCCTATATATTAATAAATGTCATAGTAATAAAAACATATGAAGATAATATACCATATGCATTCTATATACTGCTACTTTAATGCTTTCATAACTGTTTGGTATACAATAACTGGTTGGTGTTCTTTTTCTGGTGAAGACTATTTTTTCCGCTCACAGTATTTCTTAGCTGCCTGGAGTTCTTTGTATAGCACTAAGGCCACATGTTTTTTCAGTTGTTCTCTTTAGCATGTTTATTTTTATTTTTATTCAGTCCATGTTTAGGCAGTCATGTTGGTGAAACTTCATGACTACAGTTTCTGGAATTTCCAGGAAACACAATCTCACAAAAAACTCTCAGATCCCCTGATTTATACAATCTTTTCTCTCCTTCTATGAGACTCCTTGAGCCTTAGGTATAGGAACTATGATATAGATATAGCCACCGGGACTGGGCTCTACAAGTCTGCATTTTGATTGTGTTTTTCTGTAATGGTCTCCATCTGTTGCAAAGTGAAGATTACTTGATGAAGGGTGAGGTAGACTTATCTCTGGGTATAAGGACAGATATTTAGAATGTGTGTTGGATTATGCTGATTTGCTAAAGAGGTCATTGTAGATTCCCTTCTAAGATCCAAGGTTTCGTTAGCCTTTGTTATTTGTCTAGTTTTCGATTGCCAGGTATGATTTACATCTTTAAAACAGGTCTTTAGTCCAGTAGTGCCACTCATATTTGGCAACAATCTAAAACTTTCTAACTAGACCAGTGTGGTGTTTCGTAACATTATCTGACCTATTTCATTCCAGATGTTTCATTTTAATCTAACTCAAATCCTTTCACTGAAATAGATAAAAATATACTAAGACAAGGAAGTCATAGGAATGGTAGAAAATCTAGATGTTTCAAAGTAAACAGCAAGACTACAACATGCATTAGCAGTGTGATCATGCCAGGTACTAATTTTCATTAAGACACAATTGTGAATTTTAACTAATAAAAAACAAAACAAAGAAACCAAATCTCACATTAGTTCTGTAGACTATTGATGAGATGATACTCTAGGCCTTAATTTTTTGTATGCATGACTCCAATTGTACCTTTCTTTGTCAGGTGTGAAAACTGAGTAGAGCGTAATATTGAAATAGACTAAATGAAATGTATTTCCTTCTATGGTCTTTTCTGAAATTTCCACTGAATTAAATACCAGTTTTCTCTCATGCTTCAGGCTCATACCTATAGTGGGAGAAACTATTTGTTCATTCCTGGCCTCTCAGACCCAAAATAATCACACAGAAACTGTCCAGCACTTACATCTTGAATTAACCATTTCTGTTAATCTGTGCTTCACCACAAGGTCATGGCCTACTGGCAAAGTTTTGGTGGGCTACAGCAGAGATGCCTGTCTCCTGTGCTAGCTACATGACTTCTTACTGACACTGCCTACTCTCTCTATGTGTCTTCTCCAGCCTGACTGTATTCTGTTAAGTCATCAGCCAAAAGCAGCTTCTTTATTAGCCAATGGTATACAGAGTGGAATCCCACACCACTTCCCTTTTTCTGTCTAAATAAAAAAGAAGGTTTTAACTTTAACATAGTAAAATTACATATAATAAAACAGATACGAAGCAAGATTTATAGTTGCAATATTTATATATTCCTACTTCATCTTATATCTTAATAAAGGAAAACTATAGCTCTCTATTCTTAAGCTCCATCAAAGACTCCAGAAGGAAATATTATTACCTAAGTAAACAGGAAGTGCCTTGCAAGCAACTTCTAAAACTCTAGAGTTGATAGAGATGTCTCATTGTCTGGACAGTCACCCAAAGTTCTTCTGAAACATGGGGGCACCTATCTTTAGCTTACAGGCCGATAGCATTTGGCAGACTATATCCACATAAAAACTGAGAGAGCTTGAAAAGGAATTCTGGAGGAAAAAAACTGAGTTTAGTATACCTTCTTGGTAGACACATATTTTTTTAATTGTCTCTGATTGCTGGCAGCCAGCAGGAGCACCACATCTCCTTTAAGAGAGGCCTTCCTGACTCAGCATTGGCCACAAAGGCTTCATGGCTTCTTTAGGTATGACTTCCTGATTTGTGCTAGTTGCCAGAATAACTCTGGCTCTTTCAGAAGGACGAGCACTTAAATGGGGTCTGTTAGCAGTGTGTTGTAAATTCCTTAATGGTGACAGACCCATTGCCTCCCTGGAGCTAAGGTGGTATGCATGGCTCTCAGAGGTACTGAACATGCTTCTGCCATGTTGGACTGGGCAGAGCCAGCCGGCAGGGCCACTTACTTGGTCCTAGCCATGACCACTCAGCATTAAAAAAAAAGATGCTCCTGATCAGAAAATAATTATAGATACACACACAATAAAGACAGATTCAGATTAAAAAGACTTCTGCATGATTCACAGTGTTGGATAAATGTATATAGGCTTGGATATAGAGAAAATAAGTATAGAGAGTTGTAATATAAATGAGTACAGACAGTCATAGATTAAAAGAGCAAAGATAAAAAATAAATATTAAACATACAGGAAAAGTAATAGAGTAATAAAAATAAGCCACATAAAGATGGAATATATGCAGTGAGCCTGGATTATGTATATTATTGTTTTCTTTGAATTTTTTTTTACTTGGATGAGCAAAGTAAAGAGAGATTTCATTGTACAGACTACTAAGCTAACCCGAAATAGTAAAGGTATCGTGACTTTAAAATTTGGGTCCAAGGAGATGTTGCTTTGGAAAGGAACATCTGCTTTTGTTTCCAAAGAGGATAGAAAGCTGTGGATTCCTTACTGTCTAATATGGCTTGATCAAACAAGATCCCATGAAACAATGGCATAGATGGTCCAACATCCATAGCAGCTTCAGGACTGCTCACTGAGATGATTTAGCATACAGAATACCCCATAAAACATGAATAACAGCACCTCCAATCAAAATGAAGAAGTTTAGAGAACTACACCTAGATTCCCAAAATGGTTGTTTAGAAATTATTGTTTACATTTAAAGAGTTTATGCTATAGAGGTGAATACTTTGCATTGATATGAATCTTGGTTTATTGATACAAATTTAAAGTCAATTTTAATATGTGAATATTTCTTTTTTGATTGAGGTATTGTGTTTGTGAAGTTCATTTAAAAATATAATGTATATTAAGAAATACAAGTAAATAGATAGTCATCGATAATAATCAAGCTTGTAGTCATGTTAGTTAGATTTTCTTGATGTACAGAGATATATTTCAGATGGGTATGTATTCCTCAAACCTTCGAATGACTAACAGAATCTGACATTCAAAATGTTTTAAGAACTTAGGACTTTTTATAACAATGATGCTCATCTGCTCCTGTCATCACCAATCTACTTCAAGAGGATGATGGTCATTGAAAAGTCTCCTTATGTAGTTTGTTAGCCATGTGGGCAAGAAACTGCTAGGGAACCTTGTTTGCTTGGTGGTATGTTGTATGAATTGGGCATTCAGAACCCAGAGACAAATGACTGCTGAACTTGCCTAAAGGTAAAACAATCTTTCATTAAAATTTATACTTGACATTCTGCAGGACACAGAAGAAAGTGACTGACATGTTGCCAATATAGGAAGAACTGTCTTTGAAACTTTCTTCTTCATGAAAAGTTTGTCTGATACTGTGGGCCTGAAGGCTGAAGATGGATGCCTCAATAGTACAGAAGAACTTTGGGTGACCCTCCAGGCAGCAAGATGACTTGGTCAAATATAGAGTTTTAGAAGTTGCTTACAGTGTGCTTCCTGTTTACTTAGGTATTATTATATCCCTCTGGAGTCTTTTAAGGTGTTGAAGAAATATAGTTATAATTATAAAATATAGATTAGAAATAAAACTTTAGATTCACAAAAATAGGATAGATGATAAAGTATCTTCCTTAATTTGCCAAATGTATGTGGACTAACTATTGTAACTATAATTCTTTCTTGATAACTTGATAACAGATTTATTGTATGTAATCTTAAAGTTAAAACCTCCCTTTGTATTTAGACAGAAAAAAAGAGGTGATGGGGATTCCCCTCTATATCCTGTGAATATGTTTTATTTTCATTGGTTAATAAAGTAATTGCTTTGGGCTTATGGCAGCCCAGAATAGAGCAATGTGGGAATTCCAAGCAGAGATAAAGGAGAAAAAAGGCAGAGTCAGAGAGACACTATGTAGACACTTAAGGAGAAAGGTGTGTTCCTACCAAAACCTTAACATTAAACCATTAGCCTTGTGGTAAAATATAAAATAATAGAAATGGGTCAATTTAAGATGTAAGAACTAGTTAATAAAAAACCCAAGCTAATATGCAAAGTAGTGTTTTAATTAATATAGTTTCTGCTGGAAAAGATAAAACTGTCTCCTACATCCTCCTCCACCTCTGGTTCTTAACATTCTTTATGCCTCTTCTTCCACAGTGTTCTTTCAGTTATGAGGGAAAGAATTTGATGGAGATGACAAGTTTGGGCATGAGTGCTCCCAGATATCTCACAGTCTATATAATGTCATACTGAGGGTCTCTATACTTGTTCCCATATGCTACAGGAGGAAGTACCTCTGACTATGGATGAACAAGGCACTGATCTATAAATATAGTAGAATAGCATTTTGAGTCAATTATTTTATCATTGCTCTTCTTTTTTAGACCAGTATTATTTGGGTGGACCCTAGATACATGGACTATCTAGTATCATGTTTTTGTTCACAAACAATGTTGGGTATTGGTTCCACTTGATTGAGTAGATCATAAGTCAAGTCAGTTACTGGATGGTTATTCCCACAAGCTGTGTGGCAATATTGTCTTAGCATATTTTTCAGGTAGAACATCATTATAGATCAAAGGGTTTGTGGCTGGTTTGGTGTTTGTCTTTCTTTTAGTAGCAAGCAGAGTACCTTCCTGTACCAAAGACTGTACGTTATGAAGTCTAGAATGTAGGAGTAAAGGCTTTTTGTAAGTACCAGATAGACAAATCTATGTTCAATGCATGGTGTATGAGGTCCTTCTATCTTTGTCTTACTTTCATTGGTTAATAAAGAAACTGCTTTGGGCCCTTGATAGGGAAGAACTTAGGTAGGTGGAGAAATTGAATGTAATGCTGGGAAGAAGGCAGAGTCAGAGAGATGGCATGGATCTGCTGGAGATAGTTGCTGGGAATTTTCCCCAATAAATTTTCTCTGGTTAGCCACTGCCATGTGACAATACACAGATGAATAGAAATGGACTAAATTAATATAAGTTAGCCAATAAGAAGTTAGAGCTCATGGGCAAGCAGTAATTTAATTAATACAATTTCTGTGTGGTTATTTCAGTCCTGGGCAGCCCGAACAAACAAGTGGCCTTCCTGTTACAAATGAGTTTTGAAAATGTCCTTAGTAATGGGTCATTCTGTCAATTTGCAGACAGAAACCTATTATCTTGGCAATTGCCTCAGTTGTTTGAGTATTCTTCATGAACCCCTTTGAACAACAACTTAGTTAGATGTAATCTAATCCCAGTTTTGGAAGCTTCATTTGATGGCAAGAGAACTGTAGAGTTGGGACTTTGTCTCCCTTTATTTGGCAATTGTATTTAGATTGCCTTCATATATGGATATATTTTAGAAAGCCTCTACTATATTAGGTTTCCAGACCAACCCTCATATAGTCCTTACGTTTAGTTCTCTATCCCAAAATCCTCTCTCCTTCCCACTTGATCCTCCCATTCCAGTTATTTCCATCCATCCATCCATAATTATCTACTCGAATTACCTTTGATAATGAGATCTATATTTGTTCAATATATTCTGTTACTATATATACCTACCCTCTGAGGTTCTATAGAATACAGTTTGGATATCATTTACTTAATAGCTATTATCTACATATAGGTAAATATATACCATATTTGTTTTCTGGATCTGGAAAACTAACTCAAGATAACTTTTGTTTAGTGCCATCCATTTTGCTAAAAATTTTATGATATAATTTTTTTTCCAAAGACCAGATTTGGTTTAATATTGCAACAATAGAAAACAAACCCATGCACTACACACTAACAAACATACTACAACCCAGGAAAGGGGACATGCAGAGGCTACAATCATAAGCTAAATCTTTACAGGGGACCACAGAACTGCCTATGACCCCGCTGTGGCGGTGGCAGTACTACAAGCAAGTACTATATCTGGAGATGCCAGTTTCCACCCCAGCAAAACCTTATTTTCACAGAACAGTAAAAGGCATAGTCCCTTAAGAGTAAGCAGTCCTCACAAGGAAGAGGTGGACCTGCTGCGTTTTGGTGGCTCTTTTTCCAAGCTGCTAGTACTACAGCAACAAAATAACAAACAAGGCCTCAGGGCTTCTGGCTGATCCGGGCACCTTCAAGGGCACAGGTGTGAATTCCCATCATTCTCAGTCTTGGCTGCAGTTCATTATCTCACTCCAAGGAGTAGGTAATGACAGCAGCTACCCACACAGGAGATTCCCTTTATCCTTGGAGGCTCTTATTGAGGATCCTGTTTTTGTGAACACACGTGGGGCACAGCATGTTATCCTCCAGGTGTGGGGGCGGAAAGGTACAGGCTGGCAGCAGGAAGAGGGTAATGACTTTCCCCTTCTTCTCAGGTACCCAGGCTTGTCCAGCGTGGAACTGAAGCCGAACCCAACCTCTTGAGTCTGCCGGAAAGCTTCTCCCATGGACCACACACCACAGATTCCCGTAGGTATCGGGTGTTGTAATGGACTGCAGGGCCTCGTTCTTGTTAGCATCGGCTGCAATCCTCGACCAAGACGCCAACACTGCCTCAGAGGCAGTTGTGGTCACAAGCGTTGTGCTGACCTCTTCGTAGAGGACAGGAGGTTCAGTAAGGGCGGGCATCTGCTCCTCGGGTACAGGGACCACTTCAAGAGGCACTATCACCTGAGGACAAGATTCTTGTCCCTCCTCCGTCTCCGTCTTCAATTTTTTCCGACGCATCTTCACCCTGGCCTCTCTCAGTGTGTCAGGAATGTTCTCTAATTCAGTCATTTGTTTGGGGTAAGAACTTGCAAGGAGTCGTTTGTAAGTCTCTAATTTCTGGCCTTTGCTGCTCAGCTTCTGCTTCTTGCACCATTCCCGCAAAATGTCTCGGTGAATCAGGTTCACTGGGGGCAGATAATCCGGTAGAGGAGGAACTGGTATTTTCCTAGGAGTGGGTTTTGGAATCTCAGCATCTCCTGCTTTCTTGTTTGATTTACAATCGTCCTCTTTTGCTTTCTTGTTTGCTCTTTTTTTCTTTGCAGGGGGCTTAGCAAAGGATGTGCTCGGTTGACTAGACATCAGGCAGTCCACTTCTCTTGGCTCTCCTGTGCTGCTCAACTCCTGGTTTCCAGAATCCTCCATCTTCGAATTAGATGAAACCGCCGAAAGAAAATTCTTCCACCTTCCAAATGACCTCTGGCCTCAGGCAGCTTTTAGAAATCTCCTTCTACTTCCTGTTGCCTCGATGCCCCCTTCCATTCCCCAACCTCCCGCCCACGGCCCCAACTATTTGTGGTGCTAAAGTCTGACCATGGCTGATAAATAAAGTCAGCACTGTGTTGTTTTTTTTTCTTTAAATTATCATTATTATTATTAAGACAGGGTTTTCCCGTTTCCCAGGCTGGCCTGAAACTCACTTAGGGAACCTAGAATCCGGAGCTGTACTGCTCAGCCTATGATATAATTTTTTAATGGACAAATAATATTTCATTGGGTAAATGCACTGTTGAAATAAGGAGCGGCGGGGCTGCGTCCCCAACACCCCGGCCGCTTGCATGGCTAGCTTTACCCAAAATAATTACATGGATACTGTATTCTTTTAAGCACTGCTTGGCCCATTTCTATCTAGCCTCTCCTAGGCTAACTCTCACACCTGGACTAACCCATTTCTAATAATGTGAGTAAGCACCCCAAGGTGCGCTTACCGAGAAGATTCTAGCCTGCGTCCATCTTGAGTTGGAGCTTCATCGAGAGTGCCTCAGAGAGCAGAGCTATCCTGTCTGCCCGCAAGACAGGAGCATGGGGTCTCTCTCTGAGGCATCCGGTTCTGAGTGGAGCTGTTTGCTTTCTGACCTCACTTCCTCTTCCCGCCAGCATTTTGTTCTGTCTACTCCACCCACCTATGGTCCTACCTATCAGGGCCAAGGCAGTTTATTTAACCAATGAAATCAACAGATTGATATATGACACTCCCACATCACTTCCCCTTTTTCTGTTTAAACAAAATGGAAAGGCTTTAACTTTAACATAGCAAATACAATATTACCTAAGCAAATAAAAAGTGAGCAATTTTCAAAACTCTAGAAATGAGAGACATCTCGTTGCCTGTACAGTCACCCAAAGTTCCTCTGTACCGTTGGGGCATCCATCTTCAGCCTATAGGCCCATAGTTTTCAGCAGACATTTCCACAAAGCAGGAAATTTCAAAGGCAGTCACTATCTGCTTGTCCTGAAGAATGGCTTGCAGACTCTTTCATGAATCAGGAACCCTGAAAGATTATCTCACCTTTAGGCAAGTTTATCAGTCCTCTCTCTGCGGGTTCTCTGTGTCCAGTTTATGCAATAGTCCAGGCAAGAGCAGTTTCTTGCCCAAATGGCTATCAAACTCCATAAGGATCCTCTTCAATGCCCATCTTCCTCTTGAAGTAGATTGGTGCTGCCAGGAGCAGAGTGTCTCATTGTCATGAAAAGTCCTAAGTTATTAAAACATTTAATAGGATATTCCGTAGTCTTTGAAAGATACGAAGAATGCCTATCTAACTGAAATACATATCTGTATATCTAGAAAATCTTAACTAACATGACTACAAACTTGACTATTATGATTATCTATTAACAACCTATATTTCTAACTATACATTACATTTTTAAGTGAACTACACAATCACAATACCTTAATCAAGAGCAGAAATACATATAACAAAATTGACCTTAAATTTATATCACTAAAGCAAAATTCATATCAATGCAAATTATTCATACCTATATCATATCCCCCTTTAAATGTAAAAGAACATTTATAAACCATATTTGGGAACATGGGCACAGTTTTTTCTCTCCAAACTGCTTCCTGCTCAATGGGGGCGTCATTGATTAGGTCTTTCATGGTATAACCTGTGTGCTAGTTTCATCTCAGTTGGCAGTTGAGCAAAGAAATTTTCTGAAGATGTTCACAGCAACCCTTCAGGAGGGCGTGGTCCATCATACCAAATTGGGATAGATGCAATCCATAGGATCTCCTCCTCTGTGAAAACAAAACAAGAAACTCCTTTCCAAAGTATCATGTCCTTAGATCCAAATTGCAAAGTCAAGGCATTTCCAAAATATCTATGTTGAATTAGTTCAGCAGCATTTATAAACAATTATCTTTTAGTAGCTTTTGCTCCTTCCTCAGCATTCAAACAATTCAAAGAGAGCATAATAGCATACAGTATCAAGATTCTCTGTATATTTTCCATCTTTGTAAGCTTTATTTTAACCTCTATTTCATTTATTTTTACTTTTATTTTATATTCTCTGTATCTTTGTCCTAGAATAACTCTGTAGACCAGGCTGTCCTTGAACTCTCAGAGATCCTTCTGTCTCTGCCTCCCAGGCATTGGAATTAAAGGTGTATGCTACCACACCTTGAACTCACAGAGATCTGTTTGTCTCTGCCTTCTAGGCACTGGGATTAAAGGCTTGTACTACCACACACAACAACTCTCTTCCTTTTTTAATTGTTTTTTACTTTAAGAACTTCAACTTTTAGTCTGCATATATTTTCAACACACTGTAAATCATTTAGAAATTTTCTTTGTCTTTGAATCTCTCTTTACTGTATGTCTCTCTTTTTCTGACCCACGAGCCTTTAAATTACAGAGCAATATGAGTAGGATTAAAGCCGTGGCTTTGCCAGCTAGATCCAGTCCATTCCTTAGCTTTCTGCCATTCCAACCTTGTGGCTGAGGTACCAGCCAGAGCCGCCTTCAGTGCTACAACTCTATGGTGTTTCAAGGTCCCTGCCAGCAAGAGAACTTCAGCAGCCTGTGCTTTTAAACCGCATGACCCGCCCGCGTAAAAGAGTCAGAGTTTGCCCTGGCAGGACAGCCCAGAAAGCCGGCATTTTTAAACGGCGCAGCTTTTTTCCTGCTATGGCTGAAAACCGAAAAGCATGCGTTCAGCTTTTCGTCAACACCGTTTAAGTGTGTCGTGGCAGGACCTCTTAATGAGCTGCAGGGTTTTGCAGCTAAAGCTGAGTCAGGAAGCCTCTCTTAGCTGAGAGCGCTTGATTGCCTCTAGCAAGCAGAGCAGACCTGAGAAACTGCTGCTTCCAAGAAAACATGCTTTACTCTTTCCCAAGCTTTTTCAGGCTTTTAGTGGATTCAGTTATCCTCACGTTGGGCAGCCATCTGTTGAAATAAGGAGTGGCGGGGCTGCGTCCCCAACACCCCGGCCGCTTGCACGGCTAGCTTTACCCAAAATAATTACATGGACACTGTATTCTTTTAAGCACTGCTTGGCCCATTTCTATCTAGCCTCTCCTAGGCTAACTCTCACACCTGGACTAACCCATTTCTAATAATGTGAGTAAGCACCCCAAGGTGCGCTTACCGAGAAGATTCTAGCCTGCGTCCATCTTGAGTTGGAGCTTCATCGAGAGTGCCTCAGAGAGCAGAGCTATCCTGTCTGCCCGCGAGACAGGAGCATGGGGTCTCTCTCTGAGGCATCCGGTTCTGAGTGGAGCTGTTTGCTTTCTGACCTCACTTCTTCTTCCCGCCAGCATTTTGTTCTGTCTACTCCACCCACCTATGTTCCTACCTATCAGGGCCAAGGCAGTTTATTTAACCAATGAAATCAACAGATTGATATATGACACTCCCACAATGTACCATATTTTCATTTTCCTTTTTATGAATTGTTCTATTTAAATAAGAAAACAAACTTTTTTTCATTTTACATAACAATCCCAGTTCTCATTCCCTCCCCTCTTCTGATTTCCTTCACTTTTCCCCCAACCCAACCCCATACAATTCTAAGACTGGGTAAGGCACATTGCTATGGAGAATGTCCAAGGTCCTCCATACTATACCTAGGCTGAGCAGGGTATCCATCCAAAGAGAATGGGTTCCAAAAGGCCAGTGTAAGCAGGATGGATAAATCTTGGTGCCACTGCCATAAATTCTGCAGTATGCCCAGTCATACAAATGTCACTCTCTTCTATCAGATTCAGTGTATTCAGACTGATATTGAAGTCTTTAATCCATTTGGACTTGAGTTTTGTGCATGGTGATAGATATGGCTCTATTTTCATTCTTCTACAGATTGACATCCAGTTATGCCAGCACAGTTTGTTGAAGATGCTCTCTTTTTTCCATTGTATAATTTTAGCTCCTTTATCGAAAATCAGGTGTTCATAGGTTTGTGGGTTAAAGTCTGGGTCTTCTATTCAATTCCATTGGTCGACTTCTCTGTTTTTATGCCAATACCAAGCTGTTTTCAATACTGTAGCTCTCTAATAGAGTTTGAAGTCAGGAATGGTAATGCCTCCAGACGATCCTTTATTGTATAAGATTGTTTTGGCTATCCTGGGTTTTTTGTTTTTCCATATAAAGTCTATTATTTTCTTCTCAAGGTCTGTGAAGAATTTTGATGGGATTTTGATGGGGATTGCATTGAATCTATAGATTGCTTTTGTAGAATTGCCATTTTTACCATGTTGATCCTCCCAATCCAAGAGCAAAAGAGATCCTTCCATTTTATGGTGTCCTCTTCAATTCCTTTCTTCAAAGACTTAAAGTTCTTGTCAAATAGATCTTTCACTTCCTTGGTCAGAGTTACCCCAAGATATTTTATGCTGTTTGTGGCTATCATGAAAGGTGATGCTTCTCTGATTTCCCTCTTTGCTTCCTTATCCTTAGTGTATAGGAAGGCAACTGATATTTTGGAGTTGATCATGTATCCTGCCACATTACTAAAGGTGTTTATCAGCTGTAGGAGTTCTTGGGTAGAGTTTTTGGGGTCGCTTATGTATACTATCATATCATCTGCAAATAACGAAAGTTTAACTTCTTCCTATCCAATACGAGTCCCCTTGATCCCCTTATGTTGTCTTATTGCTATTGATAGAACTTCAAGCACTATATTGAAGAGGTATAGAGAGAGTGGACACACTGAACCTGATAGAAGAGAAAGTGGGAAGTACTCTACAACACATGGGCACAGGAGAACACTTCCTACATATAACCCCAGCAGCACAGACATTAAGGGCAACATTGAATAAATGGGACCTCCTGAGACTGAGAAGCTTCTGTAAAGCAAAGGACACAGTCACTAAGACAAAAATCCAACCCACTGACTGGGAGAAGATCTTCACCAACCCCACAACTGACAAAGGTCTGATCTCCAAAATATATAAAGAACTCAAGAAACTAGACTTTAAAATGCTAATTAACCCAATTAAAAAATGGGGCATTGAGCTGAACAGAGAATTCTCAACAGAAGTTCAAATGGCCAAAAGACACTTAAAGGTCATGCTCAACTTCCTTAGCGATCAGGGAAATGCAAATCAAGACAACTTTAAGATACCGTCTTACACCTGTCAGAATGGCTAAAATAAAAAACACCAATGATAGCCTTTGCTGGAGAGGTTGTGGAGTAAGGGGTACACTCATCCATTGCTGGTGGGAATGCAAACTTGTGCAACCACTTTGGAAATCAGTGTGGTGGCTTCTCAGGAAATTCGGGATCAACCTACCCCAGGACCCAGCAATACCACTCTTGGGAATATAACCAAGAGATGTCCTATCATCCAACCATAGTGTATGCTCAACTATGTTCATAGCAGCATTGTTTGTAATAGCCAGAACCTGGAAACAACCTTGATGCCCTTCAATGGAAGAATGGATGAAGAAAGTATGGAATATATACATATTAGAGTACTACTCAGCAGTAAAAAACAATGACTTCTTGAATTTTGCATGCAAATGGATGGAAATAGAAAACACTATCCTGAGTGAGGTAAGCCAGACCCAAAAAAATGAGGATGGGATGTACTCACTCATAATTGGTCTCTAGCCATAAATAAAGGACATTGAGCCTATAATTTGTGATCCTAGAGAAGCTAAATAAGAAGGTGCACCCAAAGAAAAAACATATAGTCATCCTTCTGGATATTAACCTTCATCAGGCTATGAAAGGAGACAGAGGAGCACCGGACTGAAATTCCATGGTCCAAATCAGGAGCAGAAGGAGAAAGAGCATGGGCAAGAAACTCAGGATCGCGTGGGGTGCACCCACACACTGAGACAATGGGGATGTTCTATCGGGAACTCACCAAGGCCAGCTGGCCCGGGTCTGAAAAAGCATGGGCTAAAACTGGACTCGCTGAACATAGCAGACAATGAGGACTGCTGAGAAGTCAAGAACAATGGCACTGGGTTTTGATCCTACTGCATGTACTGGCTTTGTGGGAGCCTAGGCTTTTTGGATGCTCACCTTACTAGACCTGGAAGGAGGTGGGAGGTCCTTGGATTTCCCACAGGGCGGGGAACCCTGACTGCTCTTTGGGCTGATTAGGGATGGGGAGTTGATTGGGGGAGGGGGAGGGAAATGGGAGGCAGTGGCGGGGAGAAGGCAGAAATCTTTAATAAATAAATAAAACAAATGTCACTCTCATTCAGAGGGTCTCGTTTGATCCTGTGCTGGTTGCTTCCCTGTCTGGCAGAAGTTACTGAGTTTCCATTAGCTCAGGTAAACTGTTTCAGTCGGTGTCCCCATCATGGTCTTGATCTCTTTGCTCATATTCTCACTACTCCCACTCTTCAACTGGATTTTGAGATCTCAGCCCAGTACTCTGCTGTGCATCTCTGCCTCTGTTTCCATCAGTTACTTGATGAAGGTTCTATGATGAGTTTTAAGATATTCATCAATCTGACAACAGGTTAAGACCAGTTTGGGCACTCTCTCCTCTATTGCTTAGGGATTTAGCTGGGTTCATCCTTGTGGGTTCCTGGGAATTTCTCTAGTGTCAGATTTATTGCTAGCTGCTCTCATGTCTGTCCTTTGGTATGAGAGGTTCTTCTGTACATGTGTTGCTTTTACTGGTTATTGAATAAAGAAGCTGCTTTGGCCTGTGATAGGGCAGAGTAGAGCTAGGTAGGAAAACTAAACTGAATGCTGGGACAAAGAGGCAGAGTCAGTCAGATGCCATGTAGCTGCTGATGCAGGAGACAGACTCCGAAACTTTGCCAATAGAGCACGACCTAGTGGTTATTCACAGCTTAATGGAAATAGGTTAGTTTAGGATATAAGAACTACCTAGAAATATGCTTAAGCTACTAGACAAACATTATCGCAAAAATATAGTTTCTGTGTGATTATTTTGTGTCTGAGCAGCTGCCAATCAATGAGTAGCCTCTGTCAACATTGTTGTGTTTCACTAACATGACAGTGGCCAGCTTTATGCCCTCACCTTTCTAAAAATTTAATTGCCAAAATTTTGCATTTAGTTTTAAATTCATAGAATCTCCAAATAAGTTTCTGAGAGAAAAACATAACATTCTGAGTAACTAATAAATATTTCTGTGTGTAAAGAGACATATTATTCTTTGATGAATATGCAAATGTACCAGAAATAATCATGCTTCTTTTGTGGATGAGTGCAATCTTTTCTCAGCACTCAAATAATATTGAGAAGCATCTTCAAACTAAATAATGGAGAAGTCCAAAAGAGAAAAAAAACACTCTAATTATTTGAGGACATAGAAATTCATAAACAAGTGAGAAAATAACAGCTCTCAAAATTATGTCTTAGAGGTCACAATAATGGAAAGTTTCCAAGCTCTGGGATGGGTGGGGCTAGATGTTCTTGAATCACATGGAAAACTCTTTAAATTCCGTTTGCAAATAAAGAAAGAAAATTCAGCTTCTTTTATTTCTCCTTGATAACCTGTTGCAGAGAGCATGTAAGGGGCAGTGGTTTGCAGAAGATGCTCCTGTACTTTGTCCTAGATGAGAAAACAGATTAGAAATAGGTTTAGAGTTTGACCAGGTACTGAGTAAACCTACTCCGTATAAAACAGGACAGTGACATCACTAGAACTGTTAATGGATTGATTAACATGAGTGAGATTTATAATAATTTTATTTTATTATAAGAGGCTCTAGTGTGTAAATCATGTTTGCTCTGATCAATGATGGGAGAAGCAGGTAAAACGACATCTATGAAACCTATAGGACAGGACTTGATGTAAAATAAATATCCAATAAATACTGAAGCCTTTAAAAACTAATAAGAATCTTGAAGTAGGAGGCAAAGCAGCCATTCTTATAGGTTTAATGAAATTAATATTATATTGAGGTTTTATCTGTGAATTAAATTCAACTCAGAAATGCAGCAAGCATATAATTTACATTTTTACTGCGACGGAATTATTTTCTAACATATTTTAATCTTCTGACACTTCCTCAATTTTACGATTAAATAGTGAATTTTCAGAGAATATATCCAGAATCCTGATGCAGAATCATGGAATGCTGTCCTCTTTCTACTTACTAATATACAACACAGAATTTACCCTGTCCGTAATCACACACAGGACAACTTCATAAAAAGAGACATTAAGGTAAGAAAAATGTTACAAGCCAGATAGTGGAGTATTCTGAGTTAAATGTGTTCATTTGATGTTTGTAAATAATGTTAGGCTCCTGTGTTAGAATGTTCAGGAAAATTGAGCATATGAAACCATGTGCTATGTTGGTGCTGGCCATGGATTAGTGTCTCCTTTAAATCAGATGAATTAGAAAGAAACCAGGAGAGGGTTCACGTACCATCTAGAATGAACATCAGTGGAAACACAGAAATGGTGTCAGAGTCCTTCTCTTTCAAGAAATATCAGTATTATGACAATTGAAGCATTTGGGGCAATCATCAGAGTATCAGGAAAAGCCTAGAGAAGGTACTGAAATCTGAAGGGGTCAGGGGTCAGAGTTCCCAGATTGTCATGTAAAAGAACATTCTTACCTAAGTGGATAAGGAATAAATGCTTGATTCGTATAAATGTCTTCTATGCAAATTTTAGGTACTCTCCATTTTACGAATATACATAATTCACGATCTTGCATTATGTTGTTTCTCTAATTCATTTCACCTTTATAGTAAGTGTATAGAGCTGAGATATTTAATAGAAAGTTTTCAAACATGTTTATATTTTCAAAATCATTATTCATATTCTTTATAAAACAGTTTAATGAAAAAATCATTTTTGATGCAATTTGAGTTATAATTGAAGATTGCATAATTTTTAAAGAGCAGGTTTTTATGCTAATGAAATTTTTATTTTCTATGTAGATGCTGGTTAAAATCATGCTGATATCAATATTGTCTATAATCATTGATTCATGTTTTGTAAAATGTGATTACATAACTGTCTGGTAGACTTTCACAAGTCTCTGAGCTTGATCTGTGTTCCTGTCCCTATTTTATGTCAGAAGATATAGAGGTAGCTTAGTTTGTTTGGAGAAAACGTCTGCTACACGAACAAGCTGTCATTATTAGGTATCTGATAGTAGCAACTAAATATTTTAATGCTAACTTTTACTTTGCATAGTCTTAATTCACTATATTTGCTAAGGAAATGGGCAATAAGAATAATTCAATTAATACAAGTTTTGTCTTTTTTTCACTGTCCCAGTTAATTTGATTTTCTTGATACAATGAAGCTATCTGGAGCAGGAGTTCTGAGGGCAATGTTGTACATTTATCAGTGATTGAAGGAGAGATGTTTAATGTTTGTGATTGTGCTGTGACCGGTCAAAATAATTTAAAATATTTAGATCTATAGGAACGTTAGTAAAATGTTCATCATTAGTGGTGATAATACAGTTAGAAGTAGGAGTAGAATACCATTCTTCTGACTCTGTGGTATGCTCCTACCCCTCAATACTTTCTCCTTTTATACTGACAGTATTCATATCATGTTTTCATGCTTTCTTAAGAATGAATTGAGAGACATTTTTATCAAGTTCAAACACAGAAATGTCACTCCAAGTTTTGAGAATTTTTAGAACCTTAAGTAATGTTCTCCAAGCCACAAAACAAATAGCAAATCCTGTATTGGGTATGCTTGGGAGAGTCAGTAGCTGGTTTTCTGACTCATTTTCGCCATTTGCTTTCTGTTTTCTCCTTAGGCTGGAATAGCCAGACCTTGATTCATGTACTGGCATACTTTCCTTGAAGATACATAGGAAATGGATGATGTCATGATCATTTGAAGTTTGTTTTATCCTACTGTTACTTGGTGATAGTTTGTAAATAGTTTTAGAATTCATAGTTAAATACCTAAGAGAAATTAATCAGAGAATTGAAGACAGAAACTATTGTACATTTTGCATGTTTCTTAGTTTTATTTATAGTTAAAATGATTTCTATTAACTGAAAATGTAATTTATAAACATAGATTATTTTTTACTTCTACAGTAAACAATATTATTTTTGTTTACATTTTTTAACAAAAGTTATAAACATGTCCATATTGTTATAAATATATGATTCTCTATTGCTACATGTAATTAATGAGTGCAAGAGCACAAGCATTTTCATTTGTGTGGACAAGTGGAAATGAATAGAAAATCTTCTACACATGTTTCTGTTTCCATTTCTATGTGTGCAGACCTCTAGGTTTTAAATATTCTATAATGTATCTCTAACTCAATCTGATTGATCTTCTACTACTACTATGTAATTTTTTTTTGTATTTTGGTTTTTTTTGTTTCTCAGTGAAATCAAACACTCAATGTAATTTTGTATCTAGCTGTACTAAGTCTTTGTTGATCTCAAAGTCATAAATCAGATTGAAAAAAATATTTATCATTACCAAAGTACATGCTCTCAATAGGACATTCATCTTCTCCTTGGAAACAATGAAAAACCAGAGTTTTGTAACTGAATTTGTCTTCCTGGGACTATCACAGAACCCAAATATTCAAAAATTGATATTAATTATATGTTTATTTGTCTACATTGCAACTATCGGTGGCAACATGACGATTGTGGTGACCATTGTTTGCAGCCCTACACTGCTGGGCTCCCCCATGTATTTCTTTCTGGCTTTCCTGTCCTTACTGGATGCAAGCTTCTCCTCTGCCATGACACCCAAGATGATTGTAGATTGTGTCTATGAGAGAAAAACCATCTCCTTTGAAGGATGCATGATACAACTTTTTTTTGAACACTTCTTTGGTGGGGCTGAGGTGATTGTTCTGACAGCCATGGCCTATGACCGCTATGTGGCCATTTGTAAGCCCTTACACTACTCTTCTATTATGACTCAGAGATTTTGTGGCATTCTGGTGGCAGTGGCCTGGGCAGGAGGCTTCTTACATTCCATTATACAAATTATCTTCACTTTGCAGCTGCCATTCTGTGGACCCAATGTCATTGATCATTTCATATGTGATTTATACCCATTGCTGGAGCTTGCCTGCATTGACACTCACATCTATGGTCTTTTGGTGGCTGCCAACAGTGGGTTTATCTGCATCATAATCTTTTCCTTGTTGCTTTTTTCCTATGGTTTTATCTTGCTTTCACTAAAATCCCACAGTTCTGAAGGACAATGGAAAGCTTTGTCTACTTGTGGGTCCCACATTGCTGTAGTGGTCTTGTTCTTTATCCCATGCATATTTACATATGCAAGGCCTCCTACTTCTTTCTCCTTTGACAAAGTGGTAGCAATATTTTATACCATGCTATCCCCATTACTTAATCCAATGATTTATACTTTTAGAAATAAGGACATGAAGAATGCCATAAGGAAAGTGTGGAAGAAATTGATAGTTCATTCAGATGAAAAATAAAATGTTTTATTTTAACAAAATTAGTATTAATAATAAAGAAGTCAAAATTATGGCACACAAACCACAGTATGTTTATTACTTATAGAGAATTAATGTAATTCTCCTGAACTGCCATTATTTTGGGTGTTAGAGAATGCTCTTAACAATAGTGGCTATTAACTCCATGCTTTTAAAAAGTCTGCAGGAAATTCAAAATTTTATATACATTCTGATGAAATCTTATTATACCTATTTTCAGTACAAAGAAATTTCAATTTATATTAGTGATCTCAATAAGAGCTATAACTTGGAAAGGATAGAAAGAAAATCTTCACATAAATTCTATAGGTCTCCTGTTTCTCATGACTTCAATATTTAATGGGAATCTCTTGCCATTTATTAAAGAATTTGAATCATGTCTTGATATCTTGAGAGATAATCCTTGGTTGGTTCATTTCTACTGGGGCATGTTTTCATCTTGGGTTGAGAGATGTCTTATGCCAATCAGCCCTGGGAAAAGAAATTGGAGGATACCAGAATTATAGATAATCATCTCTTAGAAAAATAACCCAAAAGGATTCTAAAAAGAATTCTAGAGATTCCACAGAACTAAAACAGCTAAGATCAACTGCAGATGTAGTAAGTTGACTCTTTCTGACCCCTACGATGCCATAAACATTAGGACACCATAGAGTAAAATAGTTCTCAAAAGAGGATTGTATTTCAATTAATACACTGACTTTAATCTTCTTGACTTTTTTTGTTGTTGTTTCGAGACAGGATTTCTCTGTAGCTCTTGTAGACCAGGCTTGCCTCCAACTCACAGAGATCTGCCTGCCTCTGCCTCCTGAGTGACTAAAAGCATGCGCACCACTGCCTGATTCTTCTTGACTTTTATATATAAACTAAAAACAATTTTATTTGAAATTATCAATAAGGAAACCATTCTAGTTTCCACATATCTGCTTATTGTAATCTCAGCACTTGGAAGGTAGAGACAGGAGATTCCCTATGAGTTTGTAACCATTCTGATCAACATAAAGACTTCTAGGTCAGCCTCTGAAACAGAAACAGCCAGTCTTATGAAAAATAGAAAAAAAAAGATAAATTGTACTTATAATTCCTTAAATTAATTCATCTAAGTTTGCATTGTGTTACAGTTCAAACTCTCCTACCATACCAATATTACTAAAGCCATACATTAATTGAGTAATACAAAAGAGGTACTAAATTATTTTATATTTTCCGTAGTACTTTGAGTTTTCACAGTCATGGCCCATGGCCAGCATGTGGCTATTTTCAAGCCCTTGAATTCCTCCTCCATCATGAACAGGGGACTCTGTTGTGGGTAGCCATATCTGGGGGATTTTAAAATTCCATCATATGCATTGTTATCACATTATAGTTGCTCTTCTGTGTGCACAATGTTATCATCATTTTTGATTTGATTTGTACCAAATACTGCACAAAATTTCTAAGAATATGTAAAGTAAAAGGCAGAAATTATTTCATTTATTGCTGCGTTATGAAGTTCAAACGAATTAAGTTTTAAATCATTATCTCTAGAAAACATTTCAACAGACTCAGAAGTTTGTAATAAACCATGGGCACACTGGTATACCTTTCCTTCACCTTTTCCAGGGTTTCCTAACAGTATAATATAAAAGGTCATAGTATAATATTTCAATGTACACATGTAATGTGTTTCATCATATTTCTCTTCTAAATTGCTCTAAATTTCACCTCACACAATTCTTCACACCTATTTGTAGAGAGCTGCGTGGAGCCGCACCTGATGGTGCTGGCTCTCTGTGATAATTAACTCCTGCTATGGCTAAGGCCTGACTCATGCTGTTATCACGCAATGATTGTCAGATGCTTGCATATGCGTGGACCTATGGGCAGTGCCCACGTGGCAATCCAGGATTGGCGGCCTGTGCCTTTTTAAGGGCTGGAAGAGGTTTGCCTAGAGAGAGAGAGAGAGAGAAAGAGGAAGAGAACGATTTCTGTGAAAAAGATCCTGAATAAAACTGCTGCAAGAATTGCTCTGGTGTTGCGTCTTCCTTGCTGGTCGAGGTGGGCACGACAAGTGGTGGCCAGTATGGGGACCCTCCAAACCTCTCTCCGTGGAGCCCAGAACTTGCTGCAGTTAGGGGGTGCACTGGTAAATCCTCAGGTAAGATTGAGGAATCGTGATAAAGGCGGATTTTCTGCTCTCACCGATAGAAAAAGGGAGAGCAAGGTAGTAGAGCTGTGACAAGAGTGGATGGGTTAAAAGTGAGATTGTATGAATCTAATATTTGTTCATATGGGTGCTTCAGCTTCACACCCAATTTTTTTTAGCTCTTAAGAAAGGAGTCAGATTAGTTTGGAAGCTAGTGTGGCATTGCTTGAAAGACGAAAGGTATAGTGAAGCAATAGAGAAGAGCCAGGCCGCCTTAGAGATTCAACAGAGGAGAAAAGATCTGAGAGAACAGGCTCTGAAAAGGCTATGTTTGACACTGGGTCGGGTAAAGGTATGAGGAAAAGGAACCCAGGAAAAGGAAAAACAGGATTATATCCTAGTCTGTCAGAACCGGAGGAGTCGGATATTTCTACTCACTCAGGCTGATGATGATGATGATGAGGAAGAGGAGTGCTTTTATGTGGTCCCCCTAGAATCTATCCAGAAATCTCTAGACAGGATAAAAATCAAGAGAAAAGAAAGGGAGAAACAGAAGCAAAAACAACTCGAAAGTACAAGGAGGAGTGTAACTCCTTCGCCCCCACCCCTCTGTATCCTGAGGTCAAGGGAGCAGAAGGAGGGATTTCTTTCAGTCCTGGAGTATGGAAGGAGGTCAGAGCGGAAATGATGACCCAGAAAGTAGTTAGAATGATGACTGATTTCCCAGTATTTCAAGATCAACAAGGTAGCAGATATCACGAGCTGTTAGATTTCAAGGTTATCAAAACATTGGCTGAGTCTGTCCAGACCTATGGAATTTCAGTCTCTTTTATGGTGGCTCAGGTGGAGGCTTTACATAGATATGCTATGACCCCATCTGACTGGATGAACCTTGCAAAGGCTTGCTTATCCCCTGGTCAATATTTGGATTAAAAAGCTTTTTTAATTGAATTTGCCAACGCACAGGTTGCAATAAATTTGGCAGCTGGAGGAGCTCAGGCAGTCTGGGATACGGACATGCTACTCGGACAAGGTAGATTTGCCAATCAACAAAATGGATATCCTCATCAGGTGTATGAGCAAATTAACAATATTGCTACTCGAGCCTGAAAATCTCTGCCAAATAAAGGGGAAGTAAGGGGTAATCTAATGAAGATTATCCAAGGACCTACAGAGCCTTTTCCTGATTTTGTGGCCAGGGTGGTAGAAGCGGCAGGAAAGATATTTGATGACCCTGACACTGCCATGCCATTAATTAAACAGTTAGTGTTTGAGCAATGTACTAAGGAATGTAGGGCAGCTATCACTCCATATAAGAGCAGGGGGTTAGAATTTTGGATGAGAGCATGTAGAGAGCTAGGAGGCCTGTTAACCAATTCTGGGCTAGCTGCTGCTGTACTTCGGCTAAGTAAAAACAGGAACAATATGGGAACTTGCTTTTGAGGTGGCAAAGCAGGCCATATAAGGTGTAACTGCCCTCAAGGAGGAAGCACTCAGCAGGGACATGCCCAGGAAGCGGGAAATGGTCAACGCCCAATTCCAGGGCTATGCCCCAGATGTAAAAAAGGAAGGCATTGGGCGATTGAGTGTAGGTCAGTAAAAGATATTAATGGACAACCTCTAGTAAATGTTACTATGCCAAAAAATGGACAGCTGGGCCCCCGGCCTCAGGGCCCCCAAATATATGGGGCAATGGAGGATCAGAGCAGAGAAGGGAGTCACGAGCATGGCCAACCTTCAGACACCCCAAGGACCGCGGCGAGCTACAGCAGTTTCAGCACTATTGGACCTTTGTGCCACTGCCAGACTCGTATTAATCCCCCAAATGGGAGTTCAGACAGTAGACTCTGATTTTCAGGGTCCTCTTCAACCTGGTACAGTGGGATTATTACTAGGGAGATCATCTATTACCCTAAGAGGATTACGTGTCCATCTTGGGATAATTGATCCAGACTATACAGGCATTGTTAAAATCATGGTTGAGTCACCTAAAGGCATTACCGCAATTTCCCCAGGTGGTAGGATAGCTCAACTTGTTATTTTGTCTAGTCTACATGACAAACATCCAGCTAAAGACATTGAAAGAGGAGATAAGGGATTTGGTTCATCAGGTACAGACTCAAGTAGTAATTGGTAACGGCCGGGCTGCGTCCCCTGCACCCGGCCGTCCACATGGCTTACTTATGCCCTGAAATAATTATACGGAAACTGTATTCCTTTAAGCACTGCCTGGCCCATCATATCTAGCCTCTTTTCAGCTAACTCTCGCACCTTGACTAGCCCATTTCTTATAAGGTGTGTAGCATCCCAAGGCGTGCTTACCGGGGAGATTCTAGCCTGCGTCTGCCTGGCATGGGGACATAATGGTGACTCACTGATTCAGCCTCTCTCTCCCAGAATCCTATTCTGTCTTCTCCGCCCACCTAACTTTCTGTCCTATGAGAGCCTAGGCAGTTTCTTTATTAGTTAACCAATGAAAGCAACAGATAAGATACAAGATCCATATCCATCACTCAACATTTTTATCCTTGGATTTGGACCAAAGGCCTATTTTACAACTATCTATTAATGGAGGCAAGATTATAGGCCTTTTGGATACAGGGGCGGATAAAAGTATCATAGCCAGTAAAGATTGGCCATGAGGATGGCCTATACAGACCTCATCACACACCTTACAAGGATTAGGATATGCAGGTGCCCCTAATATTAGTGCTAACTTATTAAATTGGCAAGATACAGAGGGCCACTCCAGAGTAATTCAACCTTATGTTCTTGAACTCCCAGTATCATTATGGGGAAGAGATCTCATGAAATCTATGGATTTTAAATTAAGTAATGAATATTCAGAAAAGGCTCAAACCATTATGAAAAATATGGGCTGCCATCCGAATTTTGGACTGGGCAGGTATTTACAAGGACAGAAAGATCCGATAGTGGCAGAACTAAGAAAACCCAGACAAGGGATGGGTTTTTCTTAGGGGCCACTGGGGAAGGAATTCCCATTACTTGGAAAACAGAGGAGCCAGTGTGGGTTCCTCAGTGGCCTCTTTCCTCTGAGAAGCTCATGGCTGCCAATGATTTAATAATGGAACAGTTAACTCTGGGCCATATTAAACCATCCATTTCCCCCTGGAACACATCCATTTTTGTAATCAGGAAAAAATCGGGAAAGTGGCGCCTATTACATGATATGCGAGCTGTTAATAATCAAATGCAAGTCATGGGACCGGTGCAATGCGGGTTGCCATTACTATCCTCTTTGCCTGCCTCCTGGCCTATTATTGTGATAGATATAAAAGATTGTTTTTTCTCCATCCCTTTGTTTGATAAAGACAGTGAGAGATTTGCCTTTACAGTTCCATCTCTTAATCATGAAGAACCAGACAAAAGATATGAGTGGGTTGTCTTGCCACAGGGAATGGCCAATAGTGCTACAATGTGTCAGCTGTATGTGGGGAAGGCTATTGCACCCCTGAGAGAAAAGTTTCCCACTCTAAGATGTGTTCATTATATGGACGATATATTGCTGGCTGCCAAGAATGAACGGATGTTAGATCAGACCTATGTGGAGCTTATTAAGCTACCTGAAAGGAGAGGGCTGCATGTAGCCCCTGAAAAAGGTACAAAAGGATAAAATTGTTAATTATTTAGGAGTAAGAGTTTGTGAGAAACAGATTATCCCTCAAAAGATATAGTTAAGGAAAGATAGTTTAAAGACGCTAAATGATTTTCAAAAGCTGTTAGGTGATATAAATTGGATTAGATGTTATTTGAAGTTGCCAAACTACGAGTTAAAGCCCCTGTATAGTGTTTTAAATGGAGATGCCGCTTTGGATTCTCCAAGGCAGTTGACTACTGAGGCACGAGAAGCATTAAAAAAGGTGGAAAACAGGTTACAAGACACCTTCCTACAAAGGATACAAGAGGGTCAAGATAGCCGGGCGATGGTGGCACATGCCTTTCATCCCAGCACTTGGGAGGCAGAGGCAGGCAGATCTCTGTGAGTTCAATACCAGCCTGGTCTACGAGAGCTAGTTCCAGGACAGGCTCCAAAGCCACAGCAAAACCCTGTCTCGAAAAACCAAAAAAAAAAAGAGGGTCAAGATATTGCTTTATGCATTCTTCCCTCATATTACCAGCCCACAGGACTCTTATGGCAGAGTGGGCCATTGTTTTGGATATATCCTAAGATATCTCCAGCTAAATCTCTTGAGCATTATCCTACTACTGTAGTGACTTTGGCATTAACCGGAATTCAACAGTGCTTAAAATATTTTGAGGTTGCCCCCACAACCATTATAGTGCCTTATTCCAACCATCAAGTAAAGATTTTATGTGCTACCTTAGACAAGTGGGCCATCTTGCGTTGCTCCTATCCAGGGCCTATAGATTGTCACTATCCTAAACATCCATTGCTGACTTTCTTTAAGGAACACCCAGTGATATTTCCCAAAATTACTACTTTACAACCCATTCCAGGAGCCAGTGTTATTTTTACAGATGGATCTAAGACCGGTTGTGGTGCTTATATGGTAGATTCCTTGGAGCCTGTTATACATCAGTTTTCTCCTGGAGCCCCTCAAGTTGAACTGGCAATTGTAATAGAAGTGTTTAAGGCCTGCCCTTTTGCATTCAATCTAATTTCAGATTCATGTTATGTTGTTAATGTCTTAAGATCCTTAGAATGCGCAGGACCCATTAGGTCTTCTAGTCCCGTACATGTACTACTTGTACAATTACAGCTTTTACTCTGGCAGCGAAAAAAATCCCTTTTTTCTACAACATATCCGTGCACATATGGGATTACCAGGTCCTTTAGCTGAGGGCAATGACAAAGTAGATTGTTGTACCAGACAAGAATGAATATTTCTCGCCTCTCCTTTACAGAGAGCATATGATTTTCATAAGGAATTTCATGTTAATGCCAAAACCATACAACAAAAATTTAATATCTCTCATGCTGATGCACGGAAAGTGGTTGTAGATTGCCCACAATGTGTTGTTTATCGTCATCCTCAAACCTTGGGAATCAATCCACATGGATTACTCCCTCTTAAAATTTAGCAAATGGATGTTACACATATTTCGGAATTTGGCAAGCTGAAATATGTGCACGTTTCAGTTGATACATATTCTGGCATTATTCATGCCACACCCATGACAGGTGAAAAGGCGACTCAGGTGACTGTTCATTGTCTAGAAGCATGGGCAGCCTGGGGCAAGCCCCAACAATTAAAGACTGATAATGGTCCTGCTTATACTGGACAAAAATTCACCTCATTTTGTCAATGTATGGGAGTTCAATTGACACATGGATTGCCATACAATCCACAAGGACAAGGCATTGTAGAATGTGCCCATCAATCTCTAAAGGAGATACTTCAAAAAAAGGGGGAATAGGCCATGAGTAAACCCCTAAGAATAGACTTTCCTTAGCCTTATTTACATTAAATTTTTTAAACTTGGATAACTCCATTCAGTCTGCCGCAGACAGGCATTCATATCAGTCCAGTCCTTCAAAAGGAATGGTGACCTGGAAGTATGCTTTGACAGGGGTCTGGCATGGACCCGATCCCGTGCTGGCATGGTCACGAGGCACTGTTTGTGTTTTTCCACAGCATCATTTGGACCCTATTTGGGTGCCAGAACACCTGGTGAGGAAGGTGCAAGTGCAGATGGAAGCAGAAAAGGATGTTACAGATATGTCTGGGGATCCTGTGCCCGTTCCTCACCCACTCAACGGAGAAAGTGATGGCGGAGCTGCAGTGGGGGATTCTGTCAGCCTTTCCCAAGCAGATGCCAGTTCTCCATGACCTGGATCATCATAGCCATGGATCATCTGAAGGAGTGGGTGGGAATAGGAGCCCTAACAGGCTTAATGGTGCTTCCCTCCCTGGTATGCCCATGGTGCATTTGTCACATAAGGGTTTCACAGCATCGCAATGCAGTTATGATCATTCAGGCCTTCATGGTCATTGAAGCAGAACAGTCCCCTCAAGCTTGGTTATCTATATTTGAGCACAGGATGCGAGGCTTGTGCACTGCACTTGAGGTCAGAGAAGTTGACCTCAAGAAGAGCAAGTCTGATTGCATGTGGGTTGGTGTCTAACTCCCACCTCTGTAAAAAGACACCAGACAGGTCTAGTGTTCTCTGAGTGGATGACACCTGGACAGACACTAGCACATGTTCCATTTTTTAACAGAGATCAGACCTCTACTCTTGCCTGTTGCTTTACAAAACAACAGGTGGAGCCGCACCTGATGGCAATGTGTAGAGAGCTGCGTGGAGCCGCACCTGATAGTGCTGGCTCCCGCCCTCCGCGATCCCGAAAGCGAATACCCTCTGTGATAATCAACTCCTGATATGGCTAAGGCCTGACTCATGCTATTATCACACAATGATCGTCAGCTGCTTGCATATGTGTGGACCTATGGGCAGTGCCCACGTGGCAATCCGGGGTTGGCGGCCCGTGCCTTTTTAAGGACTGGAAGAGGTTTGCCTAGAGAGAGAGAGAGAGAAAGAGAAAGAGAAGGAGAAAGATTTCTGTGAAAAAGATCCTGAATAAAACTGCTGCAAGAATTGCTCTGGTGTTGCGCCTTCCTTGCTGGTTGAGGCGCTTGCGACACCTATTAATTTCCTTTTTATTGCCTTGTCCCTTTTATATCCCCTGTATCTACATACAAGATAAAAATCCAGAAGGTATTTGAGCTGTGAAGTGACTTATCTTACTTCACTCATTGGTCTCCTGCTCCATTCATTTTCTTACAAATACCATTTTATTTTATTTTATAATTACATACAATTTTATTTTGTCTGTATTTATCACATTTTTAATTAATTGAATTGTTGATACACACCTGGATTGAGTCTCTAATTTACCTATAGTGGATGTGTGGTAAGCTTGGGGATAAATTCCTCTCCATTGTAAATTTACTTTTGTTTACTGAATAGTCATTCAGTCCTATTGTGGTTAGATGTTATATGTTCTTAAATTTTATAGGAACTGTCATGCTGATTTTAATAAAATCTGAACACGTTCTTGCTAGCATCGAATAAGTCATTCTTCTGTCTGTCACAAATAAGTTTGTGGTCATTAAAAAAGTAAAACCATAGGTTTACTCAATGTGAGTATTAAAACATTTACATAAAAATCTTACAAGGTGAAGGAGATAAAACAACTTTGATGATTTTTCCTAAAAAACAAATTTTATAGTATTTCATAGACAAGATCCATATTTGATATTTCTTCTACTTCTTGCCCTTTATTACTTGGTCACAGGAGATTACTTCCTAAGTATAATACCAGTAGCACAGAAACTGAGAGCAACAATAAATAAATGTGACATCCTGAAACTGAGAAGATTCTGAAAAACAAAAATCATAGTCAATCAGACAAAAAAAAGGAGCCTACTGAATGGGAAAAATCTTTACCAACCCCATATCAGACAGAGAATTGATCTCCAAAATATATAAAGAGCTCAAGAAATTAGACATCTAAATTCCAAACAATCCAATTAAAAATGGTATAAAGAATTAAACAGAAATCTCAATAGAAGACTCTCAAATGGCTGAAAGAAACTTAAGAAACTGTTAAAAATTGTTAGCTATCAAAGAAATGCAAATGACTCTGAGATACCATCTTACAAGAGTCAGAATGACTAAAATAAAAAATAACCAATGATAGCGTATGCTGGAGAGGAAGTGGAGTAAGGAGAACACTCTTTCATTGCAGGTGGGAATGCAAATTTCTATAACCACTCTGGAAACCAGTATGCTGGTTTAATAGAGAATTGGAAATCAAGCTACCTCAGGACTCAGCAATACTACTCTTGAACATATACCCAAAAGATTCTCAATTATATTACAAGGACATTTGTTCAACTATGTTCATAGCAGGATTATTTGTAATAGCTAGACTCTAGAAACACCCTACATACCCCTAAACTGAAGAATGAATAAAGAATATGTGGCACACTTACACAAGTGGAATACTACTCAGTGGTATAAAACAATGACCCCTTGAAGTTTGCATGCAAATGGATGGAACCAGAATAAAACCCTTTTGAGTGCAATAACCCATACCTAGAATGATGAACATGGTATGTACTCACTCATAAGTGAGTACTAGCTATAAAGCAAAGGATAATGAGCCTATGTTTATATTCATAATGGTAATATGAATATATGCATATTGGCATATCTCTCATCACACAACAGACACACATACATATATGAACACAAATAAAAATTTGCACTTAGAAAACTAAAAGTAAAGAATAAAGATGTTAATATTGCTTCAGTCTGGTATGACATTTATTAACACATCCTGAAGACAGGAACTAAGTTTATAAAATACTTAAAAATTGGAAGGAAAAATTGTTTCTGAGGGCAAACACTTACTCTGAAATGACTATTCCATATTACTTTGTGACAATTAAAGCATGTTTAACTTCATACTCTCCAGACTCCAATGGAAAATGAAGGTAATATTTGAATTGGAACTATTAGAATTCTTGGTATTCATGCTATTTTTTAGTTAAAAGCTTGACTGAAAAAAAAGTGCTGTGGGATAATGCTTTTGCACATTGTAGTGATTCATCAACTGTATTGATTTAATAAAATTCTTAGTTTCCACTAGCCAGACAGAAAGTACAGGCTGGGAAACCAGACTAAGAGAATTCTGGGAAAAGGAAAGAGAGATGCAGTTGCCAGCCAGATGCAGAGGAAGCAAGATTAAAATGACTTACTCAGAAAAGATAGAAAGCAAGATGGTTAAACATAGATAAGAATTACTTGTTAATTTAAGTTGTGAGAGCTAGATAATAATAAGTATGAGCTAATAGGTCAGACAGTTTATAATATAAACCTCTTGTGTCCTTTGGGACTGAGTGACTATGGGACTGTGAAGAACAGACATTTCTGTCTACATAAATGTGTATTTAAAATTAGGAAAAGATAAATTAAATCTTTCCCAAGACAAAACAAATTTCTAAATTAGATTATGATATGTCATAACTTCAAAATGCAGAAATAGATGCAAAAAGAGAGCCACACCTTGCCAAAACCACTTCTACACTAACAGGCCTCTTATCAACTCCCCAGTGATGGATTCTAGCAGCCAATAGTTTTTGGCAAGGAGCTATAGAGTTGAGCTACTGAAAATGACTCCTGAAAACAATGCACAATTCCCCAAATATAACAAAAGGTTTTCTGAGCTGATTAAGTTGGCAGCCTTGTGTGATGTTTTGGTCTCCAGTGCCCTGCCTGGTCAAGATGAATTATAAATGCTGTTTATCCATTTTCCTTTCTCTCTGTGAATCCTTGCCAACCCTGTTTTTACAATAACTGCTTGTTAAAATGATTCTTTTCCCTCCTGTCATTCAGAACATGCCAATCTCCATCCTCATTCACAACCTATGTGTTCCTAGGAAGTTCCTATATTTATATTCAAGGCACCTAATAACATTTTCTTATTTACATATTTTTTCTTAAACTTGAGGTCTTATTGAAGTCCTCCCAATAGGGATGTCCTGAAGCTTAGCCACAGGCAACTATCAATCTTGATTTCAATATTTGACAGGTTGAAATTGAGATGCCTACATGACAGTCATTTCTTATACCTCTATATTTCAACAATATAACTGCACATTCTACTACCATTGCCAAGATTCACAATGGGACTTTACCACTAGTCATGGAGATTTGATTTTTGTTCAATCTTCAAATATATTTTCTCTTTTATTTATGAACACCCTGTATGTAACATGAATATAAGTCTTTTTAAAATATATTTTCCCAGTATGGCTTCTTATATTAAACATTAACCAGATTGACATTACAAAAATAATAATAAAAACAATCAACCTGTTTTCCTACATTTAATCATAATAAAGGACAACATAACTGTATCTGAAATCAAATCACATCAGGTTGGTACTAGAACATGGTCACAAGAAAACTGAAATTGTATAGCCTACTCTTGCTTCAGGTTTAAAGCAATACAATGTTGAAAAGCAATGGAATACTATTATATGCTACTGTAACAAGCTAATTAATAAAATGTCCTGGTGAGAAAACGACAGTATTGTGATACTTGTCAGTGTTAAAGTTTGAATATGGAGTGTCCTCTGGAATGCCTGTGCTAAAGTTTGGTCATCAGCCTGTGAGACTAAAGGGGAATGGCAGAACTTTCAGATTAGTTTTATGTTCTAGATGGAATTTGGTTGATACATTTGCACCCTTGAAGTAAATATTGGGTTCCTCCATTCTCTTCACATTCCAAGAATTAAATAAACCTCTCCATTAATGCTCTTAATATATTTTACTGTTCTGCTACATGCCCAAAGCAACATATTCAAGGAAACATGAAGTAAAGCCTGTAAGTCTATGAATCAATGTAAACCTTTCTTCCGTTTAAGATTCTTACCTCAGACATTTTCTGAGAGTAATGCAATTTTTAATTTTTTTTCATGTTTCAAAATATATTATTTTATTTAAATAACATTTTTCATTTATTTTACATAACAACTAACATATGTTCTTACCCATATGTATTCATATTCAGACACATACTTTAAAAGATATGAAATTTATACTGCATTAATACATTTGGTTTTGGCAAAGAAAGAGAGTATTAAAGGGGACTACTGTTTATCCAATAATATTATGTAAAAACATTTCCAGGGTAGGCTAGTTAAGAAAAAGAGGATAAAGAAAAGTCTAAGTTAATTTCCTACTTCTACAGTGCAAATGAATGGAAATTAGACAATCACATTATCATCTCATTAGATGCAAAAAAGGCTTTTGACAAAATATAATACCCCTTCAGGATATGAGTCCTGCATAGACTGTGCATACAAGGGACATACCTGAACATAATAAACACAGGCTACACCAAGTCTATAGCCAGCATCAACTTAAATGGAGGGAAACCCAAAACAATTCCATTAAAATCAGGAATGAGACAAAGTTGTCCACTCTGTCCATATCTATTCAATATAATACTTGATGCTTTAATTAGATTAATAAGTCAATTGAAGGGGATCAGAAGGGTAGAAATGAGAAAGCAAGAAGTCAAAATCTCATTTATTTGCAGATGAAATAGTAGTATATATAATTTACCTGAGAAAGTCCATGTAGAAACTCCTACAGCTGAAAAACACTCTCAGCAAAGTAGCTGGACGTAAGATTAACTCACAAAAATCAGATCTCTTATAGGGATAGAAAACAGACAGAAGAACGAACCAATAACTTTTACCATAGCTTAAAATAATGTATATTATCATGGGATAACTATAAGAAAGTGAGTTAAAGACACATATATAATAAAAAGTTCAAATTTTTGAAGAAAATATCAGAAGATGGAAATATTTTCCATGCTAAAGAATCATTATGATAAACATAGTATAAATGATCTTCCTACCAAAATCAATCTACAGATTCAATGCAATCCTCATCAAAGTTGATATAATTCTTCAACTTTGAAAGGACAATTCTCACCATGATATGGAAAAATACAAAACACAGTGTAGCTAAAGCAAAAAAAGAAAGAGAGAGAGAGCTACTAGAGGTGTCAACATCCCTGACTTCAAGTTATAATACAGGGCAATAGGATTATAAACCACATGATATTCACGTAAAAAACAAACATATTGATCAGGGGACTCAAACTGAAGATGAAGACATAAACTCACATACCTATGGACTCCTGATTTTTGGTAAAGAATCCAGAAATACATACTAGAAAAAAGTAACATCTTCAACAATGGTATTAATAAAACTGAATGGCTGTGTGCAGAATACAAGTAGAGCCATGCCTTTCACTCTGAACAAAGTTCAAGTTCAAGTGAATCAAAGACCACATCATAAAATTTGACACTGTGAAATTGATAGGTGAGGAAAGGGGCATAGCATTGAGCATATTGATAGAGGAGATAACTTTCTGAACAGAACACTGTTAGTACAGGCATTACTCTCAACAATTAATAAATGAGACCTCATAAATTTGAAGGATTCTGCAAGAAAAAGGACACTGTCATTCAGATAAACAGTACTGTACAAAATGGGAAGATTTTAGTAACTCCACATCTGATGGAGGACTACTATCCAAAATATATAAGAACTCAATAAAGTAGATATCAGAAAAGGAATAATCCAATTAAAATAGTTTACACACCTAAACAGAGAATTCTCAATAGAGGAAGCTCAAATGGCTAAGAAACACTACAAGAAATGCTCAACATCCTTAACCGTCAGGAAAATGTAAATCAAAATTACTTTGAAATTCTGTCTTATACCTGTCAAAACATGAGAGGCAGTAAATGCTGGCAAGAACGTGGAATAAGGGAAACCTCAACTTGCTGGAGGGGGTGCAAACTTGTGCAGCCACTATGGAAATAAATGTGACTCTTACTTAGAATTTTGGGAATGTATTTAACTCAAGTTCCTGCTATGCCACTCTTGGCGTGTACCCTAAGGATACTCCATACTGCAATAAGAAGCCTTGATCACATATGTTCATTGTAGCTTTATTCAAAATAATCTGAAAGTGGAAATAACCTAAATATCCCTGAACAGAAGAGTTGGTAAATAAAATGTGGTACATTTGCATGGTGAAATATTACTCAGTTGTTAAAAAGAGACATAATGATATTTGCAGGTAAATGAATGGATCTAGGAAAAATTATTCTGTATGAGATAACTGAGACCTAGGTAGATAAATATGCTATGTATTTGTTTATAATTATATGATAGCCATTAAGTAAATGATAACCCAGTTTCTACAACTACATGTAAAATATCTATGCACTTTATTTGAGGTTGACATTGGGTAGCCTTACCATTTTGATATCTGGGAATGGCCTTCTATAATATGGCCTTAGGAATGACAGTGGGGATGGATATATGGGAAATACATTCACATTACAAGATAAAGATTCATGAGTCATGTGATATTCACATGACATAGAAAGACTCACTAGTCAGTGTCTTATTTAGGGTTTCTATTGCTGGGAAGAGACACAATAAACACAACAACATTTATAATGCTATGCCCAAGTTTCTGATCCTCAAATGAATTCATGAAGCAGGTTTCTGTTGCAAATTATATGACGGTTTTAATTAATATTCAAACTCAAGACTACACCTCCAATAGATGAAAGCAGTGGGTAAGGGAACTGTAGCTCCAAAGAAGAGGAAGGGGAAACGCCATGGTCTGGAAAGTTTATGTGCTCTAGTCTGTGATTGGGTGAGGCGTACATAAAATAGGGTGGTTTCTGAACACATTGGTCAGTTTTTGGGCATGATAAATTAACAAAAAGCTATAAATTATTGACAATGTATCTTCAAGCACAGGATGCCTCCCAAGAACATCTGGAACTCGTTAAATTTTATGGTCTTGTTCTTAATTGGCTATTTTGATGGTATCTGTTAAAATTTCTGCTCTAAGAGCATATGTCTGGAGCTGAGATCTGCTTTCCCCCAGGCTCATTATAAGGCTTAAGATGAAGCCCCTTCTATAAACTGGAGTTTGCAAAATCAGGTCTTCACAATAAAGGAAAAAAATTAATTATGATGGCTTATATTTACAGAACTTTAGTCAATTATCATAAAGCTGCAACATGGTGGTGTACTAGCAGACCTACTCTCAGAGAAGTAGCCGAGTGTTTTACATTTTGCCTTGCAGACAACAAGATGTTGTCTGTCTCACTGGGCACGGTTTGAGCATGTATACTACCACTACATCATTTCCAAAATTTTGGTGTCTCCAAGTCAATCCAAACTTCACCTTAGCTTCTTGTAATGACATATTTAGGCTATCATTTAGGGACACCCTTGATATATGCCTGACCTCTGCAGTTCTCCTTCATCACTCCTTGATTCTAAAACCAGGAGCACATGGATGAAGTTGCCAAGTTGTGGTGCTTGTTAGGGCTAGAACATGTCTCCCTTATTTAATTACATCTTCACCAGCTCTGTTTTTAATGGTTTCCTTTACTGCCTAAACTTGGCTCTTTTGCAGCTTGCTTTGTAGACAAGTCTGGCCTTAAACTCAGAGATCTACCAGCCTATTGCTTCTGAGTACAAGTATTAAAGACATGCACAACTACAGCTGACCTTAAAATTTTATTTAATTCTTTTTCACAATTTGGAAATTTTCCTGGGTGGGATCTGGCCATAAGATCACTGCTTCCTTTATCTTTACTCTATTTACTATGAATCATGAAGCAGTATTTACACATTTAGCTTCTTTTGAAACCCACAGTCCTAAGGTCCATATTACATAAAAAAAAAAAAGCATTGCCAGACCGGTCACAACATTAAGCTTATTCGTGATACCAATTTCTCTCTTACTTATGGTTTCTATTGCTGTGAAGAGACACCATGGCATGACAAACTTTATAAGTGAAAATATTTAGAGTGCCTTACGTTCTCAATCATAGTGCAATATGGTGGTGTGTAGACAGATACAGAGCTAGAGAAGTTGCCCAGTGTCCTATATCTTGACTTGCCAGCAACAGTAACACAACAAGACCACACCAACTCCAACAAGAAAGTTGAGAAAAAGGGAACTTCAGAACAAGGGATAAGCAAGACCAGCTATTAAGAGTAATTATCAAAGTTATATTGCTTATAGGATAATAGAAAAAAACACTTATATTCCTTGAAGAGACAGAGTAGTACAGAATGCAGAATAAATTGATTCAGCTTCAGGTGGTGAGCTGATTGGGAGAACTGAAACCGTACCAGTTGTAAATATTATCCACTAGAGAAAAAAAAATCACTTTGTATGATGTTGTAACTACACATTCTGCAAACTGGACACACTGTTCTGCATATAGGTGTGTATGGTTAGATAACTTCCTTTGTTGTTTGCAACACTGCCTATGCTTCTAACACTAGAACTATAAATCAAGTAGGTAATGGTTAGTGGTGGGAAAGTTAGAGGACAGAAGGGGAATGAGATTAGGGAAACAAATTTGATTGTAAAACTGTTCATGCAAACCATTTAACTGTATAAGTTAAAAACAGTCCACGCTCTCTAGTTCACTTTGAAACAGGTTGTCATAGTTTCTTTACCGCACCAAATTTACACATTCATTCCAGGTCATTGGACATTTGGAGCATGGCTCTCTGCAGAAATAAATTATTTAAATTTATTTAAATACTTATAATAACTGCAATGAGCTAATTGAGTGTGAACTCAACAGATTTTTTTGTCCAAGAGTTAAAAATATGAAAGTAGTTTTTCCCGTGCTTATGGTAACTCAGCTTAGAAAACAAAATGAAAACCTAATTCAACAATTGTTATAGAAGGACCTTTTGTCAAACCATTAACAAAACTAGTAAGAATAAAAAGCATTGAGTAACCGTCACTAAGCATTTGCTTGTCTCTGTGAAAAGTGTTGTGAATTCTCCTTACATAACATTGATAGATTTTATACAGAGGAGTGAAAGGATAAAATTATAAGCAAGTGCTTGATTTTAATTGTGGATTGGTAATAAATCTATATTGATCACTACGATCTGGCCTGAGTAACGTTTTATTTTTTTGTATTTCATAATATGGATTCAAAGTATCATTAAAAAATTGAGCCAGAATTAGTTTGCCTGGTTACTTCTCATAAAGCAGCATGTTTCAGATGATTGTTAGACCCTAATCACAATCTTCATGAACTCTTTCCTTATATTGACTAAATCTTATGTCATATTGATATTGAGGGGGAAAATGCACTCTTTTACTCTGAACTGTCATGAAAGACTAAGAAAAGAATAGAATGGATTTTTCTGTATTGTTTCTGCATTACATGGTTAGTTGACAATTGATCAATGTTCATATAACAATAAATTGATTTTTTCTGAAAAATATATTTGTTTCAGAAACCACATGGCTAGCTGAGACTAATGAAATTCATCTAAGGGGTTTATATGTAATATGTGGCAGAATTAAAATGTCATTGTAATGATTATTACATTAAAATTGCTTTCATTTCTGTAGCTAAAGATAAGAAAGTTAAGCAACCATCTACTTTTACAACCAACTTTATGTTTTTTAATTCTTTGGCTACCATGTTACTACAGAAATTATGGAAATAGGGCCACACTATTTCCATATGTTACTAATACAGGGTTTGCTTAAGTTTTCTCTTTCTTGATACTTGAATAAGAAGCATCACGCCAGCAGCACAGACACTGAAAGAAACAATTACTAAACTGAAAAGCTTCTGCAAAGCAAAGGACACAGTCAACAAGACAAAATGAAAGCCTACAGAATGGGAAATTATCTTCACTAACCCCACATTAGACAGAGTTGTGATCTCCAAAATATTCAAAGAACTCAAGAAATTTGTCATCAAAAGAACACATAATCTAATTTAAAAAAATGGAGTACAGACCTAAACAGAGAACTCTCAACAGAGGAATCTAAAATGGCTGAAAGACACTTAAGGAAATATCCAGCATCCTGGTTATCAGAGAAATGCAAATGAAAACAACTCTGAGATTCCATCTTACACCTGTAAGAATTGCCAAGATCAAAAACACTGATAAGAACTTATGCTGGAGAGGTTGTAGAAAAAAAGGGAACACTTCTGCATTGCTGGTGGGAATGCAAGCTGGTAGAACTCCTTTGGATGTCAGTGTGTCGAATTCTCAGAAAATTAGGAAAAAACCTTCCTCAACACCCAGTAATACCACTTTTGGGTATATTTTCAAAAGATGCGCAATTGTGTCACAAGGCCATGTGCTCAACTATGTTCATAGCAGCATTTTTTGTCATAGGCAGAACCTGGAAACAACCTAAATGCCCCTCAACTGAAGAATGGATAAGGAAAATGTGGTACATTTACACAATGGAGTACTACACAGAAGAAAAAGATCTTGAATCTTGCAGGAAAATGATAGAGCTAGAAAACATTATTTTGAGTGAGGCAACCCAGACACAGAAAGACAATTATCACATTTACTCACTCATAATTGGTTTTTAAACATAAAGCAAAGAAAACCAGCCTACAAATCACAACCCAAAGAACTTGGACAACAATGAGGACACTAAGAGAGACTTATATAAATATAATCTAAATGGGAAGTTGAAAAAGACAAGATCTCCTGAGAATTGGGAGTATGGCGACCTTGGGGGAGGGTTGAATCGGTATGGGAGAGGCAGGGAGGGGAGCAAAGAGTAAAATGTAGAGCTCAATAAAAAAGTTAAAAAAGAAGCATCTTCCCCAATTAATTGCTATGCCAAATCAATATGAGTTTCTTACCTGTCACTAGAGGAACACATCCACATTTTATTTAATCAAATTACACATTTCATTAAATTCAAATGGTACTCACACTATGTAGCTCCTGCAGATATACCAATACTAAATGCTGGCATCCTATGACACAGAAATGTGTTATTACTGAGTCCTGTGAGGTCTTTGCTATTTGCCTGTCTTTAGCCCTGACTATTTCCAGGAATTAATGAAATCCACAAAATTTTTAGAATTGTGATTAATGTAGAATGAATGAAAAATAACTAGATCCATAATTTTTTTCAATTTTCTAAAATTATTACAATATAAGGAAACACAAATTTTTAACCTCTTTAATATACACTTGAAAATAATGAGTTACAAGCTAAGAACCGATACTCAAACTAAAATTAGCACATCATTTCTAACCCTTTTAAGATGTTTTGCTAGTGATAGGCATAACTTGTTAATGTCAAAGGAGAACTCAGAGTGTCTTTATCAAAATCATGTTGGCTTCTGTACTGATGCTGCAGTGCCAAGCATCTTGAAGGCACTACTTATCAAAGCTCCAGTGCTTGGACAACTTGGACTGTCTCTTCATTGCCCTTGGTGGCATTTACAGCAAAACTCTTGCCTGTGTTTTTGATGTCTTTATTATTTGTCTCATTTGCTATTCAGTGTTTCTCACAGCTAGATATGGGCTAATATAGCAATTCTTATAAATGCTGATATTAAAAGAACAAAACCTATGGTAGTCCACATAGGATAATCAGTGATGTGGGAATGATTTCTTATTAATAAAGAAACTGCATTGGCTCTCATAGGACAGAAAATTAGGTAGGCGTAGTAGACAGAATAGGATGCTGGGAAAAAGAAGCTGCATGAGGAGTCACCATGATGTTCCCATGCCAGGCAGACGCAGGATAGAATCTCCCTGGTAAGCACACCTTAGAGTACTACACACCTTATAAGAAATGAGCTAGTCCAAGTGCGAGAGTTAGCCGAGAAGAGCTAGCCAATAATGGGCCAGACAGTGTTTAAAAGAATACAGTTTCCATGTAATCATTTCAGGTAAAGCTAGCCACACAGGCGGCTGGGTGCTGGGGTCGCAACAGCCCAGCTGCTCCCAATTGCAACAGAGTGGCACCCAACATACTAATGAACTCCACGTAAAACCTGAGAGTGCTTAAAGAAGAGAGAGAGAGAATTTAAGACAGCCTTTTGCTGCTTCTGGGTTGTGTACTGCAAAAAAATTGCCCTGACTGAGCAACAGGAAAAAACTGGCTGTTTTTTTTATTGGAAAAAACAAAGAAATTTCTGCCTCCTCCCCACCTCCCATTTCCCTCCCCCACATCCCTTCCCCCTCCCCTTACTCCTCCCCCTCCCTCTCCAGCCTGAAAAGCAGGCAGGGTTCCCTGCCCTGTGGAAAGTCCAAAGTCCTCCCCCCTCCATCCTGGTCTAGGAAGGTGAACATCCAAACTGGGTAGGCTCCCACAAAGCCAGAACATGAAGTAGGATCAAAACCCAGTGCCATTGTTTTTGCCTTCTCAGCAGCCCTCATTGTCTGCCAAATTCACAGAGTCCGGTTTTATCCCATGCTTTTTCTGTCACAGTCCAGCTGGCCTTGGTGAACTCCCAATGGATCAGCCCCACTGTCTTCGTGGGTGGGTGCACCCCTTGTGGTCCTGACTTCTTTGCTCATATTCTCCTTCCTTCTGCTCCTCACTGGAACATTGAGAGCTCAGTCCGGTGCTCCAGTGTGGGTCTCTGTCTCTATCTCCATCCATCGCCAGATGAAGGTTCCATGGTGATATGCAAGATGTTCATCAGTATGGCTATAGGATAGGGACATTTCAGGTTCCCTATCCTCAGCTGCCCCAGGAACTAACTGGGGACATCGCCTTGGGCAACTGGGAGGCCCTCTAGGTCGAAGTCTCTTGCCAACCCTAAGATGGCTCCCTTAATTAAGATGTGTGCTTCCCTGCTCCCCTAACAAACCTTCCTTTATCCCAATCATCCCGTTGCCCCAAGTTCCCCCAACCTCCCCTTCTCACATTTCTCTCCCCTTCTCCCCTTACCCCCTCCCACCACACCCCCAAGATCCCAATTTTTTGCCCGGCAATATTGTCTACTTCCCATATCTAGGAGGATAGCTATATGTTTTCCTTTGGGTTCACCTTCTTATTTAGTTTCTTTAGGATATCAAATTATAGACTCACTGACCTTTATTTATCTCTAGAAACCAATTATGAGTGAGTACATCCCATGTTCTTCTTTTTGGGTCTGGGTTACCTCACTCAGGATAGTGTATTCTATCCATTTGCATGCAAAATTCGCGAAGTCATTGTTTTTTATCGCTGAGTAGTATTCTAATGTGTATATATTCCACACTTTCTTCATGCATTCTTCCATTGAAGGGCATCTAGGTTGTTTCCAGGCTCTGGCTATTACAAATAATGCTGCTATTTGTAATGTCCTTGTCATATGATCAGGCATCTCGTGGTTATATTCCCAAGAGTGGCATTGCTGGGTCCATGGGTAGGTTGATCCCAAATTTCCTGAGAAACCACCACACTGCTTTCCAAAGTGGTTGTACAAGTTTGCATTCCCACCAGCAATGGATGAGGGTACCCCTTTCTCCACAGCCTCTCCAGCAAAGGCTATCATTGGTGTTTTTGATTTTAGCCATATGACAGGTGTAAGATGATATCTCAATGTTGTTTTGATTTGCATTTCCCTTATCGCTAAGGAAGCTGAGCATGACCTTAGGTGTCTTTTGGCCATTTGAACTTCTTCTGTTGAGAATTCTCTCTTCAGATCAGTGCCCCATTTTTTAATTGGGTTAATTAGCATTTTAAAGTCTAGTTTCTTGAGTTCTTTATATATTTTGGAGATCAGACCTTTGTCTGTTGCGGGGTTGGTGAAGATCTTCTCCCAGTCAGTGGGTTGCCTTTTTGTATCAGTAACTGTGTCCTTTGCTTTACAGAAGCTTCTCAGTTTCAGTAGGTCCCATTTATTCAATGTTGCCCTTAATGACTGTGCTGCTGGGGTTATAACTAGGAAGTGATCGCCTGTGCCCATCTGTTGTAGGGTACGTCCCACTTTCTCTTCTATCAGGTTCAGTGTGTTCAGATTGATATTGAGGTCTCTGATACATTTGGACTTTAATTTTGTGCATGGTGATAGATATGGGTCTATTTTCATTCTTCTACAGGTTGACATCCAGTTGTTCCAGCATCATTTGTTGAAGCTGCCCTCTTTCTTCCATTGTATACTTTAGCACCTTTTTCAAAAATGATGTGTTCATAGGTTTGTGGGTTAAAATCCAGGTCTTCTATATGATTCCATTGGTCTACTTCTCTGTTTTTATGACAATACCACACTGTTTTCATTACTGAAGCTCTGTAATAGAGTTTGAAGTCAGGGATGTAATGCCTCCAGAAGTTCGTTTGTTGTATAAGATTGTTTTGGCTATCCTGGGTTTTTTGTTTTTCCATATAAAGTTGATTATTGTCCTCTCAAGATCAGTGAAGAATTTTGATGGGATCTTGATGGGGATTGCATTGAATCTATAAATTGACATTTTTACTATGTTGATCCTCCCAATCCAAGAGCAAGGGAGATCCTTCCATTTTCTGGTATCCTCTTCAATTTCTTTCTTCAATGCCTTAAAGTTCTTGTCAAATAGATCTTTCACTTCTTTGGTTAGAGTTACCCTGAGATATTTTATGCTGTTTGTGACTATCGTGAAAGGAGATGCTTCTCTGATTTCCCTCTCTGCTTCCATATCCTTTGTGTATAGGAGGGCGACTGATTTTTTGGAGTTGATCTTGTATCCGGCCACATTACTAAAGGTGTTTATCAGCTGTAGGAGTTCTTTGGTGGAGTATTTGGGGTCGCTTATGTACACTATTATATCATCTGCAAATAATGAAAGTTTAACTTCTTCCTTTCCAATTCGAATCCCCTTGATCCACTTTTGTTGTCTTATTGCTATTGCTAAAACTTCAAGCACTATATTGAAGAGGTATGGAGAGAGTGGACAGCCTTGTCGTGTTCCTGATTTAAGTGGGATGGCTTTGATTTTCTCTCCATTTAGTTTGATGTTAGCTGTCGGTTTGCTGTAAATAGCTTTTATTATATTTAGGTATGACCCTTGTATCCCTAATCTCTCCAAGACTTTTATCATAAAGGGATGTTGAATTTTGTCAAAAGCTTTTTCAGCATCTAATGAAATGAACAAATAGTTTTTTTTCTTTCAGTTTATTTATATGATGGTTTACATTGATAGATTTTTATATGTTGAACCAGCCTTGCATCTCTGGGATGAAGCCTACTTGATCATAATGGATAATTTTTCTAATGTGTTCTTGTATGCGGTTTGCAAGAATTTTGTTGAGGATTTTTGTGTTGATGTTCATGAGTGAGATTGGCCTGTAATTCTCTTTCTTTGTTGAGTCTTTGTGTGGTTTTGGTATCAGAGTGACTATAGCTTCATAAAAGGAATTTGGCAATTACTCTTCTGTTTCTATATTGTGAAATACATTAAGGAGTATAGGTATTAGGTCTTCTTGGAAGTTCTTGTAGAATTCCGCATTGAAACCATCTGATCCTGGGCTTTTTTTTTTTTTTGGTAGGGAGGTTTTTGATAACAGCTTCTAATTCTTCGGAACTCACAGGTCTATTTAGATTGTTCACCTGGTCCTGATTTAACTTTGGTATATGGTATTTATCTAAAATAGTGTCCATTTCTTTTGCCTTTTCCAGTTTTGTGGCATATAGGCTTTTGTAGTAAGATCTAATGATTCTCTGAATTTCCTCTATGTCTGTGGTTATGTCCCCCTTTTCATTTCTGATCTTATTAATTTGCATATTCTCTCTCTGCCGTTTGATTAGATTGGATAGGGGTTTATCAATTTTGTTGATTTTCTCCAGGAACCAGCTTTTTGTTTCATTGATTCTTTGGATTGTTTTCTGTGTTTCTATTTTGTTGATTTCTGCCCTCATTTTGACTATTTCGAGTCTTCTACTCCTTCTAGGTGAGTCTGCTTCTTTTTGTTCTAGAGCTTTCAGGTGGGCTGTTAAGTCTCCAATGTGTGCTTTCTCTGTTTTCTTTAAGTTGGCACTTAGGGCTATGAACTTTCCCCTTAGGACTGCTTTCATAGTGTCCCATAAGTTTGAGTAGGTTGTTTCTTTATTTTCATTGAATTCAAGGAAGACTTTAATTTCTTTCTTTATTTCTTCTTTGATCCAGGTGTGGGTCAACAGTTGACTGTTCAGTTTCCATGAGTTTGTAGGCTTTTGGGGGGTAGTAGCATTGCTGTTGGATTCTAACTTTAGTCCATGGTGATCTGATAAAACAATGGAGTTTACGAATATTTTTTTTGTAACTGTGTAAGTTTGCTTTGTTACTGGGGATGTGGTGAATTTTTGAGAAGGTTCCATGAGCTGCAGAGAACAAGGTATATTCTTTCCTATTTGGGTGGAATGATCTATAGATGTCTGTTAAGTCCATTTGATTCATTACCTCCATTAATTCTCTTATTTCTCTGTTAGGTTTCTGTCTGATTGACCTGTCCATTGGTGATAGAGGAGTGTTGAAATGTCCTACTATTAGTGTGTGCGGTTTGATGGCAGCCTTGAGTTTGAGTAATGTATCTTTTACGTACGTGGGTGCTTTTATATTAGGGGCATAGATATTCAGGATTGAGACTTCATCCTGATGAATTGTTCCTGTTATGAGTATAAAATGTCGCTCTCCATCTCTTCTGATTGATTTAAGTTTGAAGTCTACTTTGTTAAAAATTAGTATGGCCACACCTGCTTGTTTCTTAGGACCATTTGCTTGATAAACCTTTTCCCATCCCTTTACTGTAAGTAGGTGCCTGCTTTTGTGGTTGAGGTGTGTTTCTTGTAAACAGCGGAATGTTGAATCCTGTTTGCGTATCCGATCTCTTAGCCTGTGCCCTTTTATAGGTGAGTTGAGTCCATTGACATTAAGGGATATTAATGACCAGTGGTTGTTAACTCCGGTCACTATTTTAGTCATAGAGTTTGTGTGTTTGCCTTCTTTGAGTTGTGCTGGTGAAGGGTCTCTAGATGTTTGAGTTATTGTGGTCATTGTTGGACTCCTTGGTTTGTGATTTTCCTTCTATTATATTCTGTAAGGCTGGATTTGTGGCTACGTATTGTTTAAATTTGTTTTTATCCTGAAAAATTTTGTTTTCTCCATTTATAGTGAATGAAAGCTTGGCTGGGTATAGTAGTCTGGGCTTGCATCCATGATCTCTTAGCTTCTGCAGTACATCTATCCAGGACCTTCTGGCTTTCATTGTTTCCATAGAATAGTCAGGTGTAAGTCTGATAGGTTGACCTTTATAAGTAACTTGACCTTTTTCCTTTGCAGCTCTTAATATTTTTTCTTTATTCTGTATGTATTGTGTTTTGATTATTATATGGCGAGGAGATTTTTTTTTTTTGGTCCAGTCTATTTGGTGTTCTGTATGCTTCTTGAACCTTCAAAGGAATATCTTTCTTTAGGTTGGGAAAGTTTTCTTTTATAATTTTATTAAATATATTTTCTGGACCGTTGAGCTGTACTTCTTCTCCTTCTTCTATCCAAATTATTCTTAGGTTTGGTCTTTTTATTGTGTCCCATATTTCCTGAATGTTTTGTGATGAGAATTTGTTGGTTTTGCTGTTTTCTTTGATCAGTGTGTTTATTTTCTCTATGGTATCTTCAGTGTCTGACATTCTTTCTTCTATCTCTTGTAATCTGTTGGTAGTACTTGTCTCTGTATTTCCTATTCGTTTACCCAGATTTTCCATTTCATTCTTCCCTCGGTTTGTGTTTTCTTCATTACTTCCATTTCGTTCTTCAAGTCTTAAACTGCTTCCCTTACCTGTTTGATTGCTTTTTCTTGTTTCTCTTGGTTTTCTTGGGTATCTTTGAGCGATTTATTCATTTTCTCTACCTTTTTGTTTGTCATCTCTAATTGTTTATGGCAGTTTTTCACCTCCTGTTTAAGGTCTTCTATTATTTTCATATAATTCACTTTTGAGTCGATTTCTTCTAATTCTTCTGCAGTAGGGTGTACAATTCTTCTTATTTCGGGAACCCTGGATTCTGGTGATGTCATGTTGCCTTTCAGGTTGTTGGAGGAATTCTTGCATTGGCGCCTTCCCATCTCTTCCTTCAAATGGAGCCAGGAGAGGCCTGGTGTCTTGGTCCAGTCTTTTCTGTGACTGACTCTCTGGGTGTATCTCCTCAGTGTAGAAGCAGGAACCGACCCGTCCAGGTGGAACTCCTCAGCACCACAACTCGGACGCCACTCTGGGTGGGTAGCCTTAGTGTAGGAGCTTAAAACTGGTCTTGAGCACTGGTCCGAGCAAACAGCAGGGCAGGGTTGGGTGGTGGGGTGCTGGGGGGTTGGGTTGTGCCTAAGAAAGACATCCCTGCAGAAGGAGCTGAGGATGGGGGGTTTGTGCTCGCTTCTGGGACACACTGCCCCTGGATAGGAGACACTCACCCGTCAAGATGGAACTCCTCAGCACCTAAACAGGGCCGCGTGGTAGCCCAAAGATCTGGGGACAAGAGGAAGACGTGGGAGGTGGCACTGGGTCCAGGAGACCACTGGAGGCCCTGGAGCACAAGCTGTAGGGGCCCGAGCTCCCTTACAGGGAACCTTGAGGCCTGCCTGGAAGGCAGGCCCTCCCCGATTGCTCTCAAAACTGGCTGTTTTAAAATGCCGGCTTTCTGGGTTGTGCCGCCATTACGATCTCTGCCTGACTCCTGCGGGAGACAGAGCTTTTGAATGGAGCATTTGGAGTAAAGCTCTAAGGCTTGCTTGATGGCAGTGTGGACTGCTGTGTGCCTGGAACTGTGTGTGACTCAGGGGCACCAAATGTCTCTGAGGCAGAAGCAGCTTGGCTCAGCTCCACCATTCTAAACTATGCTGATCTCAAGTAGAAACTACCGTAATTACTGTGATAACAGCACAGTTAAACTTTAGGCTGAGCAGAACACAGGTGGTACCGGTACCGTATTACCTACATGATGCAACTTAAGTTTTTAAGAAGTGCTCCTGGACATTAAAGAATTACAGATTCACAATAAAACAGATTCAGACGACCAATAAATGGATCACAATGTTGGATGAATGTATGTAGGCCTGACAGAGAGAAAAAAATAGAGAGAAAAAGAATAATGTTAATGCCCTTAAAAGGGGGAGTAAAGTCTTTAAAGAGACAGAGTACAGATAGTTATAGATTAAGAAAAATAAAGAAAAATAAGCCAAGTAAAAATGGAAAATTCACAGAGAGTCTGGATTATGTACATTGTGTTTTCTTTAAAATTTTTGACTGTAAAGGAGCTAAGTACAGACAGACATTTCATTATTATGGGCTGCCAAATGGAACAAAAATGGATATCATGAGGGTATGACTTCACAATTTGGGTCTAAGCATCTGATGCTTTGGAAAGTGTCTTCTTTTGTTTTCACAGAGGATGAGACCCTGTGGATTTCTTCTATTCCAATGTGGTATGATAGACCACGCCCTCCTGAAAGGTTGCTGTGAACACCCTCAAAAAGTTACTTCACTCAACTGCCAACTGACATGACCCTGGCACACAGGTAATACCATAAAAGACCTAATTAACAGCGCCCCAATTCAGCAGGAAGCAGTTTGGAGAGAAAAACTGGGCCCATGTTCCCAAATATTGTTTATAAATGTTCTTTTACATTTAAAGGGGGATATGATATAGATATGAATAATTTGCATTGGTATGGATTTTAAGGTCAATTTTGTTACATGTATGTGTATTTCTGATCTTGATTAAGTATTGCGAATGTGCAGTTCATTTAAAAATGTAACATATATAGGTTGTTAATGGATAATCATCAATAATGGTCAAGCTTGTAGTCATGTTAGTTAGATTTTTTAGATGTGCATAGATATATTTCAAATATGCATTCTTCATATCTTTCAAAGACTGCAGAATATGGCATTTAATGTTTTAATAACTTAGGGTTTTTCATGACAATGAGACATGTCTGCTCCTGGCAGCACCAATCTCCTTCAAGAGGAAGATGGGCATCGAAGAGGATCATTATGGAGTTTGATAGCCATTTGGGCAAGAAACTGCTCTTGCCTAGACTGATGCATAAACTGGACACAAAGAACCCACAGAGAGAGGACTGCTGAACTTGCCTAAAGGTGAGATGGTCTTTCAGGGTTCCTGATTCATGATAAAGTCTACGAGACATTCTACAGGACACAGCAGAAAGTGACTGAACTGTTTTTGAAATTTCCTGCTTCATGGAAATGTCTCTGGATACTGTGTGCCTGAAGGCCGAAGATAGAGGCCCCAATGGTACAAAAGACTTTAGGTGACTGTGCAGGCAGTGAGATGTCAATGTCATTTCTAGAGCATTTGATTTCTTGTTTACTTAGGTAGTTTTATATCCTTCTGGAGTCTTTGATGGTGTTGAAGAATGGATAGTTATAGTTTTCCTTAGTTATGATAAAAGATAAAGTAGATATAAATATTGTAACTGTAATGTAGCGAGCCGGACAGGATCGCCATTACAAGATGGCGATGACACCCTGTCTTGTTGGAAATAACTCCATATTGGCTTTGCCCTGGGAGCTGCATGTTCCCCGCTTCCCGCCGCTTGAGTGGTGGATCAAGGCCCTTCAGCCTGTCCCGAAGTGCTCTGGTGTCAGCTGATAGTGACAGCCAATCACAGGGCGACTCACCCGCCATTTCTCTTTTTAAGCAGCTGCCTGAGTCCCACCAGGGCCCTTCATCCCCTGCTCTCCCTTCCCCCTCCTCACACCCCGCGCTCCCTGCCTTTTTCTCCCTGCACCTCTTTTCCTGCCCCCTTCAAGCAAAGGTACTCCAGTAAAGCGTGATCTGAGTGAATCCTCGAGTTGTGGTGTTCTTTCTCGCCGGTTGAGAGAAGTCCGCCACAGCTGGTGCCGGAAACCCGGGAACTTTGGTCACCAGGAAAAGGGCAGAAGAGGATTCAGAACTCAACACGTGGAGTGGCGACGTCGGTAAGTTTCTCCCAGTATGCTGATTTCGGTCTCCCCAAGTATGCTGTTTGCGGGAGTTGGTTCTTGGATGTTTGTTCTCGTGTTCATGGCGTTTGTGGTGTTTGTCCTAGCCTGATATTTCTGGTTGCACTGCCGTATCCGGCCGCAGCCTCAGGGCGGGAAACAATGCGGACTTGGATGTTCCGAGAGAGGGGCTTAAGGCCCGCATTAGACACAAGAACAGTTTTTTTAGAATCAGATTTTAAGGGAGTAAACTTGGGAAGGCCTAAAAGAAAAAGATTAAAAGAAGAGGATCCTGGTACAGTGCTCCCCAAAAGGGAGGTTAATGCCAAAAAAAAGAGAGGTCCCCTCCATCCAGTGCTCGAGGAGTTTGCGGGCCTGGATCGGTCTGAGGAGGAATTAGACCCTCAGGAGGAGGAGGAACCAGAGAAAGCCACCTCTGGCTATGAGGAGGAAAAATATGGGTGGAGGCGGTCCCCCACATATAATGCATCAAAACCAAATAATCCTCAAGGTAAAGATTGGGGATCCACAGCAAAAAGCGGGTTTTCTGCTCTCGCTGGTAAAAAAGGGAGAATGGAAGTAATTAATAGGGCCGCGGACAATAGCGGACGGATAAAAATATTTTTCTGGCTCTTAACAAGCTGTTATGGAGCACTTTGGAAAGGTTGTTTGAGTGAATGTGACATAATTGCTCCTTGGTTTGCCATCTCTGGCAATCCTGATGTATCATCCTGGGATAGGCTTGATAGAGATCTGGATTTCACCGCTAAACAAGTTATGCTAAGGAAGAAAATTATATTCATGTGGTTCGAGTTACCGAGGCCTCTGGAGTTTGTAATGGTATTATGAGCAACTGCGGCTCCAAGACCAAGGAGCTCTAGGCGGCTCCGAGCCCAAGCAGCACTAAAAGTCTACAAGGCTGCAAATGGGACCTGCCGATAAGGCTAAAACGCTAGGCCACTCCCAGTGTGGGCCTCAGGGCATAGAAATGCAGCACACAGTGTTAAGGCTCACCAGCTTGAACCTCTGTCCTTGCCCGGGACAACTGGCCTGGTCCAGTTGGGGCCTAGCCGCTCTGCTCAGCCACACCTCCAAGCAAGGCTAAACACATGTTCTTATGATTAAATAATTTTATATTTAGGGCCAAAAGGGGTATTGCTAAGTTTTGAGGTAGATATTTGCCTAATTTTAATCACAAGGAGGAAACTCCCTGTTTCTCGGGATTGTTATCAGGACTGTTGTCAGAATTGCAGTCTGGTTTTGTCTTCAGCTAGTTCCTGGTGCAGGGTCACTAAACAGGCTAGCCCTAGATTTGATTTTCCTCTTCCTGTGGAGGGGCTGGAGAGATGGCTCAGCGGTTAAGAGCATTGCCTGCTCTTCCAAAGGACCAGAGTTCAATTCCCGGCAGCCACGAGGTGGCTCACAATCATCTGGAATGAGGTCTGGTGCCCTCACAGGCTAGTTCAGGATTTTTGATTCTTCTCTTCCTGCTGGGAGAGTCTGGATTTGTTCAGGATTTTCAATGCTGTGTATGATTCAAAGGTGACTGTCAGTTTTGCACTTCCAGCAATAAAGTTTTTTCCCTACCCACATTTTCTTAAGCAGAAATTGTTAACAATAATTGTTAATCTTGGTCATTTTTACAAGGATAAGGTAAAATCTCAGAGTTTTGGTTTGCATTTCTCTGAAGGTTAAAGGATGTTAACGTTTAAACATTTTTTAAGTGTGTCAGTCATTTTTAGTTTTTCTGAGAGTTTTCAGTTTGGGTCTGTAACAAATATTTTTATTGGATAAAATTTTAATAACTAATTTCCTGAGTTCATATATTTTTAAAATGGGTTTATGATAAGAAAAGATCTTTTACAAAAGCTTCTCAATTCAGGAGATATAATATATGGTCTCTCCTAATGTTTGTGCCACTAAGGCTATGTTTAAGATATGACAAAGTATGCCTCAAAAAACTTTTTCTCTGTAAGGTTCAACATAATTTTTATATGCTAAGGCCTTTGGCTCATTTAAACTTGAGTTTTGTACATGGAGATGGATGTAGATCTATTCTCATTTTTCTAAGGTTGGAGACATGGATCAGGTGATGCCGTTGGTACAGCAGATTGTTTTTGAACAGAGTAAAATTCCTGGGGGCAATTATATCCCCTTTGACGGTGACCCCTCAAAAGATTTCCATTCGCACCCATCATTTGAAAACACTTAATGATTTTCAACAATTATTGGGGGATATTAATTGGATTAGGGGGTATTTAAACATCCCCTGGGCAATGTTGTTGCCCTTGTTTTCTATTTTGGAAGGTGATCCAAATGTTAATTCTAACAGAACTTTGACCCCCTTGGCTGAAAAGGCTTTAAAGCAGGTGGAAAAAGCAATGACTGAGGCACAATTATGCCGAGTCGACCCTGCTTTGCCCATATTCTTATGCATTTTAAAAACTGCACATTACCCTACTGGGGTGCTATGGCAAAATGGCCCTTTATGGTGGATCCATGGTAATTCTTCAGGTACCAAAGCTATTCTATATTATCCCGAGTTGGTTGCTTCTCAAGCGATATTGGGAATAAAACATTGTTTAACATCTTTTGCAACCATGCCAGATAAATTAATCATTCCCTATACTAAGGGACAGGTAGAGACACTGGCAGCTACAGTAAATGAATGGGCTGTTTTGGTTTGTGCTTTTCCTAACCTTATTGAAAATCATTATCCAAGACATCCCCTGTTAAATTTTGTGGAAAGGAACTTAGTGTATTTTCCTAAGGTTACCTTTAAAAGGCCCATTAATATGGCCTTGACTGTTTTTACTGATGGCTCCAAAACTGGCAGAGGTGCCATAGTAATTCAAGGTAAGGATCCCATTCTGCTTGATTTTCGACCTGATTCCCCACAAGTCACAGAACGTATGACCGTGCTGGAAGTTTTTAAAAGATTTTCAGAATCCTTCAATTTATTTTCAGATTCTAATTATGTGGTAAATGCTGTTGCCTCATTGGAGGTGGCTGCCTTTGTTAGAAATTCCAGTACAGTTTCTAATATTTTGTGTCAAATTCAAGCATGCATTTTACAATGGGATAATCCCTTTTTCATTGGACATATTCGGGCTCATACTTTGCTTCCAGGACCCATGTCTGAGGCCAATAATTTTGCTGACTGCCTTACCTGGTCCATGGCCTTGGTTGCCTCGGACCCTGTAGAACTAGCACGAGATTTTCATAAGCTTTGGCATGTGCCTGCCAATACCGTTAGGAAAAAGTTTCATATTTCCAGACAGATAGCCAGAGAGATAGTTAAAGCCTGTTCTTCATGTGTGACCTTTTTGCACCCTCCTAAGGTTAGGGTCAATCCTAGAGGGTTACAACCTAACACGTTGTGGCAAATGGATGTTACCCATGTGCCTGAATTTGGCAAATTAAAATATTTACATGTATCAATGGATACCTTTTCTGGCATTATTCATGCCACGCCTCTAGCGGGAGAAAAGGTAACTCATGTAAAAACACATTGTCTTGAGGCCTGGGCTGCCTGGGGAAAACCCCTATGCCTTAAAACAGACAATGGCCCAGCATATACCTCCCATGGATTTCGTGCCTTTTGTGCACAGCTCCAGGTGACCCACATTATGGGTCTTCCATACAATCCACAAGGACAAGGTATTGTGGAGAGAACCAACAAAAATATTAAAAAAATTCTACAAAAACAAAAAGGGGGAATAGCTGAATCTGCTTCCCCCAGGGAGAGAATTTCCCTTGTTCTCTTCACACTTAATTTTTTAAACCTGAATGAGTCGGGTACTGCAGCAGCTGAAAAGCATGCAGCAGGCCCTATGGAACAAAAAGATTATGTGATATGGAAAGATGTATTGGATAACATGGTATGGACCGGATCTTGTGGTGGCAAGATCCAGGGGAGCTGTATGTGTTTTTCCACAGGGCCAAGAGGCTCCGCTTTGGGTTCCAAGCTGGCTGACACGCATGATCAAGGAAGTTTCTAAGGATGAGGCTGAGTCTCTGGAGGAAGATCCTGCTGACATCCCTGATGACGTGGATCCAGGGGAAGGTGGAGCACAGAAGGGGAATCCTGTCTGCCTTCCCATAGGCGATGCCTGTTCGGCATGATGCCACAGTTTTCCCCATATTTTTATCACCATTAGAAACCTTGATTTACCATCTTTAATGTATAAGTCCAAAGTGGCCCTTTTGGGGGAAGTGCGTAACATCACAGGGAAAGGGTCCCTGTGCTTTCAGTTGCATGGGCATGTCTTTTGGAAAGCTGCTTGAATGGCTGTGTGTTGTGCCTGTGGTTGGTTTGCTGTCTTCGAGCCCAGAACATTAGGGATAAGGCTATATTGGGATAAGGTTACAATCTCTCGGGCATTAGCTACCCTGGAGTGTGGCTCCTCCCCCCAGGTATGGTTGTCAGCACTAAGAGACGCTTAGGGCTTTCATCAGGCACAACCTATGCACCCCATGGGATCTGTTGATCCATTGCACTTGGGTAGGTGTGTGGATGTTGGTTCCTGCGGCAGAGCCTTTGCACCCCCGGGGTTCCTCGAGTACCCATTGCACAGGGAAAGGTGTGTCCATAGAAAAATATCTTCCACCCTTGATCGACCAACACATCATGAGGTGGGGGTCAGATTGGATGGCGTTAGTCCTGCGCTCATTGCTTACAAACTATAAGGGGGAGCTGTAGCGAGCCGGACAGGATCGCCATTACAAGATGGCGATGACACCCTGTCTTGTTGGAAATAACTCCATATTGGCTTTGCCCTGGGAGCTGCATGTTCCCCGCTTCCCGCCGCTTGAGTGGTGGATCAAGGCCCTTCAGCCTGTCCCGAAGTGCTCTGGTGTCAGCTGATAGTGACAGCCAATCACAGGGTGACTCACCCGCCATTTCTCTTTTTAAACAGCTGCCTGAGTCCCACCAGGGCCCTTCATCCCCTGCTCTCCCTTCCCCCTCCTCGCACCCCGCGCTCCCTGCCTTTTTCTCCCTGCACCTCTTTTCCTGTCCCCTTCAAGCAAAGGTACTCCAGTAAAGCGTGATCTGAGTGAATCCTCGAGTTGTGGTGTTCTTTCTCGCCGGTCGAGAGAAGTCTGCCACACTGTAATTCTTACTTGATAACTGTTTTGCTATATGTAATTTTACTATGTTAAAATGAAAGCCTTTCTTTTTTGTTTAAACAGAAAAAGGGGAAATGATGTGGGAATGATTTCTTATTAATAAAGAAACCGCCTTGGCTCTCATAGGACAGAAAATTAGGTAGGCGTAGTAGACAGAATAGGATGCTGGGAAAAAGAAGCTGAGTGAGGAGTCGCCATGATGTTCCCATGCCAGGCAGACGCAGGCTAGAATCTCCCTGGTAAGCACACCTTAGGGTGCTACACGCCTTATAAGAAATGGGCTAGTCTAGGTGCGAGAGTTAGCTGAGAAGAGCTAGCCAAGAATGGGCCAGGCAATGTTTAAAAGAATACAGTTTCCATGTAATCATTTCGGGTAAAGCTAGCCACACAGGCGGCTGGGTGTTGGGGTCGCAGCAGCCCGGCCACTCCCAATTGCAAAAAATCAGCTATTCAAACTATTGAGTGTTCTATAGAACATATTATTTAAGTGGTATTAGTAAACTTGAGACACAGGATCTGGGAAAAGACATTAAAGAAAAATATTAGGGAAAGTTTAGAAGCTTACTAACTAAAAATGAATCATTGGGTTTTCACCTTTTGCCTCAGAAACACTGAATTATCATGGGTAGGAAGATATTTTGATTATAAATCTAATGAAAAGCCTTGGTACCCTCCTGAAGGTAAAGTGAGAAGTTTTAGGCATTTTGATTTTCTTTTAACATTTCCAGGATTTTAATAAAGATGGGGAAGATTTTGAAACAAAGATTTACGACAAAGACACAACATTAAATATTCTGGTTTAAGGAACTGCCTGGTTTCCTGAGCAGAATTCTCAGATCAACATTTTTCTGATATTACATAAAGAATAAAAAGCAGAGCACGTCACTTCAAAAGTCAAAGGAAAGGTTGTGGTCTTATATCAGATATGAAAGACAAATAGAGAATAAAAAGAAAAATTAAAAAGGAACTGAGCGGTTATGTTTCCATAGAATAATCAGATATTCTTTATAGTAGGTAAATAAAACAATACAAGATAAGCTTGATAGAAGAAGTTATATGAAATAACTTCTGATCTATTAATTTAATTAAACTTAGAGACATTCTGTGTAATATTTCTGTAACCACAAGCTTTGTGACACTAATTTTCAGGAAAAAGACATTGAGTTATTATAATGTAGATCATAGTTCTTATAAGCTCTGCCGTTTGCTCATTTTTCCTCTTTTACTTTGATATGCTTATGTAGTCCAAAAAGACTTTAGGAAATCTATGACACAGGGTTGTGATCCTACTTCATGTTCTGGCTTTGTGGGAGCCTAGCCATTTTGGATGTTCACCTTCCTAGACCTGGATGGAGGGGCAAGGACCTTGGACTTTCCACAGGGCAGGGAACCCTGACTGCTCTTCGGACTGGAGAGGGAGGGGGAGAGGAGTGGGGGGAGGAGGAGAAGAGTGGGAGGAGGGGGAGGGAAATGGGAGGCTGGGAGGAGGTGGGAATTTCTTTTTTATCTTTCAATAAAAAAAAGAAAATCTATGAAGAAATGATTTGTGTATAATAAAGTCTATCAGAGATGCAGGTTTTCATAGTAGGTCATGTGATGTACTTCCTTCTGCCCATCTCCTATAAAATGAAAATAAAACGGTTTCCTATTTCTGAATTCTCCTTTACTGCTTTTGCATACACCCACTTCAGACCCTGCCCTCATCCAGAGATGGACTATGGCTCTTATAAAGTTCTACATCTCAGTCTCCATCAGACACCTCCATCAATCTCTTCCACAGTTTCTTTATGGAGATTTTTATGTCCTTATTTCTAAAAGTGTAAATCAGAGGATTGAGCAAGGGAGCTAGGATAGTGTAAAATATTGCCACCATTTTGTCAAAATAAAATGCAGATGGAGGTCGGGCGTATATAAATATGCACGGAACAAAGAATAACACCACAACTGCAATGTGGGATCCACAAGTGGAGAGAGCTTTCCATTGCCCTTCAGAGCTATAAGCTCTAAGAGAGAACAAGATGACACCATAGGATGCAAGTAAAATAGAGAAGATTATTATGCAGATAGACCCACTGTTGGCCACCACCAAAAAGCTGAATATATGTGTATCAGTGCAGGCAAGGTCCAGTAATGGGAACAAGTCACACATGAAATGATCAATGACGTTGGGTCCACAGAAGGGTAATTGCAAAGTAAAGATAATTTGTATGATAGAATGCAAGAATCCTTCTGTCCACGCTATTCCCATCAACGTGACACAGAGCTTCCAGTTCATGATTGAAAAGTAGTGCAAGGGCTTGCAAATGGCCACATAATGGTCATAGGCCATGGCTGTCAAGACAATCACTTCTACTGCAGCAAAGAAGTGTTCAGCAAAGAGCTGCGCCATGCATCTGCCAAAGGAGATGGTTTTCTTTTCATAGAGGGAGTCCACAACCATTTTTGGCGTGATGACAGAAGAGAAGCATGCATCCAGTAGTGACAAGAATGCCAAGAAGAAGTACATGGGGGAGTCAATCAGTACTGGGCTACAGACAATGGTCACCACAATTATCATGTTGCCCCCAACAGTTGCAATGTAGATGAAGAAAAATACAATAAAAACTATTTTCTGGACTTTAGGGTTTTGTGAAAGTCCAAGAAATATAAACTCTGTTACAAAACTCTGGTTTTGCATAATTTTAAGGAGAATGTAGAAGTGAATATGTGAATAGTAGGAAAAAATGCTTCAAATAAGTATGTTATTATCATCAAGTTGTGGTAGTAGTAAATAGTTTTTTTCTTGATTGAGAATAGAAAAAAAGTACATTGCCCAACACATATACATCACTAACTGAATTGAAGAGGATATATATATATATATATATATATATATATATATACATTTTTGCATACGTAGACAGATAAATGATGGGAAGATAGATACATAGATACATAACAGGTAGATATGATAGGCATATATACATATATATTAATATATCACATATATTAATATAAGTAATCTAAGAAAAGGAAATGAATTTGGGGGAAGTAGAGTAGAAGTTTCAAGGGGAAAGAAGGAAGTAAGAGTGGGAATAATCTTGATAAGGTGTACATGTATGAATTTTTTAAAAAGAAAAAAATAATTTCCTGGAGTCAATATTGAGATGTCATATAGAATTGAATTGCTGGTTATTTTTATTTTCCAAAGCAACCACATGCAGTTTGTCTTTGAAATGCTGAAATTTATGATTCTCTAGTGGATTCCCAAAGTAGAATATCAAAACACATTTTGAAGCCATTTCTATGTTATACACATAGTGATCAGACTGTGAATTAATAATGTCTGCTATTTGGTTAGAACAAGACAGAGGATAATATTCTGAAATGTCTGATCAGAACATGCATCTGCCAACAGAAAAATGGGCAAAATATAGTTTAGAATGAAATTGAAAATCATCACCACATGTTAAATTGTCTTGATCATTCTGAAGATTTTTTTGAATGTCAAATGAATTAGTTTATTTTTTTAAAAAAGCATATAGACCTAGTATGTCTGTTTTTGTTTATAATGTGAATGTTAAAAATGTAGAGATTTTTCTTTAATTCATCATTTTAAACTCTGTGATATAATAATGCCTTTTGTCATGATAACTGAGATAATACAAGTTAAGCTTCTGCTTTGAACTTAGGTAATGAGAAGTTGTAGGTTTATTATTATTATTTTCATGGAGAACATTTTAGTAAAATATGTTAATTTCAAACTCACAAAAGACGTTATATCGTATTTTAACAGAGACTTTATGTTTCTAAAATGCACAATCGGTCTTTGAAATGAGCACAAAAGAAAGATGATTTGTATTTTCAGACAAGAACTACCGAGTGGTGGTAGTCTTTATACACTTTATTTCTAGGTATAAAAATTGAAGTATCTTCTTTCTTTGTTGGTGTTTGATTGACATGTCTTAATAAAGTTAACAGGAGAAATGATGAAGTATTAAAAATCAATGTTTCAATCATGCACATATAGAAATTGGCCACAATTACATAGAAGAGAAACTGTAGATTGAAGAGTCTTAAAATTTATACTTTCCAAATATTTGTTCAATATTGCCTTTTTGTGCAAACAAAGTTTTTAAGATACAAGATTTGAAATTTTTAAGACTGCCCTGTATCAGGGATGTTTATAAATAGCTTACTTATTCAACTGAAAGGTTTATGTAAGACATAAAATGTAAACAAGTGAAAAAGGATTCACATAGTGTCCTTACCAACTCTAGCTATAATTCATCTCTACAGTCAGCTGTCTTATTCTCAGTTTTCCCATGAAACCACAAGATAAATATTCCAGCTCTTGAATTCATTTTCACAGGCAGAGACTATTTCAACAGTGTCTGAGTTCTCTCTTGTGAAGAACACTGAAATATATTAGTAAATTTATTAGTACAATTTTATGCCCACTTGTTTTCATGTACATACAAAAACACACAAGCACATACGCACATACACACACATGTATGTTTATATATGTGTGTTAAAATATCTGAATAAAAGAGTAAGATATATATTTCACTGTATTTATCTATATAGAAATAAAGAAAGATGAACTTATTTCAATGAATGTATCTGGTTTACACATTATTATATGTTTATAGAACTACAGGACTTAGCTATGTGTTTTTGCCTTAAAGCAACAATTCCCATGTGTTCTCAACTCTAATATTGACCAGTGACTTTAACACACGCTCCACCTCAATTTAACAGTGACTAGTTTATCTTCAGGACAGAGAAAAGACAAAAATTTGTAGCAAATAAAAATTGAGAGCTTGGGGGTGGGAGTGGGACAGGGGTAAGGGGAGATGGGGAGAGAGAAGTGAAAAGGGAAGGATGGGGAGAGCTTGGGGGAATGGGACAGTTGGGATGTAGGAGGAGTGAATATGGGAGCAAGGAAGTATATATCTTAAGGGAGCCATTTGAGGATCGGCAAGAGACTGGACTCTAGAAAGGTTCCCAGGTGTCTAAAGAAATGTACCTAGCTAGTTCCTTGAGCAGCTGAGGAGAGGGAACCTGAACTGGCCCTATACTATAGCCACTCTGATGAATATCTTGCATATCACCATAGAACCTTCATCTGGCGATGGATGGAGATAGAGACAGAGACACACATTGGAGCACTGGACTGAGCTCCCAAGGTCCAAATGAGGAGCAGAAGAAGGAAGAACATGAGCAAGGAAGTCAGGACCGCCAGGGGTGCGCCCACCCACTGTGACGGTGGAGCTGATCTAATGGGAACTCACCAAGGCCAGCTGGACTCGGACTGATGGAGCATGTGATCAAACTAGACTCTCTGAACTTGGTTGACAATAAGTGCTGACTGAGAAGCCAAAGACAATGACACTGGGTTTTGATCCTACAGCATGTACTGGCTTTGTGGGAACCTAGTTTGGATCCTCACTTTCCTAGACCTGGATAGAGGGGGGAGGTCCTTGGACTTCCCACAGGCAGGGAACCCTGACTTCCCTTTGGACTGGAGAGGGAGGGGGATGGGGAATGGGGGAGAGGGAGGGAAATGGGATAAGGGGAGGAGGTGAAAATTTGTAATAATAATAAAATAAAAGAAAAAGAAAGACAGAGAAGTCAGCACTTGGGAAATAGTTGAGAAAAGAAGATGGCTTAGCAGGAGTTATAAAAAATAGGAGACAGGGATGTGAATATTATAATACATTGTATATAAGTGTTTATATATATATGTACTGTCACATAAATTTTTGAAAAATATGTTAAAATGAGTAATTAATAAAGTAGGAAACATTAATAAAACACAAAGTAGTGAAAACTCAAATATAAAATTTTATATTTAGTAAGGAGAAATGTATTAATAGTGATATCAGGTGAACTTATAAAATGAAGCTACGATTTTTTCCATACGGGCCACAAGAGGGCGCAGGAGCTCAGGACGGCTGGCTGCCAGCCACCGTGAGTTCCACGGGAATAGAAATCGGGTCCTGTTGATATCAGCACAATCAGGCCGGAACAGTGCTCTTAACCTCTAAGGCATCTCTCCGGAGCACTGGATTGAGCTGCCAAGGTCCAAATGAGGAGCAGAAAGAAGGAGAACATGAGCAGGGAAGTCAGGACCGTGAGGGGTGTGCCCACCCATTGAGACGGTGGGGCTGATCTAATGGGAGTTCACCAAGGGCAGCCGGACTGGGACTGATGGAGCATGTAATCAAACCCGACTCTCTGAAAGTGGCGGCCAATGAGGGCTGATTGAGAAGCCAAGGACAAATGGCACTGGGTTTGATCTTACAGCATGTACTGGCTTTGTGGGAGCTTAATCTGTTCGGATGCTCACCTTCCTAGACCTGGATGGAGGGGGCACCTTGGACTTCCCACAGGGCAGGGAACCCTGACTGCTCTTTGGACTGGAGAGGGAGGGGGTGGAGGTAATGGGAGGGAAATGGGTGGAGGGGAGGAGGTGAAAATTTTTAATAAAAATAAATAAATAAATAAAATAAAGAATAAAATGAAGCTAAGTGGGACTTTGTAGGGGTGTTATGATATTCATTTACCACAAAATTAGTAAAAATAAACATTAAAGAGAAATATAAATGTTCTTATTTCCTATTATCAAAAAGATAGTAATAATTAGTGGAAAAAAGCCCATGAATTTGAAAGGAGCAGAGAAGGATATGTAGGATGCTGAGGGGCAATGAAACATAGGAGTGAAATGATGCAATTATATTATAATACTTAAAAATGAAGTAATATATTTATTAAAGATAGCAAAATAATTACATGGCCTGAATTCTAGGTAGCATTGAGAAAATTAGTCCACCTCAAACTCATCAGTTTTCGAAAGGCTATGAATATAATTCTTCGTAATAACATTATGAAAAATGTAAGTCCAAAGGAAAATGTGAATATCTGCAAATACAAATTGATATATAACTTTAATCAATCCTAAAATGTCCTCATTAAAATCATACTTTAATTGTTATAATGTATTCATCCAAATAATCTTTTTAGAAAATATATCAATAAATAATTTCAAGATCATAAAAATCTTCGATCTTTTATATTAGTAACCCAAGTTCCAAAATTTTATTCTACAGCTAAAATGAGATGGGGAAATTTCATATCATAATATGTTACTGCATCACAAACATATTGAGAAATTAAAATAACTTAACAATTCAGTAACAGTGATATCTAATTAAACAAGAATTTTATTAAAATTCACTAATGCAAATCACTAATATAAGTAAAATTCCAATTGTACGAAGTTGGAATGAATGAACAGTATAATAGTCTATGTGAGGAAGTGGAAGAAAATCTAATATAGATAGTATACATGCAATTTATAACCTAGAAGGTAGTAGTCTAATATAGATAGTATACATGCAATTTATAACCTAGAAGGTAGTATATCACAGTAGGTGAGACTCTTAATATAGATAGTATACATGCAGTTTATAACCTAGAAGGTAGTATATCACAGTAAGTGAGACTCTTAATATAGATAGTATACATGCACTTTATAACCTAGAAGGTAGTATATCACAGTAGGTGAGACTCTTAATATAGATAGTATACATGCAATTTATAACCTAGAAGGTAGTATATCACAGTAGGTGAGACTCTTAATATAGATAGTATACATGCACTTTATAACCTAGAAGGTAGTATATCACAGTAGGTGAGACTCTTAATTATTCTGCATTTGTCATCTTACTAGTGTCATAATATTTGGAGTCGAAAATATAGTTGAAAATTCCCCAAGTCAACTTTTCTTCTTTTATAAAATTGAGTGGGAAGGGAAGAGGGGAGGATTTTGGGGTGAATTAAGGGAAGGGAAATAATAAGGACAAAATATATTGGAAGAAAAACTTTGAATAAAAATGTAAATACATAATCTACTTTCTTGAATTATAAAGAAGGAATGAGATTTGTGGATATGAAAGTCAGGCTAATACTACAAAACTGTTTTCAATAACACTGTAAGACTGTTATACACTTTATAAACAGCAATACCATGGACCCAAACCCCAACCACAATATGTTCTTTGATAAAGATTTCAAATTCCCATTCTCATTTTTTGGAGTAACTTATTCTGTCCATGTCTCCAGAAATATTCCATAATTTTTGTTTCCTTAAGAAACAAAATCTTATGTAAAATAATTGAAAAGATAATAAAAAAATTTAAAAGAACCAAAATCTTGAAAGTTCTACATCAGTACCTGACCATGTTCAGGGATCCTTCACAAAAGATTAGGCCACTGAGGTAAATCCTGGAGAAGGGATTTCTGGAATAATGCTTTTCTGGTTCCCACTGTTTGCATTGGCACTATTTCCTTCGCATTAATTTTAACAAGTCTATTGTTAGCAACATTTTTGTTATTTTTCAAATAATAGGATTTCCATAACTTTAATGAAAAGTTATATATAACACTCAAGTTTATCAGAAGGAGTAGTAGCACTTTGTCAGTATAAATACTATTTCTATAATATATAGTTCAAACAAATACTGATTTTACTAAGGAAAAGAATGACTGAACATCTTGTTTGAAATGACTTTTATGTCAAATTCCTTAAACCTATCCTATTTTGATCTAAGATTATCACTAAAAATAAATGTTTTGTATTAATTCAGCCAAGCAAACATTTTTCTATGATGTCTTTTCTCACTGTTGCACTTTAGATTTTCCTAAATGTCCCAGCTTTAGTGTTTTACTATTTATGAAATGTAGGGGAAGGTACAATTATCTGTCTCCTTTTTGCTTCTTCTTAATAGATGACTAACTTTCTAATTTTCTTCTCTGAATAACTTATATTTCTTTTAGAAGGAGACCACGTCATGCCTAAAGCACTAACCTAGTTCAGAACATCAACCACTTAACATTTTTCTGAACAGTCTTGGGATGAAAACCTGATGATGTCTACAGAACCAGCACAATGAGAGAAAATTAAATGGACATAATTGCCTCAATAGTTGGAGTCACTCTGATATTTAATGTAATTCTCTGTGCTGTGTGTTAATATGTATTTGTAGAAACTATACACTTTATCTTCTCTCACAATAAATATATAAGGTGGAATATAACTTCAATCTGACAGTGTCAGTATTCTTTATAAAGTCTCAAACTATACTATATTTATTAAAAAGCAGAAGAATGATGAGAACATTAGTATACTAGATTAATGATACTTTGATTGCTAAAACCAAAGTCCTATTTAGAGATAGAATAAGAAAAATGTCTATTTAATGATTTTTTTAGTTTGTTGGTTTCAAACTAAAAGTTTAATTTTGTAACAGTTTAAGAGCTTTTGAAACATCTGTTCATAATGAAGAAATGAAAGAAAGGAATATAGAAGAAAGGAAAAAAGTAATGTAGGAGTGAGGGAGAGAAAGAAGAGAAGGAAGAAAGTAATAAGGAAGGGAGGAAGGAATGATGGAATGATAAAAGAAAGAGGAAAAGATTAAAGAGGGAGTTTGTACTCTAACAACTGTTACATATTTGACAATTACAAAATGTTGTCCTATTTGCTCCACATGTTCTCTTCGTTCTTGAATATCTGCATTGTGCTTGCTATGTGTTCTATACTAAAGATGAGAACTCTAAACACCAGAATTTTGTAACTCTCTCAAGAAGAGTTACAAAGTCAAAGGCCCATGACTGCATTAAACACAGCAGTCTGCCCACAATCTGTACTCTATCATTTTTTATAGTTATAGCAGCATTGTTTGTAATAACCAGAACCTGGAAACAACCTAGATGCCCTTCAATGGAAGAATGGATTAAGAAAGTATGGAATATATACATATTAGAGTACTACTCAGCAGTAAAAAAAATGACTTCTTGAATTTTGCATGCAAATGGGCGGAAATAGAAAATTCTATCCTGAGTGAGGTAAGTCAGATCCAAAAAGAGGAACATGGGATGTAATCACTCATAATTGGTCTCTAGCCATAAATAAAGGACATTGAGCCTATAATTCGTGATCCTAGAGAAGTTATATAAGAAGGTGAACCCAAGGAAAAACATATAGTCATCCTCCTGGATATTAACCTTCATTAGGCGATGAAAGGAGACAGAGACCCACATTGGAGCACCGGACTGAAATCTCAAAGTCCAAATCAGAAGCAGAAGGAGAAAGAACACGAACAAGAAACTCAGGACCGCGAGGAGTGCATCCACATACTGAGACAACGGGGATGATCTTTCGGGAACTCACCAAGGCCAGCTGGACTGGGTCTAAAAAAAGCATGGGATAAAACCGGACCCGCTGAACATAGCAGACAATGAGGACTGCTGAGAAGTCAAGATGAATGGCACTGGGTTTTGATCCTACTGCACGTACTGGCTTTGTGGGAGCCGGCAGTTTGGATGCTCACCTTACTAGACCTGGGATGAGGTGGGAGGTCCTTGGACTTCCCAAAGGGCAGGGAACCCCGACTGCTCTTCCGGCTGATGAGGGAGGGGGAGGGAAATGGGAGCCAGTGGCGGGGAGGAGGCAGAAATCTTTAATAAATAAATAAATTTTAAAAAAGCACCTTAAAAATGCAAAAAAAAGAGAGAGAGAAGTCCTACATTCCAACTCTGTGAACCTCTCAAGATACTCTTCTTTTCTTCTCTGTGAAGAAGTACTTTTAGTGGTGAACAAAACACTATATTTGTATCCTCTTCCTTTTTCCCTGTAGGAGAGAGATGAAGGGGACTGTGGGATACAGGTGAAGATGCTATCAGCCTTTTCTAGTACTATCTCCACCATGGTCTTAGATAAAATAAAATGAAGGAACTAAACTTTCTTCCTTGGTTCCTACTGGAGTTTAAGGAACTTTCCTTGAGAGGTCATGAACCTGTGAGATTCACTCTTAGTTCCCCAGGGTTTGAAAAAGAGCTGGCAGCATTGGTTTCTAAACACAGTTTGGTCTGCCTTTCACTTGTTTGAGTGTTTATAATTATTTTGTATGCCACAGCCAAATTAGAATTTATCTTTTATTTTTTTAATATTTTATTAAGTTTTTATTTGATAATTCTTTAAATTCTCATTCAAAGAACATAACACTTTTTATAGAGATGGGATATAGTGTCTCAGAAAGACTTTACATGAAATCCCATATTTCTATCAAGCCTAGGACCTGAGACTTGTAATACACAGCCTACCCATTAATAAAAATAGAATATTTTGGTATTAATTTTATATAAAATATGAATAGTTTGGGGAATGTGAAGGCTAAGACTGTTATTAAAGAAAATATTATAAAATATATGAAGAATTATAAACTAATTGTAAAGTTATTTCTCTATACAAGAATTAACTTGAGGATTAATAGTTTTAAAGATTAAAAATTGTGTTTTTTTTCATTCTTTTCATCTAACAAATGATTTGGAAGACGTGTTTATTATAAAAAGAAACTAATATAGCACTGGGTCTGTATGTGAGGGCTTATGCTGTAGAACATGGTAGTCACACTAGTTCTTAAGAGACAATGCTGGGAGCAACACTGCAAGCTTGAGGGCAGCCTGAGTTAAATCACAAGTTCCAAACCAGCCAGGAAAATTCTTTTCTCAGACAAAGCTATTGGACCAAGAAGATGTTTATTAGATAATGATGCTTTCCACTAAACCTAACAAACTGAGTTCGAATCCTCCATTTTCATACTATTTGTTTCCATTTTTTGTTTTATGGCTCATATGCCCTCCACACACACACACACACACACACACACACACACACCTATACAAACATATTTCTAAAAAAACTAGAATCTGCATATTAAAAATGTGGCATTTATATTTCTGGGTGTAGCATAATTAACTTGAGATGCTTTCTAGTTCCATCAATTTTCCTGCAAAACTATAATTTCATTTTTTGAAGATTATATCTTCCTTTTATATTCTTATTATCTATCTATCTATCTATCTATCTATCTATCATCTATCTATCATCTATTGATGAATCTATTTCTTGAGGGAAAGATTTTATGTGCATGCCATAGTGTATTGTGGTGAACAGATGACAACTTGCATGATTCCACAGACTTTTTTCACCATTAGGCTCTGGGAGTTCTGGGGATTGAACTCAGAGTGTCAGACATGATAGAAAACATGTTCACCAGCTGAGCCATCTAACTGGCTCTTAATTGCACTTCATTATCTATTTAGTAGTTGGTAGAGTTTTTCAAACATATTTCTTAGGTAATGTGAAAACTGCAGTTAACATAGATGAACAAATATCACTGTTAGGACTAAGAAATCAGTGGTGAGCTTAATAGTTTCATTTTCTGAAGAAAACCTCCACACTGATGTTCATAGTGGTTCAGCAGTCATGTTTCTGCATGTCATGAATAATATTCCTCATTTCTGAGATCCTCATTAGCTTTTGTTTTCATTTGTCTTCTTGATGGCCACTTTGACTGAAGTGAAGAGGAATTTTTTAATGTACTTTTAACTTTTTCTTCTTAACTTTTGGCCACATATGTATATATGCGTCCTACTTATATGCAGTGTTCTTGGAAGCCAGAAAAGAGTAGTGGACCCACTGGAACTGGAATCACAGTGACAGGTGTTTGCAAGTCACCATGTGGGCACTGAGAATTGAACCCCGGTCTCCTTTGCAAAAAACAACCATGCCTAACAATTTAGCCATCTTCTTATCCCTGAGAAGTGGAATCATAACATTTTAAATTTGTCTTCCTGATGTGGGATTCCCCTCTGTATGCTGTAAATCCCATTGGTTAATAAAGGCCAGCAAAGGGAATAAAGGTAGGTTGGGAAAACTAAACTGAATGCTGAGAGAAAGAAGGAATTAAGGAGAAGCCATGAAGGTGCTGCCGGAGACAGACCTGCTAAAACTTTGCTGATATGCCACGACTTCATGGTGATGCACAGATTAATGGAGATGTGTTAAGTTAAAATGTAAGAGTTAGCCAATAAGAAGTAAGAGCTAATGTGCCAAGCAGTGATTTAAATAATGTATTTTCTGTTATGTTATGTTAAATATTTTGATCAATTTCAAGGTAATTTAGAGAGGATTGAGAGAAATCAATCTAATTTTATTTTATTTCATTTCATATCCTGTTTGCTGAGCACCATTTATTGAACAGGCTGTCATTTTTCCAAAATACATTTTTTGTCATTACTCTCAAGAGTTAATTGACCTTGACTCAGCATGTTTATTTCTGTCTTTTAGTTCCATTTGCCATTGTATCTCACTTTAGTCATGATGCCATGCTGTGTTTGTCCCTATGACTTCCTAGAATGATCTGAGGTTAGGTATTTTAATACTTCCAATATTTTCATTTATGCCTAGGATCACTTAGGCAATTCAAGGTCTTAATAGTGGACTGCAAACCAATATTAGTTAAAAATATGTAGACATATAGCACATTATTAAAGGCAACAATTTGTCAAGGTGTTAAAAATAAATGTTATACTTATTCATTAAATGCAGTGGATCATAGTTTCATTAAAAGCACTAGGGAGAAATATAGATCAAGTAGAATCTGATGTATATAACTTCAGGAGAATTTTATACCTGACTCTCCCCTTTAGATGTGTCTTCTGAAACAAAACAAAACATGATAGTGGGAATGAGTGTAGAAAGATTTCAGCATAGATGTAGATAAACGATGAAGGAGTTGAAGGGTAAGGAATAAGGTAAACAAATTCCAAACTAAGGAAGTTTGTAAGGGTCATATGGAAGCCTACTATTTTTTAAGACAATTCAATATTCTATTTAAAAGAGAGTTTGACTATCAACCAGAGGACTTTCATGGAACTGACCTGGGCTTTTGGAACTTGTGGGGCAGCTGTGTTTCTTGGTCTTCTTGTAAGAATCACAGCAGAGGGAAAAGGGCTCTCTCTGACTCTGTTCCCTGCTCCTATAATCTTTTTCTCCTGCTGGGTTGACTCGCTCAGCCTTAATAGGAGAGTAGGTGCTTAGTCTTGCTGCATCTTGGTATGTCATGGCTGGGTGATGTATATGCAATGCATGAACTTTTCTGAAGAACAAGGACAGGAACTTTATGGGGGAGAGGTTAAAGGGGAACAGGGAGAAGAGGAGGGAGGGAATGTAATTGGGCTGGGAAATTTTTAATTAATTAATAATAATAATTAAGGGAGTTTGAATGGAAGTATCTTGCATGTGTGGACAATTGTTCTTCCATAAGTCATGGATTGTTAAATAAAAATTCCAGTGAAAGGTAAACAAAACAATAATCTGTTACTGATGATGGTTGTCCATCATCACTACATAGTAAAACCTTAATGTTGAGAAATCACACACTTTGTACAATACAGTTTGTACTGTTGTGACTGGGAGCTGCGGGGCTGCGTCCCCAGCACACGGCCACCCACATGGCTTATGCTCCGAAATAATTACACGGAAACTGTATTCTTTTAAACACTGCCTGGCCCATTAGTTCCAGCCTTTTATTGACTAGCTCTTACATATTGACCTAACCCATTTCTAATAATCTGTATAGCCCATGAGCTAACTTACCAGAGAAGATCTTAACCTGAGTCTGCCTGGAGTGGGAGAATCATGGCGACTCCCTGACTCAGCTTCTTTCTCCCAGCATTCTCTTCTGTTTACTCCACCCACCTAAGGGTTGGCCTATCAAGGGGCCTAGGCAGTTTCTTTATTAATAAGAAATCACTCCCACATCATTTCCCCTTTTTCTGTTTAAACAAAAAAGAAAGGCTTTAACTTTAACATAGTAAAATTACATATAACAAAACAGTTATCAAGTAAGAATTACAGTTACAATATTTATATCTACATTATCTTTTATCATAACTAAGGAAAACTATAACTATCTATTCATTCTTCAACTCCATCAAAGACTCCAGAAGGATATAGGACTACCTAAGTAAACAAGAAATAAGAAACTCTAGAAATGACAGAGACATCTCGTTGCCTGGACAGACACCCAAAGTTCTTTTGTACTGTTGGGGCATCCATCTTCAGCCTTCAGGCCCATAGTATCCAGCAGACATTTTCATCAAGCAGGAAATTCCAAAGACAGTTCAGTCACTTTCTGCTGTGTCCTGCAGAATGTCTTGCAGACTCTCATGAATCAGGAACCCCGAAAGACCATCTCACCTTTAGGCAAGTTCAGCAGTCCTCTCGCTGCGGGTTCTTTGTGTCCAGTTTATGCATCAGTCCAGGCAAGAGCAGTTTCTTGCCCAAATGGCTATCAAACTCCATAAGGATCCTCTTCGATGCCCATCTTCCTCTTGAAGGAGATTGGTGCTGCCAGGAGCAGACATGTCTCATTGTCATGAAAAACCCTAAGTTATTAAAATATCTTAAATGCCATATTCTGCAGTCTTTGAAAGATATGAATAATGCCTATCCAACTGAAATGTATCTCTATATATCTAGAAAATCTAACTAACATGACTACAAGCTTTACTATTATCGATGATTATCCATTAGCAACCTATATTTCCTATTATACATTACATTTTAAATGAACTACACAATCACAAAACCTTAGTCAAAAATAGAAATACATATGCATATAACAAAATTGACCTTAAAATACACACCAATGTAAATTATTTATATCTATATCATATCCCCCTTTAAATGTAAAAGAACATTTATAAACAATATTTGGGAACATGGGCACAGTTTTTTCTCTCCAAACTGCTTCCTGCTGAATGGGGGCGTCGTTAATTAGGTCATTCATGGTATAACCTGTGTGCTAGTTTCATCTCAGTTGGAAATTGAGTGAAGTAATTTTTTGAGGGTGTTCACAGCAACCTTTCAAGAGGGCGTGGTCTATAATACCAAATTGGAATAGAAGAAATCCATAGGGTCTCATCCTCTGTGAAAACAAAAGAAGACCCTTTCCAAAGCATCAGATGCTTAGACCCAAATTCTGAAGTCATACCCTCATGATATCCATTCTGGTTCCACTTGGCAGCCCATATAATGAAATATCTGTCTGTACTTAGCTCCTTTACAGTCAAAAATTTTAAAGAAAACACAATGTACATAATCCAGACTCTCTGTGAATTTTCCATTTTTACATGGCTTATTTTTACTTTATTTCTCTTAATCTATAACTATCTATACTCCGTCTCTTTAGACTTTGCCCCTTTTTTTAAAGCATTAACTTTATTCTCTATATTCTTTTTCTTTTCTCTCTCAAGCCTGCATACAGTCATCCAACATTGTGACCCATAAAGGTATTTTATGTCTGAAATCTGTTTTATTGTGAATATGTAATTTTTTTATTATCCAGGAGCAATTTTAAAATGTTAAGCACTTCTTAAAAACTTAAGTTGCACCTTGTACAGTTAATATGGTACCGCCTGTATCCTGCCCAGTCTAAAGATTAACTGGGCTATTATTATGGTAATAATAATAATAATTCCTGCCTGAGGTCAGCATAGTTCAGCATGGAGCAGCCAGTCCTGCCTCAGATCTATTTGGTGCCCCTGAGCCACACAGAGTTCCAGGCACACAGCAGTCCACATTGCCATCAAGCAAGCCTTAGGACTTTACTCCAAATGCTCCATTCAAAAGCTCTGTCTCCCACAGGAGCCAGACAGAGGTCGCAATGGTGGCACAGCCCAGAAAGCCAGCATTATAAAACAGCCAGATTTTGCCTGCTGCTGAGTCAGGACAATTCCTTTGCGGCACATAACCCACAAACGGCAAAAAGCTGTCTTAAACATAGAGCATGTTTTACTAAAACAATGCAAAACACTTAGCACAA
>CADCXT010001493.1:0-7500 GCA_902806775.1 Microtus agrestis
TGCATCGGCTGTGGTATGTGAGGTGGTCTCTGGGGGCGACTCCTCCTCGGTGTTTGGACGCTAGAGTCCAACATTTGGTTCCCTGACCAGGAAGCGAGACGCTCCCAGACACACTCCAAACCCAGTTGGAGGTATAAAGAAACGAGCTCATTTTTATGTCTGTCTGATTGTGTATTGTGTTTCTGTTTCTGTGTAATTGTGAATCAGTAACTTGAGAACTGTACTTGCCCAGGGTCTGTATTGAAACGGGGCTAAGGGAGGGGGCAGACGTGTCCTGAGATCCCTTGCCCTAGCCCTGAAAGACGTTTCATGGGCATTTATGGGAGGGAGGGGCGACCAGGTCGCCCTAATCTCCAGGGGAGATGTGAGCCTCCATCTGTATTTTTGGATCTGTTGCCACGCGACTTCTGATTTTGAGTCTATGTCTGTCTTTTTGTTCTTGTGTATTTTCAGTTCTACACCAGAGTGGTGGTGAGAGCACCAGCTTCTGGTTTTGAGTTTATGTCTGTCTCTTTGTATTTTTTGTTTTTGTATGTCAGTTTGTCTTTGTTAAAATCCACCTGCAGGAATTCAGAACCTGGCACCAGCCCCCTGGCCATCATCAGTTTCCCTGATTCCTAAAGCAGCCCCACCGCTGGAGGAGGCGGTGGGTGCCCCTCCTCAACCCTTTTGTCGTCTCTCTTTCCAGTACAGGAGCAAAAGAAACCCAGAATCCAGGCACCTCCTGTTCTTCCTGATATCCAGCCGAGCATGACAGACTTCTCCCTCCTCCTCCCCAGAGGAAGCACTTTGTTCCTGAGGAGCCCCGCTGGTCTGGCCCTAGCCCTGAAAACTTCAGTACTCAGCATCTATGCTGGGACAGGGGAGGGATGTCCACTAGGGAGAGAGTGACCTCCCAAGCATTTCCCCTTCACTCAGTAACAGGCCAATTACAATACTGCCTTTTTCTGCCTCTAATCTTTACTTGTAACCCTTCCTTCTCTTGGGACTCTCAGGCTGTGACCAGGCTTATAGAATCTGTTCTGGTTACCCATCAGCCCACTTGGGATGATTGCCAGCAGCTCTTACAGGTGCTCCTAACCACAGAGGAAAAAAGAATGTCCCAGGAGCGGACAGCAGGCCAACCCAATCACCGGACGAGAAAGAGGATGGGACTTCAATACTCCAGCTGGTAGGGAGCAGCTCCGTCTTTATTGCCAGAGTCCAGTTGGCGGGTCTAAAAAAAGGAGGGGGTTGCAAAGCACCCCACTAATTTGCTAATTCGGCTAAGGTAAGAGCGATAGTACAAAGGTCTGATAGTACTCCTGCAGGATTTTTAGAAGGACTATTAGAAGGGTACAGGATGTACACCTATTTTGATCCCATGGCAGCAGATCGCCAAGCCAATGTAATGATGTCTTTTATAGGCCAGTCAGCATCAGATATTCGTAGCAAATTGCAGAGAATGGAGGGACTGCAGAGATGCTCCCTCCAGGACTTAGTAAAGGAAAAAAAAATAGACAGATAGGGAGGCAACAAAAGACGACATCTGCAGAGACTGCACACCTCAGACAGAGCAGCCCCTGAGTGGCCGAATGCGGACTTCAGTGAGGAAAAATGGCCCTACAGGACTTTGGGCTCAAGACACTTCCCAAAGCAGCTGCTGAGCAGAAGCAGGTCGGAGAACGGCGCCGAGTACAGCCGGCTACTGAAATGGTGCTCTGCTCACCTGAGAGGCCAACACAGCAGCCACAGTGATAGTACTAAAATTCCCCCCCTTGCTTACGCTGTGCACCCAAGTGTTTGATTCTGGGGTGTACGGAGAAAAAAGAGGAGGGGTTCCCCCCGCTATGTCTAAAGCATTTGACCATGGACACAAGAACTGCTGATTATTCCTGAGTGTCCCACGCTTTTATTAGAAAAAGACCTGTTAAAGACTTTGACTTCCCCTACTGTTCTCCAGGGCTGTAAAAAATAGCAGGCTGCTCTCTGTCTTTGCCATGTCCACCTTGCTGAGGAAGGCTTTGCAGCCACTGCCAGCTGAATCCTCCTTCCTGCTGCCTTGGTCACAGCCCAAGCCTGGGAACTCTGCTTACAGCCACCTGCCCCGGCAGGTAGCGACTGACTAAAGCGAGGAGGGGCTGGAAGATGCCTGAGCCCAATTCCAAACAGCCTTCCTAAGCTGCTTGCAAGTTTCACAGAGAACAACTGCCCCCAGCTCCCAGACCGCAACTATGGAAAGCTTGGGGTTCAGCAATGCCCAAGCAGAGCCGGTTTTGGTGGCGCGTGCTGGTAAGATTTGCTGAAGAAGACAGGGCAGCAATGGTGAATGAGCTGAGCAGCCTACTTAAAGTGACATCGGCCAGATGGCAGAGAAGCTTTTTCTTACCAGGACTAAGAAGATCAAAGAAGAAATCTTCTTGAGGTTTGGCCTGCCCAAGGTAATCAAGGTTGATGGTAAAACTGCCTTGTTGCCCAAAAAAGTCAGGACATGGGTAAGACTGGGAAAATTACATTGTGCATACAGACCCCAGAGTTCAGGACAGGTAAAACGGATAAATAAAGATCCTTACCAAATTAGCCTTTGGAGTCTGGCAGTAGAGACTGGGTACAACTCCTTCCCCTAGCCCTGTTCTGTGTGTGAAACACCCCGTCTCAGCTTGGACTAACCCCCTATGAGATCCAATATGGGGGACCTCCCCCCTTGGTTTCCTAAGGCCCCTGTAACCCATTTGCTCACAAACCCGATCTGCAGGCGCAGTTGAAGGCTCTCCAGACCTCCGAGCCCAGGCATAGAGACCCCTGGTCACCCTGACACCTGGAAATCTCGCATTCGTTCCAGAATTGACGCCTGGGGTATATCCGGAGGGACATGAGAAAAGCTGCAGCACCCCACAGCCAGAACAGCAGCTGCCCGCTCATACCTGCAATCCATGCCTCCTCAAGCCCTTGCTTTGATACCCCTGCCCTTACCCCTGATTTCTGTCAACTAGTGGCAGAGCTAGCCTCCTGGGATATCCGAGATGCATATCCCCCAAAGCTGCCCCTGGAGCCCGGCAGATTTTCCCCTGGAAAAAATATTTGAACATGGGGGTCCAAAACACAAATACTTTCCCAAAACAATGCTGGATGTGGAGCACAAGGACCTGTGACATCTCCCCCACTTGTCTCCCAGGGGCGAGCAGCGGAACTGTCTCCATGGGTGTCGGGAAGGACTTGGGGTATAAAATGGTATTTATCTGACCAGAGCCTGCTGCTGCTGGCCAGACTAGACTCTCTCCAAAGGGGCCCTAGCTATCCCTACTGCTGCCCGCTGGACTAAGCTACTCTCCCTGCTTGCTTCTCTGCCGGCACCTCCTAACACGAGCCCGGGCACCCGGAAATCTCACACCCGTTCCAGGTTGGCGATTCTGTGTACGTTCTGAGACACCGGTCCCAGAACCTTAAACCTCGCTGAAAGAGACCCTACACCTACTGCCCTCAAAGTGGACGGTATTACAGCCTGGATCCATGCATCTCACGTCAAGCCTGCATCTCCACAGGACAACCCAGGACCATCCAAATGAAAGCTTCAGCGTACCCAAAATCCTCTCAAGGAGGCCTGACTCTGCCAGGCTTGCTGATCTTTGCCCTGATGTTTATACCTCAGGACTTAACCTGGACCCTGACTAACTTTGAGAATGGGCCAGCCTTAAGGCTAGCCACTGCAGTTCATCCCCTGGATGCCTGGTTTCCCCAGCTAACTTTTGACCTGTGTGTTTTAGCAAATTACTCGTGGGAGGATACTGAGCAAACCCCCGAAAACTTTTATCCTGTATGCAAATATTCTGAATGATATATTTGTCTGGGGGGAAAAGCAGTATTGGGGGGGTAAAGTATTTTATTGTGCTGCCTGGGAATGTAAAACCAATGTCAATGTCTCCTGGTTGAGGGTTAACAAAAAGGACTTAGTCTCTTTCACCCATACCACACCAAAAAAAAAAAAATCTGAAATCACAATCACTTCCACAAAAAAAAAAAAAAAACCTAACTGGTTAACAGGCAATACTTGGGGTTTATGGTTGTATGATCCAGGAAGAAAAGACATAGGGATTGTGTTCACCCTGAGAGTTGTTATAACATCTCCAATGACCATAGTACTAGGGCCCAACCTGGTATTACCTGACCAGGGCCAGCTAGCCCCTGCTGAGGTAGCCCCCCTTGCCAGGGCCCTGGGCTCCACTCCTAGTCCTAAAAACCCTTCTGCAACCCCTGCTTCACTGCTGGCAAGCTCTAATACAGGCCAGCGACTGTTTAATCTGGTACTGGGAGCCTTTTCTTTGCTAAATAGTACTGACCCCAGCTTGACACAATCTTGTTGGCTATGCTTGTCAGCAGGACCTCCCTATTATGAGGAAATAACCTCATCTAGCAGTTTCAACAATATCACCTCTCATACGTCCTATAATTGGGGATAAACCTAACTCTCCCAAGGCCCAGGACACCAGGACCTGGTGCCTTCTATTGATCTATGATGGGCCTACAACACTGGTTTGTTAATCTCTGTGCACAGATCCAATTGGTCCTCCAAATTTACTAATATCTCAAGATTGAGATATTTGACCAAATAAGAGGAGGGAATGTAAGACTTTAAGACAATCCTGAAGCCATTTTTGACAATTCTGAATCCTCTCAGCCTCTGTGCCATAGTGCTTCCCCTCCTCCCCTGGGAACCAAGGACCTAACAGCTACACTCGCACGTACTCAGTTCCTGAACAATTACCCATATGCGTATGCTTTGGTTCGGTCCCCTGGAAAACGGGGTCAAAATGACCTCTTACCTCATCTGATCTGGCAACAGCTCTCCAGTCAATTATTGGTAATAGCCCTTTCGAATAAGCCAATCAGAATAGTCAGAGAAAAACCCCCCTTGCTTCTGTAGCCCCTTTAAAAGTAGACTGTACCAGCTATTCGAGGTCCCTCGGCTTCCCGAATGCTGGGGGACCCTGTCATGACAGAATTAATAAAATCCTCATGCTTTTGCATCGGCTGTGGTGTGTGAGATGGTCTCTGGGGGCGACTCCTCCTCGATGTTTGGACGCTAGAGTCCAACACTACTAGGAGAGAGCATTCCGATCCAGGTCAGCGGGAACACTACTTGGTAACTTGCACTGAAGCCCTCCAGCAACACTTTCATATTTGCATGTGACCTCTGTTCCAGGATGTGTTCAAATGTTTGACATTATAACAGAAAGTTGTGGCCTAGCAATGTATTGGGTCACATCCATAGTTATGCTGATACACATGTAAGACACAGGAATAGCAGCTCAACAATTTTCCAAGGGTGGGCCTATGGTGAAAGCTTTTTCCTGGAAATCGTTAGAAATCTAAAATCTGGAAAACATCCCACAAAAACTGATGGAAGAATTCTATTAGTGAAGCCCATTCGTCTCCGTCTTAACAAGTCCCTCAGATAAAGACGATGCACAGACAAATTTAAGAATTAGTAACTTGGATTACCTTCTACACTCTAGTCTCTCGTTAACAAAGAAGAAGGTTGGGCCGTTCAGACTCATTAAAAGTTTGCTTCAGGGGGCTGGAGAGATGGCTCAGTGGTTAAGAGCATTGCCTGCTCTTCCAAAGGTCCTGAGTTCAATTCCCAGCAACCACATGGTGGCTCACAACCATCTGTAATGAGGTCTGGTGCCCTCTTCTGGCCTGCAGACATACACACAGACAGAATATTGTATATATAATAAATAAATAAATTTAAAAAAAAAAGTTTGCTTCAGATTTTGATGAGTGCAGGGTTTCATGCTGTCAACTGATTGGCTTATTAAACAAACAACTAGCACAGAAGAATTTCAGATGCTTGGGGCGTTGCTATGTCCTAAACAGATTACAGACAGATCCAAGAGCAAGGGTAGACTTTGACCTCAGCTAAGACTGATTTTCCCAGAGGGGTCCTGCTCTTAAGTATAGTATCAAATTCTCTTGCCAGCAATAAACCACTTTGGGCCTTAAGTATTACTTGACCTCCTCTGCTCCCCACTTCTGACAAACAGCTGCACAGGGAGCGGCACTGCGCGGGGGGGGGAGGATATGTCTGGAGCAAAGTTTTCCTTTACTTGCTGCCCAAAAGCTGTGAAAGCGGTCCAATCCTTCCCCCAGGGCAGTCTCCACGTCCCTAACTCTTTGTGCTGTGATTGCTCCAATTCAAAAATAAATGACAACTTCAGAATGTAAAGTGCGGCGAAAATAAAACCGAATTTCCTCCCGGCACACAGCCTTCAGGGAAGCCACAGAACGTACCAGCAGCAGCAGTCAATAATTTGTACTAAAAAACAACCACCCCACCTAAGGCCGAATGAATTTGAAACCAAGGGCCCAATGAGTACCGGCCAGCAACACTTTCTTCCGAGATCTTTGCTCCGCTTTATCTTTCAGCGCCCATCCTTGCAGACGGCTGCTCCCGGACCGCCAACAACCTAAATAAAACAAAAACAAAAACCAAACACCGAGATCAGCACACCGGAAACAGCGATACACCCCGGTGTGCGTCATCAACAGTCGTCGGGAGTTCGTTCAGTCTTATTCCCACCTCATTTCAGTTCCCGTCTCTTTGAGCCTCCCGTGGCTGTACGTTTCTAGCCTTGATTCAGAAAGAGGAACCGCAACATCCCGCCTTGCCCCCCACCCCCGAAACCGATCGGGCCAGACCTGCGGCCTCCAGGGAGTAGCGGCAGCCTCAGTAGCCCTACCGGACAGGGTTCCAAAAGCCTTTGCGAAGGTCGCAGCCCCTGAGAAGCTCGCGGTATCCTTCCGGTGTCAACTAGGACACGGTCCCACCCCACCGAGCGTTCCGCAGACGTCCGCCGCCCGCTCCAACCTCCAGCCCTGAGAGTTGCTAGGCGTTGGCGGGCTAGCTCACTGTTACAGCCGAGCATCTTTTATGCCGAAGCATGTAAAATGACTGGTGTTCAAGTGGAAACTCTACTGGTCCCCCCCTCCCTCCCGCCATCTCTCTTCAAACCCTTTCAGGCATGAGAAAACCCGCCCTTTGTCAGCTCCTCCCCCAGAGATGCTCAAGACCACACCTACAGGGCATTTAAACTGTCCCCCTAGAGACCGGCTATGGGGTTTATTGCTCTCTTTCCCTCTTCTCTCTGGTGGCCGAGAAATCATCCGGGAGCTCGTACTCATTAAATCTGGACTTTTCACCTTTAATTCGGTTTCAGAGTTTCAATATCTGCGTGCAGAGATCTTTCAACTGTTCCTCCCCTTTCTCATTTGTTGGAGGTTGATTCACAAGGTTACCAATCACTGTGAAGTTGAAATTCATTTTATGTGATAGTTCATCGTGACCCATTTAAGCTTCTGGAGATGAAAAGTTTTTACACCCCGTTAAGCCTCTCAGTCGATGCAATAATCCAAATCAGACCAAATCAAACCGAATTAGAAAAAGCCAAGGTTTTGTTTTTGTTTTTTTTTTTTTTTCCCTAACAGATATCACGGAAGAAAAGGCCCAGGTTTAAAGGAAGC